>CM021108.1:261255673-261855673 GCA_007115665.2 Sequoiadendron giganteum
CTTATTTATGTAATGTTAATGTATTCTGCTATTACAAGTACTTTCACAGTCATGTTGCAAACTGGTTTTAAAGCTCTATTTAAACCAAACATGTTTTGCATGTTGTGATAAAAGGAATTTAGTCTATCACATCACATGTTCTTTCATTGACTCATAGTTCAAGATTGTTATGTTTAAATCTGTCATAATGTACTAAAGCTCTTTGTTATCAATATAAAGGATATCTGAATTAGAAGTCTTTGTCAAAGTTTAAAAGTTTTGAATTTTTTAGGTATATCTGTCAGACATTGATTCCCCCCCCCCCCCCCCTCTTAGTGTCTGTCCGTACTCCAACATCTTCAAGATCTTGCATGGTTCAAATATTTTTATTTTTAAATTTTTGTATGTTCCCATAGGGAACATTTACTTCCTTAGGTGAACCATGACTTCCTCCCCAACTTGGAATTCCTTAAATTTTTACTTTTGATCTTCCTCAACCTTATACAAAGAATTCATCTTATTAATAGTGGTGTCTTACATGTTCGTGCAAGTTCTTTAAAAAATATTCGGCCTTGACTCTGCTCTTTTATCCTTTCTCCATCTTTCTCAAATCAAAAACATTCCTCAGAATATTCCCATATGTAATTTGGAATGGGGATTTGCTAGTACTTTTTTTGAAAAAATTATTGTATTCAAGCTTTTCCTATGGTAAAATTAAATCCCGTCTCATGTGCTTATCTCATAATAAGAATTTCAATAGGTTTCCCAAACTCCTACTTACCACCTTTGTCTACCCATCAATCTATGGATGGTGTGTAAAAATAAACTTCAAATTGTTCTTCACTTTCTTCGATAGGGTTGTCCAAAAATACCCAACAAATTCGGTATCTTAGTTTGAAACTCTACTCTTTGATAGACCATGTAGTATTACCACCTGTTTGAATTTTTTTTCATAATATGAACATCATCATTAGTCTTTTGGCATAGAATGAAATGTGCCATCTTTTAAAATATATCAACCACCATAAATATTGAGTCATATCCTCTCAAAGTTCTTGGTAAACCAAGAAAAAAATCCATGCTAATATCTTCCCAAGGCCTCTCTTGTAATGGTATTGGACAATATATCTAGTGTTTTAACTTACTCCTTTGGCCATTTAACATACTCTACAACTTTGCAAAAACTTCTTCACATCTTGTTGTAACTATGGCCAATAATAATTCTCACTAACAAGAGAAATGGCCTTATCTTGACTAAAGTGTCCTACCAATCCTCCTCTATGCTTCTCTTTAATCAGGTTATCTCTCATAGAACTCCTCAAAATACACAACTAACTTCTACCCTCATCTATATCAACAAAATTTTCCTTCTACTTTAGGCATCTAAAACTTTGTTTGACCTTCCACTCTTGTGCTTCAAAACAAAAGTGTAACTCTGTAAATACTCAAACCATTTTAAGATCCTTTGGTTTGACTTCCCTTGACTATTAAGATACTGCAAAGCCTAATGGTCAATATATAAAACAAACTCTTTGGGAAAAAAAGAATGTCTCCATTTATGCAAAGCTTGAACTATATAGCATAAATTTCCTAATCATAGACATAATAATTTTTCTTTGCATCATTAATATTATCACTAAAATAGGTAATGGAATTACCTTCTTGACTCAAAATAACTCCCATGGTACTACCACTAGCATCATAATCTACCTAAAATACCTTATTAAAATTGGGAAGTGCCAAAATAGGTTTCTCTGTGACTTCTTGAACAAATCAAAATTCGTGGGTGCTCCTATAGTCAACTTAAACTCCTTTCTATATCTTCTCATTGTTTCAAATAGGGGTGCACCAGAACTACTAAAGTTTTTGATAAAATTTCTATAAAAACTTTCTAGACCATGAAATGATCTTACGTCTATAACACTCCTTTGTGTACAAAATTCAATGATAGCCCTCAATTTCTCTGGGTCCATTTTAAGACCATAATATGAGACAACAAATCCCAAGTATATCAATTCCTTCTTCACAAAACTACATTTATTTGGGTTAATCAAAAAATTCTCCTCATGTATATTCTCAAAAAATCTAAGAATATGTATCAAATGCTCCTCTAAAGTCTTACTAAAAATAAAAATCTAATCCAAACAAACAATGACAAATTTACCAAAAATCTTTCAATACGTCGTTTATGAGATACAAAATTGCTTGATGCATCAATTAGCCCAAATGGAATGACTAACCACCCACATAGTACCTCCTTGGTTTGAAGGTTGTCTTTCACTCATCCCCTTCTTTGATCCAAATCTAATGATATTTTATTTTCAAAGATCTATCTTTATAAAATACTTGGATCCACTCAAGAAATCTAGTATATCATCCATCCTTAGCAATGAGAACCTATACTTGATCATAATCTTGTTGATAGATTAGGAGATAGTACACATTTTCCATTATCCACCATTCTTTAGTGCTAGTACTCTAGCTACTAAACAAGGACTCAAGATCTCTCTGATTAATCCTTTGTTCAACAAGTTATAAACTTATCGATTTAGTTTCTCATTCCCTGTAATTCATTTTATAGGTTGCCTTATTTGGTAAACTAGCTTGTGGTATCAAATCCATTTGTCAACTTATCTTTTTCACTGGTGCAAACCCTCATATACATTATTTGACACAATGTCATGAAACTCATGTCCAATAGATCTAAGACTTCTATTGGTAAATCTTCATCTTCTTCTGTATTAGCTCTAAGAATCAGTACATAACACATCTGCTCATGTGTCATACCATCCAAAATATTTTTCCATCACCCAAAAAAATCACGCATTACTACATACCTTCTCTTCCACCTCCTTCAAGGGTTTCAACTTATGGTAAAATCCATCCTTCGTCAAGGAATAGGTGTTAGCATGGACATCATTTATTACATGGTGATCAAACTGACATGGCCTCCCTAATAAAATATGGCACACATCAATAGGTATGATACCATACAATACCTCGTCATGGTAGTTCCCAATCTTGAACTTTACTAAACATTGCTCATTGACCAAAGATTTTTGGTCCTTTTGCAACCATATAATCCTATATGGATTAGGATGCTTTATCCTCTCTAAATAAAACTTCCTAACCATATCTTTTGAAACTATATTATTTGTACTTCCACTATCAATAATCACATCACAACACTTACCTCTTGATTTACACCTTGTTCAAAATAAACTTTTCCTTTGAACTAGTTCTTTTTATTCATTCAACAAGTCTCTCCTAATAACAAGAGTCTCTCCTCTCTTTGCATCTTCATAATTCTCAGTTTGACTCAACATCTTCATCTACATGTACAAATTGGGAATTACATTGAGGTCTTCTAATTTTCTTTCCTTGATGTTATGGAAATTTGTATGCTCAATGTCCTTCTCCACATTAGAAATAGGTTCCACAAAAGCCTCCTCTTCCATGCCCTCACCCAAGTCTTCCTCTTTCTCTTTGTTCATTATTTTGGTCACGGGGATGGTAGGCATTATCTCCTTCCTATTTTTGACTAGTACCGATTTCTTCATTATTCTTTTGGTCTTCAATTTTGACCCATACTGTAGTCTTCCACCAATCTTTTCACCATGACCTCTTCTTCTTTGCTTTCTTTCAAATCTTTTGTTCAACTTATTTTCTACCTTCATGAAAAATTGGTAGGTATCTCTATGCTAGTCATTCTAAATAGAGTTAGCTCCTCTTGGATACTTAGTCTCAATCCATTGATGTAACAAGTTACCTTCTCCTTATTGGCTTTAGAATGACCTATTCTAATTATGACCTTTTACAACTCCTTTGTTTTAATTTGGAAAATATTGGAAAATTTGAAAGTGTTCTTTGAAAATGATTGAATTTGAATTTTTAGAAAAGATGGAACCTCATGAGATGATATGTTATGCATTGTGGGAAAATATCATTGAAATTGGGAAATATTGCATTTTGCATTGATTTTCATTGACTAGGTCTTTAAAAACCTTGTCAAGTTTTCTCTCTTTTGGTCTTGTTAGTTCCTCTTTGTTTCAGGACCTTGGATGGGTAAACCATGTAAATAAAAGTTTTTCATAATGGACCTAAGAGTCTAGGGATGTTTGGAACCTTTCCTTAAGAGTCTTCATTGAGGACCTATGGGTTCTCTTTCATCAATTTGTGTGCACTCTTTTGAAGTTGGTCGTTTGGAAAACCTAGGGTTAGGGAGATTGTGCACCTTGTCTTGTGATGTATTAGGAAGGTTGTAAACATTCTTGGTTGGTATTTTTAGTGTTCTCATCATTCCTTGTAGGTTTTGAGGTGTTTTATTATAGTATATTTCCATTTATGTGAAGCCACATTGTGACTAGATATCTTGGGAAGTGTGTGGTTTGTTTGGAAGTGATCATCATCGTTCTAGTTAGAGGAGAGTTTTTATCTCTTGGTTTGACATAATTTGGTGAAGGTTTTCCATTTTTGTGGTTGGTTAATTTTAGTTTAGATATGGATTGGAGGATGATTATTCCCTCATCCTATTCTAGAGTTGTGTTGTGAGGGAACACGATTATGGGTTGTAATTGGTTGTCATGTTCAAGATGTTTTATTTCTCTCTCTTGTTCTTCGTGGTAGATTTTTCCCGTGAGTGGTTAGTATTTTTTTTCCACCTTGTTTATGCAATGGTGAGGTCTTTTTGTTGTTGTTGTTGTCATTATGTCATGTTTACATGATGCTTGTGTGCACGATGTTGTGAAAGTATGCCATGTGATGTCGTATCTTTGGTGTTGTCATGTGTTTAAAAAAAATTGTTTGCTCAAGTTTTTCCTTGTGCTTTAGGTGGGGCATTATACTTAACGGAGCATATTTAGAATTTTATTAGCAACTAAATTATATTTTTTATTTTAAAAACTATACATTCAAATAATTTTTTAATTTTTTCTAAAAAGATATGTAAACATAAAATACAATAATTTTAATCTATAATTCATTAGTTTAAATCATTTGAAAATTTAAACATATATGTCACTTCTAGTGATTCAAGTGAAAAAGATAGATTTGTGTTGGTTGTTTCCTTTATAAAAGTATGACACAAATTTGAACTTTAATCCTACATGAGAAATAACTTCAAGGGGCATAGGTTAATCTCTAGTTAAATAAATTTCATTCCTCTTTTCTATGATAAAATTAAATAATTCTTTGTATAGTGATGATCGAGGAGAGGTATGGAGGAGTGAATTTTCTACTCTCAAGATGATGAGATCTCAAGGAGAAAACTATATCCCCACTACCTTCGTTGACATGCCTCAAGTGACCTAGGAATGAAGGAGAATGTGAAATTTAATAGAGTGCATAAATTATCTGGACCTTTCAAGCATCAAAAACCAAAAGTGAAAGGTACAGAGGTTTTCTAGACAACTCAAAAAGATCTTTGTCCAAGATGACAACGTGACTATCGAATAAAAATGCACCACACAAGTGTCCTATACTGACAAAAAAAAAGTTGTCACTAGAAACACAAAAGAATTTGCACTAATTTCTATACATGAAATTGGTGCAAAATATGAATGTACAAAATTAATGGTGCTAATTGAGAGTTAAATGAAAATAACAAGGAGAGGTTTCAAACATCATTGAGAACATTTGACATAATTCAAGCTTTCTTCAAATAGTTCTTTCACCTACACATACACACACAATACCAAAGAGAAATGTTTGGGTGGCTATATAGGAGTTTTCCTTAGTTAAACCCCATATTGGTGTTTCCACCTCTAGGTACAAACTTAGGCAAGATAATGAAAATAGACATGAAATAATAAAGATGAACAATATAATAATCAAAGATAGAGATAGTATGCTAAGAGAGAAATGATTCTTGAAGAGTTACCCCTTTCAAACACAGAAGCAAGGCTTGCTAGTGCAATAAATAAGTAACAAGGACCTCCAATATGACAATGAATTCATTGCAAGATGAACTCATTTTTGCAAAAAATGAAGTTTACTTTGGAAGCCATAGAAGTGTTCTTTGCAATATATGCATGTAGAGAGATGGAGAAAGCTATGTATGCTCAAAAAAAATCTATAGAATGGTGGAGAGTGAGAAGAGAAGAGAGCTATGTGTTTCTTCCAGAGAGAAAGAATGAATGATACCTAGAATAATGAAAAGTGAAAATCCTAAATTAGAGAGTGAAGAATTACTTTCAAAAATGTAAAAGAGAGACTTTTTGGTCTAGGCAACCTACTTGAGAAATTATCGATGGGGTTACAAGTTGGTAGAGGCATTACATTGAAAAAAATGGCCACACTGTAAAGTCTTAATGACCACCTTAGTCATGGATTTCTACGGGACACTAGAACGGCTCACGATTGTCTTAGTGACATGCATTGGTTCGTGGGAAAATTAGACTTAACAGTCAAATAATTGAGCATGCAAGATAGTGAGAAATAGTTTTAAGTTGAGGGAGAGCATAATTGTCTTAGCTTATCTAAAGATGAAGGTGTATGTAGTGTGAAATTGCATAGGATGCAATTTATGACATTACAAGAGGAAAGTAATAAATCTATACCCTTGAAATCATTAATAGATATATCTAATTCTATGATAAGTGAAGGGGAGAGAATAATGGCCTCTCCATAAATAAATTTGTTTGATTCTTCAAGACACCAACTTAGAATAAATACTTCATGTGATTGTAAATTTTACTTAACTTTATCTGACTATTTTCTCTTCATTTGTTACTTTTTTAACAATTCTAACTCCTCAAATCTCTTCTATATATTATCAAAAAGTTTCACTAAATGATGATTAAAATCTTGGCTTGTATATCATTTACTACTTACAATTTCAACGATTATTTTGAATACATGCTAATCATTCATCCATCCTCATATAATAGAAATGCTTTTATTGGTGAAGAAAGAAAATGTAAAATTCCTAATTTTCATTGATAAATAAAATATTTGTAGTCCCTTCCATATATTATTCATGAATCATATTCTCAAACCATTACCATTGTTATTATGCAAATTCGGCTTCTCAATGTCACTTTTAGTATGTGTTGAATTATGTGTACTCTCGATGCTTAGTTTTTTGTCTCAATTAGAAATTCCTAGGAATCATTAAGATCATATAAAAATTCCTTAGCTTCATTAGGAATCATTTTGAATCACGATGAATCATTATGAATCATGTGTGTTGGGAGAAGAATATTTGTCGGGTCATCTTCATGTTAGCTTCAAGTTGATCTTCATTTTTTCTTTAAACCATATTGTTTACCAAGTTTTCTTCAATGAATTCAAAAGTAAATGCCTTCATTTTGAGAGGAGAAGAAAATATGAGTGAAGAATCATTCGTAATTTCTTCTTGAAAAATCATACCATAGAAATTTTTTCGAATGAACATAAATTTTGGAGTAGAACATGCTCTCATATTTTCATAATATGTAATGATGATTATTGTTTAAATGTAAAGTTGAAGGAGCAATACCTTCCTATAAATAGAATTTATTTTTATTTTCATCATCATTATCCTAATGAAGAAATGATATACTTCCTTTTTTTCCACCATGAGGCTCAATCAATGGGTTTACCAATTCATCCCTCAATCACTTCTCTTTACCCAAAATCACAAAGTTGAAGTAATCACTTGAAGTTGGTAGAAAATTCATCTATTTTCTATTAATAATTTTTTATACATAATATAGTGTAGGAAAATGTACACCCTTGCATTTTCAAACTTGTTTGGGCCCGCCTTGCTTTCTTTATCCTTGTTTATGTCTTAATTCTATTTTGCATCCACAAGCCTAATAAACTACATCTTTTTCTGGCTAATCCCAACAATCATCAAAGGGAAAATGATCATTTAATGATTCTATTTGTGTGTCCCTGATTTTTGGGTTAGGACTAAAATGCCACCTAGGGTGTCTTAGTCCCCCAAAGGTGTTGGGACCCTGATTTTGAATACACCTGAAAAGGTCCCTTTTCGGAGTTCATGCCTCGAGATTTGAGCCTCGGGACTAAGACACCACCTAGGGCATCTTATTTCTCCTTGTTTTATTTTTGGGATTTAATTTCAAATTCTGGCAAGATTTAGCCTCCTTCCATTAATGTTTTCCTATGTTGGCTTGGTGTGATGTAATTTTGGGATATTAAGAATAGATAAGTATAAATACAAGGTTCTTTCTCTCATTTTCATAACAAGTCTTTTTTGAGAGAATTTATTATAGAGCACTTGAGTTCACAAGAGCTTTCAAGAGCAATTCATCAAGAATTTTGAGCCATCATCAAGATTCAAGCATCATATGAAAGGAGATTATTGCATCATGTGTGTTTTTGTGCTAATATGTGTGATGTAGGGTTTTGATTCAAGCAAGATCTATCAAAGCATTCCATTGATTCGAGATGTACATTCAAGCTAGCCATTTCACACAAGGTTGTATGCTTTACAAAAAGGGTTTAGTGAGTTGTAACATTGCATGTTGTTCATTCATCATTTCTCTCCTTCATTTCATTTCAAGTTTTAATTACCAACAAGGGGTTTGACCAAGGCAAATCCCCATTTACTAACAATCAACAAGTTTTTCCCCTCTTGCATGCTTGTGATTTCATATTTAGGTTGAAGAATTGAAGATCATTTGGAGTGCAAGATTGCAAAGTTGCATTGAAAAGTTATCATCTTCACGAAAACTCACCTATAGGTCAAATTTAGAAGTTTCAGAACCTGAGATGTGAGAGGAAGCAAGTGCAGGCCTTGGAGCTTAGGACCACATTCAGAGTTTTCAAAAATCCAAAATGGGACAAATACACTACCTTGGGAATCTTAGTCCTCCCAGGGGTATCTTTTAGAGATTCTTTGAGATATTGTTCCGAGATCTGAAGATTCAGCATCTGCCCCGAAAAATAGCAGCAGGACTAAGACAACAACACAAATTTCTTTGTCCTCCCTGACATATTTTGACAGCTTCTTTAAATCTCCAGAATCCTCATCATATCTCTAGACTTCCCAGGTACACACATCCTATCTTGTTGTTGCATAATTTCATCATTTGCATCCCTCATTTAGCTTGCATAACTAGGTTTTGTAGGTTGAATGATTATTTGTCTTTCCAAGCATTTTCTCGGTGGTGAACCCCTAAAACTCTAAAAGAACCTTTTGTAGGTCCTCCTAATTGAGAATTGACTCACCTTGTGAGGTTGATATTCAATCCAATTAGGGTTCTTAGGACATTATTGAATGACCTAGAGAGAATAAGTGGGACATCCCCCACCTATTTTATTTTTCAGTTCATTTTGGTGAACCCAACCTTGTTGAGAATTAATTTTCTGATTTGGAGTCCATAAAAGTATTAGATCTAGATTGCATTCATTGCATCTTGCATTAGTGAAAGTGCGTCTAGGATTTCTTGCATATTGCATTAGTGAAATTGCATCTAGAGTTTCTCATATTTACATTAGTGAAAGTGCATATAGGCTGTATTTTTCTTTTCTTGCATCATCTTATCTCATTGAAAAACTAAAAAGTGCATTGTCAATCATCTTAATTGTATTTAGAAACATTGTTATTGCATTGAAAATTTTAAAAAAATGCATTCAATTTTGCATTAATTTGCTTGTTACAAGCTACTTTTTCTTGCATCCATTTGAACACTTTTCTATTTCCAAACATCAGATCCCTGAATAGGAAACTAGTAAACATTATAGACAACTCAAAATTTTTTATTTTTCTAAACAAAACCTCTACTAGGACTAAAATTCCCTTCCTAGTGTCTTAGTCCCTCTTAGGGTTTTTGGCTCAGAATCTTGTCCCTGATATTTGTTGTCTATTTTAGTCCCTGGTACTTCAGAATTTCACCAGTAGGACCAAGAAACCCTTTTGGAATCTTAGTCCTTGTTGACTTTGAGTTTCTAGTTTTCAAGGTTTCAAATTGTTTTCCTGTGCTTCTGTTGGTTGCTTTCAGTTTTCTGTAATAGTTTGTAGAATTCTTGTTATCTCAGTTTCTTCAATTTTCAAGTATATTTTCTCAATCTTGCATCATGGATATGTGCTCTAGAAAGTTTTGGATGTCCCTAAAATCTTTGGTAGATGTGTCTAGTTGTGAATTTGGTAATGATCCTAATGATATTGAACACACTCATGCTCAATCAACTCCTAATGCATTTCCTCCTTGTGATGTTGGTATCATTGGAGAATCTTGACATTCTCATTGGAGAATGTCAAGAGAATCAACTCCTAATGCATGTCCTCCTCATGATGTTGTCATGTAATAGTTGTAGAATCTTGACATTCTCACTATTATACGGCCCTTCCCATCACCTACCTCAGCTCATTCTTGTCTTGCACTCAATGGGGGAAAGAAATAGATAGCCTTTTCCTAGTAAGGCATTTGTTGTTGTCCCTTACGTTCGTTATCTACCTTCCTCTTATATAGACTGAGATTGGAAGGAGAATGACTTGCTTTTGGTTGAATCGCCTATGCCTTACTAGTCTTTTGAATTTATTTTTTGTGTGATTTCATGTGCATATTGTGATTCCCCATGATGTTTTTTTTTATGTTTCTCTCTCTCTATGCATTCCTCTATTTGTACCTTCATTCTCCTATATGTCATAAAATTTTTGCCTTTTTCAAAATTTCTTGTCTTGTGTTTTCATTTTGGGGATGACGCAAGGTGTCAAGACATTCATGTCTATTCCATGTTTACCCAAAAGGATTTCTTTTTTCTTTTCCTTTTCATTCTCCCTTTTTTGCTTTTGTCTTGTGTTTTCCTTTTGCGGATGACGCAAGGCGTCGAGACACCCTATGTCTCTTCCATGTTGACCCAGAAGGTCTTTCTTTGTTTTCACTCTCTTTGTGTCATTCTTCCTTTTTTATATGCATTTGGGGAATGATGACAGTTCCAAGCTCTCTAATATCATTGTAGCAAAGACATATACTGACCCCAAATCCATAGATCCCTTATGTGTTTCTAGGGGGAAACTCTCTTTTCTGTTTTCTTTTCCATGTTTGTCTACTTTAAAGTAATTTTTCACAACATGTTGTTTAGCAATTTATTTAAATTGGGGGCATACATTGGCATTTTTTGCATTGCTTTCATGTTCCTTGATGTGATTTTCTTATTTCATATGACGTGTTTTCCTCTTTGTGATGACATTGGGATTAATTTCCTTCAAGAGCGTGATATATCTTAGCATATTACATTCCTCTTAGTGGTGATTCAAAACACTGCGTTCCCTAAGTTACAAATCTTTTATCCTTTGATTGGTCCTCTCTTGGAGACATTAGGAATAATGTCCCCTACTATTAAGACCTCACATGAACTAAGCCAAATCCCTTTGAACATACCTCTTTATTGTTGTGTTGCATCTTGTGCCTTACTAAAGTCATGGAGGTATGGCTTTGATATGGTTTTCTGGGGCTCACCTAGTGGACAAATAGCTTCACTAGCCCTTGTGAGCATGCATTTTTCTTTTTGTGCCTTATTAAAGTCATGAAGGTATGGCTTTGATATGGCTTCCTAGGGCTCACCTAGTGGACAACTAGCTTCACTAGCCCTTGTGAGCATGCATTCATTTTTGTCCTTATCATAGTCATGGGGGTATGATGTTGATATGAACTTCCTGGGGCCCACCTAGTGGACACCTAGCTTCACTAGCCCTCGTGAGCATTCATTTTTTGCATAGTGGAAAGCGTGTTCCACTTCTAAGCCTTTATTGGAAAAATAGCCTAGACTCGGTCCACCGCATTGGACAGCCAATCAAAGCTTGATCCATTTCTTTTTTATTTTTCCTTTTTCCTTTTTCCTGTCTTTGATGGTGCATGTTTGTGATCTTATTATGGCTTCATTTATCATCTGCATGCATGTTCCTTTGTGCCTATGTTGGTATGTCATAGGATCTTGATCCTGGGGGCTTCACCACCCTCTTGTTTATTGTCATCCTATTGTACTAACATTCATACATTTGAACCCCTCTTGATTGCGTGGTTGGCTACTTTAGTGTGAGTTTGAAGCAAGTTCATCCTATTACTAAAGTGGGGGCTAAATGTAGTGTAGGAAAATGCATACCCTTGCATTTTCATACTTTTTTGGGCCCGCCTTGCTTTATTTATCCTTCTTTATGTCTTAATTGGTCCTATTTTGCATCCATAAGCGTGATAAACTACATCTTTTTTTGGCTAATCCTGACAATCATCAAAGGGAAAATGATCATTTAATGATTATGTCTGTGTATCCCTAATTTTTTGGTTGGGACTAAAACACCTCCTAGGGCATCTTAGTCCCCCAAAGGTCTTGAGACCTTGATTTTGAATACACCTGAAATTATCCCTTTTTGGAGTCTGTGCCCCGAGATTTGAGCCTCATTATTAAGACACCATCTAGGGTGTCTTAGTCCTCTTTGGCTTATTTTCGGGATTCCATTTCAAATTATGGTAGGATTTAGCCTTCTTTCATTAATATTTTCCTATGTCGGCTTGGTGTGATGTAATTTCAGGATATTAAGCATAGATAAGTATAAATACAAGGTTCTTTATCTCATTTTCATAACAAGTCATTTGTGAGAGCATTCATTATACCATACTTGAGTTCACAAGAGCATTCAAGAGCAATTCATCAAGCATTTAGAGCCATCATCAAGATTCAAACATCATATCAAAGGAAATTATTGCATCATGTGTGTTTTTGTGCTAACATGTGTGATGTAGGGTTTTGACTCAAGCAAGAAATTCGAGCAAGATCTATCAAATCATTCCATTGATTCGAGATGTACATTCAAGCTAGCCATTTCACACAAGGTTGCAGACTTTACAACAAGGGTTTGGTGAGTTGTAACATTGCATGTTGTTCAATCATCATTTCCCTCCTTCATTTCATTTCAAGGTTTAATTACCAACAAGGGGTTTGACCAAGGCAAACCCCCATCTACTAAAAATTAACAAGTTTTTCCCCTCTTGCATGCTTGTGATTGCATATTTAGGTTGAAGAATTGAAGATCATTTTTAGTGCAAGGTTGCAAAGTTGTCATCTTCACGAAAAATCACCTATAGGTCAAATCTAGAAGTTCAAGAACCTGAGATCTGTGAGGAAGCAAGTGCAGACCTTGGAGCTTAGGACCACATTCAGAGATTTTTAGAAATTTAGAATGAGACTATTATGCCACCTTGGGAATATTCATCCTCCTAGGGGTATTTTTTAGAGATTCTTTGAGATTTTTTTCTGAGATCCAAAGATTCTACATCCACCCCAAAAAACAGCAACGGGACTGGGTGATCCCATAATACTGGTTTACAATTTTTGGTCAAACTGGACACTAAATAAATTTTCCTAACTAAATCTTCACTTTCGAGCACCTATAGCGGCTAAACCATGAGGAATTTGAAGATGATGCGAACTAGTGATTTGTGACATTTTGTCTATAGATTCTAAATATATTTTTTTCAATTTTTTGGGAATCAGATTGCACTTCTTTTTCCATCTCCTTCGAAAACTAGTTTTTTCAGTAAACACCATTTTTAAGAAGTGACACTCACCGTATATAGCATATTTTTTTTTTCATGAAGGATAAAATTCTATTTTTTTCGAATTTAGATTTCTAACTACGATATCTAGTGCTTCCAATTGGTTTCATAGTGTTTTATTGAATATTTTTTCCTTAATCAAGTTTCAAGGCCAAACCAATTACAATTCAGACATAGGTGGACTATATACAACGTAACTTTTTTGTATGTATCAATTTTTTTTTTGTTGGATCAAGGACTTCAATATCTAGTGCACTCATATTTTTTAATTTTTTTTATTGGTAATTTGCTATTTTTCCACATCTGCAGAACAAAGAGCTTGATTTTTGGTGAAAAACCTATGTTTAATAAAACTAAAAAACATACATAATAAAACCAAAACATATTAAAATTATATTCGTTGGATAGCTCATTCTAAGGACTACCATCATCTAGTTGCATCTATGAAGTCTCCTCCATTTTCATTCTCAACTCGAGCTTCGAAGGGAAATGTTTTGGAGATTTTTGGTGCTAGAGGGGGAGAAGGGGGAAAAGGGGGGTTCAAGCTAACCCACTTTCCACAACCATTTTCTTTGCTTATTTTTCTGAGAAATGTGGGACCCAACATTTAATGGGTTTGCTCGAAGGGGGTTTCTAGTGAACCCAAATTTGCTCGAACCAAAAGTTTGTTCGAACCCCCAAAAACCATTTTTTTTTTGCATGGGGTCATTTTTTGCAATTTTTCCTTCCTCACTGGAAATGTAAACCACTTTTGTGGGTTTACTCGACTAAGACAACAATAAGGGCATCTTTGTCCTCCTTGGAATATTTTGACAGCTTCTTTGCATCTCTAGAATCCTCATCATATCTCTAGACTTCCCAGGTACACACATCCTATCTTGCTGTTGCATAATTTCATCATTTTCATCCCTCATTTAGCTTGCATAACAAGGTTTTGTAGGTTGAATGCTTATTTGTCTTTCCAAGAATTTTCTTGGTGGTGAACCCCTAAAAGTCTAAAATAACCTTTTGTAGGTCATCCTAATTGAGAATTGACTCACCTTGTGAGGTTGATAGTCAATCCAATTAGGTTTCTTAGGACATTATTGAATGATCTAGAGAGAATAAGTGGTACATCCCCCACCTATTTTATTTTCAGTTCATTTTGGTGAAATTGACCTTGTTGAGAATTCATTTTCTTATTTGGAGTCCATAAAATTCTTAGATCTAGATTGCATTCATTTCATCTTGCATTAGTGAAAGTGCATCTAAGGTTTCTTGCATATTGCATTAGTGAAATTGCATCTAGGGTTTATCATATTTGCATTATTGAAAGTGCGTGTGGGTTGTATTTTTCCTTCCTTGCATCATCTTATCTCATTGAAAAACTAAAATTTACATTGTCAATCATCTTAATTGCATTTAGAAACATTTTTATTGCATTGAAAATTGAAAAAAATTAAATTCAATTTTGTATTCAATTGCTTGTTACAAGTTACTTTTTCTTGCATCCATTTGCACACTTTTCTGTTTTCAAACATCAGATCCGTGAATAGGCAACTAGTAAACATTATAGATAACTCAAAATTTGCTATTTTTTGAATAAAACCTCTACTAGGACTAAAATGCCCTTCTTGGCATCTTAGTCCCTCTCAGGGTTTTTGGCTCAGAATCCTATACCTGTTGTTTGTTGTCTATTTTAGTCCATGGAAATTCAAAATTTCACCAATAGGGCCAAGATTCCCTTACTGGAATCTTAGTCCCTGTTGACTTTGACTTTCCAAATTTTCAGGGTTTCAAATTGCTTTCCTGTGCTTCTATTGGCTACTTTCAATTTTTTGTTACAATTTGCAGAATTATTGTTATCTTAGTTTCTTCCATTTTCAAGTGCATTTGCTCAATCTTGCATCATGGATATGTGCTTCAAGAAGTTTTGGATGTCCCTAAAATATTTGGTAGATGTGTCCGATTGTGCATTTGGCAATGATCCTAATGATATTGAACACACTCATGCTCAATCAAATCCTAATGCATGTCCTCTTTGTGATGTTGACATCATTGGAGAATCTTGACATTCTCATTGGAGAATGTCAAGAGAATCAACTCGTAATGTATGTCCTTCTCTTGATGTTGTCATGTAATAGTTGTAGAATCTTGACATTCTCACTATTACATGACCCTTCCCATCACCTACCTCAGCTCATTCTTGTCTTGCACTTAGTATAGGCCAAGAAGTAGAGAGCCTTGTCCTTGTAAGGAATTTGTTGTTGTCCCTTAGGTTCGTTATCTACCTTCCACTTATATAGATTGAGATTTGGAAATGGATGACTTGCTTTCAGTTGAATCACCCATGCCTTACTAGTCTTTTTCATTTCTTTTTTATGTGATTGCATGTGCATATTGTGATCCCCCATGAAGTTCTTGTTGAATAGTCCAGATAACTAAGAGGGGGGGTGAATCAGTTATCATAAAACACTTTCCTTTCTTTACTTAAGGGTAAAAGCACAAAGTTGTGTCACACTTTCAACCAAATTATCAACACAACTTACTTTAAGTACTTCTAACTAAAAAAAAATTTTGGTCAAACATATGATATAGTAAGATTCATTCTACCTAAGTTAGATACTTCCATAACTTTTTCTACTAAAATTGTTGGCTAAAATAGATGAAACACCACTTTGAGTCCAATTTACCAAAAAAATAAAATTATTTGAAAAACTTGAAGTTTCAATAACTCCTACTAATGTAAATAATATTTTTTTAAAAATATAAAAATACCCTTTTGTAGATCCATAAGTGTAGTTTTCAAAAATATATTTATTTTAATAGTTTAATTATTAATTATATTTTATTGTTTATTTTTACTAAAAGTAGGTTATCAACAAAAAATATTAGGTTGATTACCATACCAAGGAAAAATACTAAAACTTATTAAATTTTTTGAAAAAATAAAGATGCACTAGATAAAACAATCTATTTCAAGATGGTATAATTTTTTTTCCATTTTAGATAAATATTTACATGTGCACATGATTTTTCCCTATCCTAAGATGCAAGACAAAATGAAATTAAATGCAAAAATAAAAACACAAACAAACACTCAAGATCGGCCTAAGTTGAATCCAAACAAAATACAAAGAAAAATGAAACTTTTTACCTTGCTTGGATTGAAAATTTTGGTTGGCCCCTTTTGATACTTGATTGTGTGCTCCTTTAATGGAAAATGATGCAAAAATAGATGCAAAATGATGTAGATGTGATAAAGAATTTAATGGTGCAAATGGGTATTGTGACAAGTGTGGTAGGTGGATGCAATGAAAGTTTGAAGGCTGCAATAATGGAGGATGAATGCTTGAGAATGCTAAGTGCTAAGTTTAACGGTTTGAATGCTTGAATGTTCAAGTGTTGAATGAAAAAGTGTTTTGAAAATGAGACCAAATCTTCCATTTTAAGAGAAGAGTATCTAGAGAATTCAATGGCTAAGATTTAGCCAACATGGGGAAGATGAAAGGCTATAGTGAGTTGAGAACTCACAAGTCTTCACATCTTTCCATGTGGAAGATGAGATGTGACAAGAACAGGTGATGTGGAAAGAGGACATGTGAGGTGGAGAGAGGACATGTGAGGTGGAGGTACTTGCAAGTACCTAGGGATTAGGGGAAGATTTCTTCAAAAAGGAAGTTCTTGTCCCCATATGAGGGTGATGGTGACAAATGATGAATTTTAGAAAGTCCTCTCTTATCATCATGGGGATGAGAGAGGTTGTTGGGGGAATAAATGTGAATTTTAAATTCACATGATTGGGGAGTACCTTGGGGATAGAACAAAGTTCTTTTAAAGGATGTCCTTGTCCCATATGACTGATGTGACTTATGAAGGGATTTAGAATTTCATGGGGAAGAGAAATGCATTGGATGAATAAATGTGAATTTTAAATTCACATGGGGATTGTAAATGGAATTAAAAATTCCATTAAGGTTGTTGGGAGAATAAAATGGAATTAAAAATTTCATTGGGATGTGGGAAGAGTTGACTAAAGGACTTATTAGACTAGTTAATGAAGGATTTAAGGAAGGTTAGGTGGCTAATGAGGATTAAGAGACAAGTTGAAAAAGTTGGAGGATGTGACACATCCTAATGATGGATTAGGAATGTGCACATACTTAATGATGAGATTAGGAGGTGGAATAGGATTGGGTGTAGATGGGACATAAAGGGAATTAAATAAGTGTGTTATTTATTTAATTCCATGGAAGAAAGGGATAAAGGGGTAAGGTATTTAATTATTTAACTAAATACGTTAGAGATTTAGAAGACTTTAGGGGTGTTAATTAAATAATAGTAACATTATTTAACTAATGTGGATAAAAGGATATTTAGATGAAAAAGGTAAATTTGGCCAAATATAAGTGGTCAAATTTAGATGTCTACATTTTGCCCCTCTTTGAGATGGTGTTATGAAGTAGCATCATTTCAAAGAAAATTAAAACATAGCACCTAAAAAAAGATGGTTAGATTAAGGAAGATGCCATAGTCAGTCGAGGAGTGACTAGGAGGAAAGATGATGGGAGTGAAGATGAAGATTAGGGATTGAGGACGCCCCCTCGAGAGGACATGCAGGTTTAAGAGAACACAAGTGTGATATCAAAATGGATGAGATGATGCAAGGGTAGATGGGGGAGATGATAAAAAATTATGGATGAGAGAGAATGATAATATGAGGAGATAAAGACAAGCACAAATGGATTCAAAGACAAATATGATGTTTCCCCGGTCAAGCTACAAGCTAGGATGGACTGATGATGGATGGAGTGTTGTTGAGGATGGCAGGATACATCCCAAAACAACACCAGGATAGGGAAGGACACATCTAGTTGATGATGATGATGATGATAGTGTTGTTGATGAGGGAAGGATGCATCCCAAAAAAATACAAAAGGATAGGGAAGGATATATCTCGATGATGATGAAGATGATTGGGTCAAGGCTTGTAGCAAGGCTGGGAACAAGACCAAGGATGTGATTAGATAATTTGTAGTAGATTGAATGGATTAGGATTGGATGGAGATGTGATATGGTTAAACTAAATGGAGATGATGGAGGGAAATATGCAATGCAATGGAAGAGAAAATGCAATCCTAATGCAATTTTCCATTTTCAGAGCACTAATTTTTGCTATAACATAAGACACTAAGTACCATGGTACGTGAAACCAAGGTGAATTAGTGTCTAATGCATACACAAACAAAACAAACAAGGAGGCTTTCCCAACACCCCAAAGTCGTGATGACTTTGGTCAGCCCAGATATTGGGATAACCACAAGCATAAAAGGATGCCCCAACATAACACAAGACCTTAGGGGTCTTGGTGGGTACTACGTGGGACAACCAAGAAGATAGTAACAAACAAAGATCAAGATATGCCCCTATGTTAACCAGTCAAAACACACCATAATATGATAGATCATGTCGGCCTTGACAAGTGATGACAGGCAGCTCAAATGATAAATAGAAGCTAAAAGTATCAAAAGATTGCAATATATTTTAAAACATCCTTTGCCATAGGATCGAGAGGATGGATGGGGTTGATGAGGTCTGTTAGGAAGAATACATCCTATTGAGACCAAAGATGGATATTAAACTAAATGATAAATTATGACACAGGAGACTCAAAATTGATTGGATCTCGTGATACTAGTGACCTTTATTTTGGAAGCACTAGCTAGGATAGGGATGCACTTGACGACATGACAAGATGATGAGACATAAGACGACAAGATGAAAAAATGACAGGGAAAAAAAATAGACACATCCTAAAGACCTAGGGGACACAAGACCAAAAAACCCTAAAGACCTAGAGGACACAAGACTAACACACCCTAAATACCTAGGGGCTCAGGGATTGAGAAAAGATCAGCCTTGCCTACGTGAAAGCGCAGAGCCCTTGTAGCTCGATAAAAGACCATGGATAAAAGCAGAAAGAGGACAATGTAGACCTCGATGGACGATAAAGACCAGATGAAAAAATGCCCTAGGGGTGGATCAAATGACCGACCTTGCCTATGTGAAAGCACAAGAGCCACATAGTTCAACACAAGGCCAAAGATAGATGATGGAAGATGATAGGACAAAAAAAAGGTAGAGCCCCGGGGGCGGATCAAATGATAGACCTTGCCTACATGAAAGTGTAGGGGAAACGTAGTTCGACACAAGGCCAAAGACAAACAAGGGACAAGGGATGATGAGATGACCATGATGAATGGATAAAAGGATGGTGATGATATGATGAGCCAAGATAGGCTGTGCAGATGGGATGGTCAATATGCCTAAGATGTGGATTATGTGAAACTCAGGGATGGGATAGTTGTCCAAATCATTAAAAGATGAATTGGGAGGATGAGACGATGGATAGATGAGTGATGAAAAGTGATAGGAGGTGAGATGTGGGAAATAGGTAGGATTGATGATAGTGAGATGAATGGCATTGGATTGCATGGGGTTAGCCTATAGCTAGATAACAATGACAAGGGATTATGAGATGGAATGAAAATAGAAATAAATTGATGGATGAATAAAGATGGAGAGATACTAGGATAGATGGATAGAGGGATAAGGATTTGGAAGGATGGGGAGGTAAGGATGATAATATGGAAAAGGACTAGTGGATGGGAGGATAGGGAGATAAGGATGAAAAGATGGAAAATGACTACTTGGATGAGGGGGGATAGTGGGATAAGGATTTGGAAGAGGGAAGTGATTACTTGGAGGGATGGATGGATGATGTTGCCAAGGACTATGTCACAAAGAAGGAGATGCCCCACTCTAGATATGTCATGTGTGATGAGGCAAGATGGATGGTAGATAGCAGGATGGATAGATAAGGTAGTGAGATGGACATGGATAGGATATATAGATAAGGAAGGGAGATGGATGCATGGATAAGGGAGGAAGGTGAAGGAGGATAAGGGATACAATGACGTATGGAGGAGGGGAATGTATGCCAAGAGGTGTCCAAAGCATATATATGTGACCCTATCTTGATCAAGATCACAAGGAAGATGGAGGGACTAGATACAAATGGGATATGATGGATAGGATGCAGACGATAGGAAGATGTAGGGGACGAAGGAAGGGGATGTATAGATGTAAGTTTCCTCCAATTGTGGAAGTAAATTGGATGGGGAATTTACGCATGACACCTATTTTCCAAGCTTTCATCATGGTACTTATCCAAGATTCTTGTTTACCAAGTTTTCACCATTGAATGGATTATTTCTCTTTAATATTTTTTTTTTTTTGACTTTTTGGACTAGGATGTGGATGAAGATGGATAAATATAGGGACATGGATAAATGGATTCAGAATACATGTGATAATGGGATGGATGAAGGACTCAAGCATCAAGGTCCATATGAGGTAATAAGAGCCCATGTTTGAAGCGACTATTTTGATGTTGGTAGAACCTTATTAGAGTGGATGGATTATGCAAGAGAATGAATTAAAGGGATTTGATGGGGGATATATGGGGGGTAGTGGACTGGATGTTGGAAATTGTATGGATGGAATGATGGAGTGGATGTGTGATGGGGGAATTTATTCAGGACCAACATTGACACATGTGGTGGTGGATGTGAAAGGATATGAGGATGAATGGATGGAGAGTGTGGGGATGGTGGAGGAGTTGGGATAGTGAATTTTGTGACAAAGGGACCCAAAATAGGTTTAGGGGATGGAGGATGTGAATGATTTTTTGGTGGATTAGTAACTTTGGATGTCGTTATAGATTTTTCATTTGAAGGAATTGCCTCTTTTTTCTTTGGGATCCACATGGTTTTTATTTTCGCTTTGGTGGGCCTTTGTGGCCTTTTGGATGGATTTTGATTTTGGATTTGATTTTTCTTTTCGTCAACATGTCCTTTTAAGGAGACATGAGGATCTTTAGAGTCATGAGGATGTTTGGATTTATGCATTTTTGCTTTGGCATCTAAAGTGATTTTAGTAGCGATGGGACGGGTATGAGGCGATGGATGATGTGGAGACGACGTGGATGGAGTGATAGAGGTAGGATTTTGACTATGATGTGTGGATGGGGGATGTGAGATAGCATGCATGGAGGGGTGCCTTTGTTGATCTTGATTAGGAGTTATGAATTTAGGATTCTTATGACGTGTGCTAGGGACATGTGATGGATGGATAAGAGGATGAAGAGGATAAGATGGAGGAGGCAATTTTTGGATATAAGGGCCCAAAATGGTTGTAGTAGATGGGGGATGAGCGATGGTGGATGGAGGGATGTAAGGACCCAAAATGGATTTAGAGGATGAAGGAGGAAGATGTACGGTTTTTTTAAGGTAATATGATGGAGGAGGAGGGATGGCGACAAATGGTTTGGTAGAGCAATGGGAAGCGCCTCTCATTCCTTTGGAAGAGGATCATTTAGGATGTATGGAGGTTGTACCAACATTTTTGGATTGCAATTCTTGGGAAATAAATCCAAGACCGTACACACCTCAATGTATAGTTACTTGGATGGGCTCTAAAATACCTTGCTCATGAAGGCCTAGACCTTTTCCTTGATAATTCATGATCTCGAGCATGTGATCTATGGTGGGATGCTTATTCTTTTGGAAGCATGATGCGAGTCCATTAGCAGGTGGAGGAGGAAGGGTGGTGCATATAATTTGTTTTTCTTCTACAAGAAGACCACCATGGAGGAGGGTAATGTTACCCAAGTGATATAGAAGTGGTGTTGGGGTGACAGGGCTAGGTGGCAATGGAGGATCATGGGATGGAGATGATGGGATGGCAGCATCCTGATGAAGAGGAATGAGTGATAAGGGATCAGGAGAGGGATTAGGTGATATGATAGGATCTAGATTGGTGACAGTAGGTGATAAGGGCTCATGGGATGGAGTGATTGGGTCTTGACTACAGAGGGGATCATGGGATGGAGTAGATGGAAGACTAGGATCTTGGGATGGAGTAGATAGGATGGTCGGATCGAGATTTGGTTGAGGGAAGGGACCAATGATATGGAATGGATGGAGGGACATGATCTTGAGATGGCATAGATAGGATAGTAGGATCTTGATTTGAAGGAGGGGATATGTCGGCAGGTTTTGGATCAAGCTCTTGGAATGGCTCATATTGTGCAGGAGGCATGAAGAGGGAGGAGTGTTGGAGGGAATCCTCAAGTGGGGGAGATGGAAGGATGGAGGATTCATGAAGGTCATGGGGTTGGATTTTGGTGATACTAGGACTAGGAGGAGTGGATTGGATTTTGGTTTCTTCACTGGTTTCAGTGGTTCTAGGAGTAGAAGGTGGGGATTCAGTGGATTCGATGATTTGGATGGTGCTAGGAGTGATAATAGGGGTGATAGGTGTAGGATGGAGGAGGGCCTCATCACTAGTGACTGTACATGATAGAGTGGGAGGGCATTGTTCCACAACATCAAGATGTGGATTTGGGGATGTCTCTTTTGTCATGTGTCCTTGGATGACATCTGGAATGAGGTCTTTTAGAATTATAGGTTCAGGTGGGGAGATGGGAATGGATGGAGGATTATGGATGGGTGGAGAACTAAGATTAGGGATTGGTGGATTAGGATTAGATAAGTGGATGGAATTGGATGTAGGACTAAGAGGAGATGGATAATTAGGATTAGAGACTGGTGGGTTAGGATTGGATGGAGGATTAAGATATGATGGAGGATTAGGATTAGAGACTGGTGGATTAGGATTGGATGAAGGATTACAATATGATGAATTGGAGGAAGGATTAATATATAATGCAATGGAGGGGGAAGTGACATGGGAGGATGTGGATGTTGGATTAGGTTGGGGAGATTGGGATGGTTGATTATAGTAGGAATATTGAGATGGTGGATTATGATAGGAAGGTGTAGATGTTGGATTAGGATGGGAAGATTGAGGTTGTGGATTAGCATAGGACATGGATGGTGGATTGACATAGGAGGACATGGATGGTGGATTGGCATAGGAGGACATGGATGGAGGATTAGGTTAGGAAGATATGGGTGATGGATTTGAGTAGGAGGATATGGTCAATGGATTTGGATAAGAATATTGAGATGGTGGATTAGGATAAGAGGAATATTGGGATGGTGGATTATGATAGGAAGGCGTGGGTGTTGGATTAGGATGGGAAGATTGGGATGTGGGATTAAGGTAGAGGTATTGGGATTGTTGATGATGATAAGAATAGGAGTATGGGGATGGTGGATTACTATAGGAGGATGTGGATATTGGATAGGAGAGAGATGTAAAGGGAGGACATGATGGATATGTGGATGGTGAGGGTACTGGATATCCCTTGTCAAGGGTAGCGTAAGGGCTATTATCAGATGTGGATGAAGGCATGGGGGGATAGTTGAGAGGAATGGATAGACTTGGAGAGGGGATCAAAAGAATCTTTCTAGCAATGACAACATCAAGGGGATATATGTTGTACTCATCTTGATCAACAAGACTTTTGTTATCGTCATCCATGTAGTTGGGATTCCCCTTGACTACTATTGTTGGTCATGTAAAATGGAGATAAGGATTCATGATATTAAATGAAATGGATATGAATGGAAGAGATGGGAATAGATGATTAGAAGGAAAGAATAAATGATGATGAGATAAATAGGATGGGCTGGAAGAAAAATGGAGAAGATATAGGTGGACAAAAGCTCAAGTTGGGATTTAGGTTAAGCTCAGGTTGGGATCGAATTAAAGCTCAGATTCAGATGGATTGAAGCTTAAATTAGGATGATCGGAGGATGTGATGGGATGTGATAGGAATGGTGAGATAAGATTGGATTATTGATCAAATAGGAAGATCGAAACAAATTCTAGACCTAGTTCAGAGATTTGACTTAGACGACGCAAGGTGTCGATGATCAAATTGTTTGCGAAGGGGATAGTTACGAGACCCAACCTAGCTCAAGATAGAAGTAGGTTGATTGGACCATAATGATTACTGAATTAGAATGGATAAAAATACTAAGTAATTTTGATTGATGATAATCGGGATTAGACACCTAAGCCAACTTGGATAAGAATCTCGGAAACGAAGTCTAGGGGACATAGAAATGATCATGGATATGTGATAAAAGGATTTCCTAAGACACTCCTAGATGATTTGATGAACTTAGAGGATGCAAATGAAGGGAAATGATGATTATTGTCAAATTCACCAAAAGGTTGGCTGGCAGGGACCAAACAGTTGCAAACACTGAAGAATGGGCATAGGTGACAGAAGAACGAGAAGGGGTGATTGAAGAACCGACAGGGGGGACTTTGAGGATTACCTAATGGGATGAAAATTAATCCTATAAGGATTGAGATAGGGGCTTAGATGAAGAATGGGATGAGAACGGAGGAAACATACACCAAAACGGGTCTGAATTGGGTCTCAAACAAAGAACAAGATAACCAACGAAAAAAATTGGATTCGACTAGATGGAACCAAAGGGAGACTCAGAGGGAGGGTAGGAACATGAATGGACAAATGGATATGTCTAAAGTAATCAGAATGAGGACTCATAGGAAGAATGGGTCTGAAAATAGTTGAACGAACACCAAAACGGACTCGAATGGGGTCTTGGATGAAGAAGAAAAGGAAGATTCACCCCTCTATTTAGGGATAGGTTGAACCTATTAGGAAAAGGTCACCCAAGTCAAGGGAAAGGTCGCCCAAGTCAAAGGGGATGAAGAACGGGTCTAAAAATGACTAAACGAACACTAAAACGGACCCGAACAGGGTCCCGAATGAAGAAGAAAAGATAGATTTTCCCCTTTGTTCAGGGCCAAGTCGCCCCTATTAGGGAAAGGCCATCCAAGTCAAGGTAAATGTCACCCAAGTTAAAAGGGATGAAGAATAGGTCTAAAAACGACTGAATGAACACCAAAACAAACCTGAACGAGGTCCGGGATGAAGAAGAAAAGGCAGATTTGCCCCTCTATTGAGAACCAAGTCACCCCTGTTAAAGCAGGGTCACCCAGCTTAGGGAAGGGTTTCCCAACTTAGGACAGGGTCACCCAACCTAGGGCAGGGTCGCCCGTCTTGGGGCAAGGTCACTCGTCTTGGGGTAGGGTTGCTTGTCTTGGGGTAGGGTCGCCTGTCTTGGGGTAGACTTGCCTAAATAGCTTCCAAACTTGTCTAAATATGAGAAATAATCAAATGACGTCAATGAATGGGATAAACAGACCCACTAAACAGGTGCACAAACTTTCAAGATGGGAAAATGGACTATCAAAATGGGAAGATAGATGCTTGGACTAGGTGAACGGACTATCAGAATAGGGAGACAGATGCTCAGAACAAAGAGACAGATTCTCAAAATTAAGAGACAGACTCTCAAAATGGGGAGACATATGCTCAGAATGGAGAGAAAAACTCTAAGAATGGGGAGAGAAATGCTTAGAACGAGGAAACAGATGCTCAGAACGGGAAAGCGGATGCTCAAAATGAGGGAACGGGCTCTCGAAATGGGGAAATAGATGCTCCAAATGGACGAATAGACAAATGGATTGACTAAACTAAAGGTGAGATTGACTATTCAGGGCAAGGTTTCCTAACTTAGGGTAGAGTCGCCCAACTTAGGGCAAGGTCACCCAACTTAGGGGAGGGTTGCCCAACTTTGGGTAAGGTTGCCTATTCTGTGAAGGATGGGTGATTTTGACAATAGACTCAGAAATGACTGACAGAAGGCAGAATCACCCTATTCAGGGCCAATTCGCCCCTGTTAGGGCAAGGTTGCCCCTTTTAAGGAAAGGTCTCCCCTATTAGGTTAAGGTCACCCCTATTAGGGCAAGGTCACCCATGTTCAGTTGACTTGGACTTGTCTTAGGCAAAAACAACTATGGAAAAGGACATAAAACACAACAAACAACAAACAGAAGGCCAAGACTAACAGACACGCACTGGTTTCGTACAAAAAAAGACAATTCAAACAACACAATCCTAAGATTAGTATGAAGGGTATGGCCAACACGGTCCTCTAACTAGGATGAACAAGGAAAACTAGGGAGTCCTCGATATACACATGGTACGTGGGGCACAACCGTGAACACCATCCCATCTACAAGCATGAGTCGGGAGCCACAATGAGGTACTGGAAGCTCGGACCAACTCTTCACTTCTTGTCTAGGTATCACCCTAGCTTCGACGCTTCGCTAGACACAACATGATTGGATTGAGGTACAACTTTCACTCTCCCCTTTTTATATACCCCGTCGATAACACATGGTTGGGATCATCCCTTGGGGTGATGAAATCCCCAAGTAGGTCTCGCTAAAAAAAAACACTAAACATTTTTGGCTAGTCCCCAGGCTTATAGGAAGTGCAAGGGGAAAGCTTGAATGATCTAGTGCCTCCTAGGTAACACAAACGACTAAGTGGATTACGATTTCTCTTCACCCAAGATCGCCAAATGGTGCAAGGGGATTGGATATATCAATAGACCACTTTACAAGCATGACAAACAAATAATTTGAGTCCCCCTAATTAGATCTATGTGCCTAATTAGTATAAAAATGAAAAAAGAAGAAGTTAACTAACGTTCTTGGCCCGCTCGACCTGTAGCAAACATGTTAGAAGTTTTAACGTTCGACCTTCAACAAGTGTGAAACAACTCAGTCATGTCTGTTTGGGACATAATAGCCCCTGTTTAGGACTAGGTTTCCCAACTTAGGGTAGGGTTGCCTGTCTTGGGGCAGGGTCGCCTATCTTGGAGCAAGGTCACCTCTGTCAGTTACAAAGACGCCTCTCTGTAACCTAAACTTGCAAAATGTCAAACAACAACAAGTGTGAAAGAAACAGACTCGTTTGTGGGTCCCACCAGGCATGCCAAAAATGTTTGCAAGTGATTTTTCCTATTCTAAAATGCAAGACAAAATGAAATACAAAAAGAAAAACACTTACAAACACTCAAGATTGGCTTAAGTTGAATCCAATCAAAATAAAAAGAAAAATAGAACTTCTTACCTTGCTTGGATTGATGAGTTTGGTTGGACCCTTTTGATACTTGATTGTGTGCTCCTTTAATGGAAAATGATACAAAAATGGATGCAAAATGATGTAGATGTGATAGGGAATGTAATGGTGCAAATGGGTATTGTGACAAGTGTGGCAGGTGGATGCAATGAAAGCTTGAAGGCTGCAATAATTGAGGATGAATGCTTGAGAATGCTAAGTGCTAAGTTGAATGGTTTCAAAGCTTGAATGTTCAAGTGTTGAATGAAAAAGTGTTTTGAAAATGAGACCAAATCTTCCATTTTAAGGGAAGAGTCTCTAGAGAATTCAATGGCTAGGATTTAGCCAACATGGGCAAGATGGAGGGCTATAGTGAGTTGAGAACTCACAAGTCTTCACATCTTTCCATGTGGAAGATGAGATGTGATTAGGAAAGGTGATGTGGAAAGAGGACATGTGAGGTGGAGAGAGGACATGTGAGGTGGAGGTATTTGCAAGTACCTTGGTATTAGAGGAGGATTTCTTCAAAAAGGAAGTTCTTGTCCCCATATGAGGGTGACGGTGACAAGTGAGGAATTTTAGAAAGTCCTCTCTTATTATTATGAGGATGAGAGAGGTTGTTGGAGGAATAAATATGAATTTTAAATTCACATGATTGGGGAGTACCTTGGGGATAAGACAATGTCATTTTAAAGGAGGTCCTTGTCCCATGTGACTGATGTGACTTATGAAGGGATTTAGAATTTCATGGGGAAGAGAAATGCATTGGATGAATAAATATGAATTTTAAATTCACATGGGGATTGTAAATTGAATTAAAAATTCTATCAAGGTTGTTGGGAGAATAAAATAAAATTAAAAATTCCTTTGGCATGTGGGAAGAGTTGACTAACAGATTGATTAGACTAGTTAATGAAGGATTTAAGGAAGGTTAGGTGGCTAATGAGGATTAGGAGACAACTTGCAAAAGTTGGAGGATGTGACACATTTTAATGATGGATTAGGAATGTGCACATACCTAATGATGGGATTATGAGGTGGATTAGGATTGAGTGTAGATGGGACATAAAGGGAATTAAATAAGTGGGTTATTCATTTAATTCCTTGGAAGAAAGGGATAAAGGTGTAAGGTATTTAATTATTTAACTAAATACCTTAGGGATTTAGAAAACTTTAGGGGTATTAATTAAACAATAGTAACATTATTTAACTAATGTGGATAAAAAGATATTTAGATAAAAGGTAAATTTGGCCAAATATAAGTGGTCAAATTTAAATATCTACAATTTAATATGAAATTTGACGTCCAATGGAAACAACTATTTTTTGATTCACACATATTTTAATATTTATTTAAAAATATATATTGATGAAAATTGGAAAAAAAAATCTATGCACTAGAGTTTCAAGTTATAAATACACACAAAATATTTGAAAGTAAAAAAAAAAAAATACTATAAAAATTTTGACGTCTCATGCACTTTCATTTTTCAACATTTTATCAACAACTAAATTAAATTGTTAATTTATTAAAAAATAGTTTAAAATAATTTTTAATTGTTTTAAAAAAAAATACAAACATAAAATATACTAGAAAATACATATTAAATACTAGTTTACATCATTTCAAAATTCAAAACATATATGCCACTTTTTAGTGATTCAAATTTCAAAGTTGGATTAGTGTTAGTTGTTTCCTTTATAAAATGTGACACAGCTTTGTGCTTTTACCCTTAATTCAGAGAAATCTTAAATCATTCAGATATTAATTAAAACAGATATGAACATGCAAGCACTTATCAATACCATGAACAATGAACACCAAAATTTACGTGGAAACCCCAAGATGGGAAAAACCACAAAGAAAGCTAATTCTCAATTATAAAACATCGGTTAAGGTGACATTAGTTAAGGTAATTTTTACAAGGGCTCACTACCAAAATGCTCACTACAAGTAAGGGTCACTGCTAGATTAACACAAAAATATTTGATTACAAAATAGAAAAAATATGAACTGATGAAGTTGCATCTACATATGCATGAATTTAGTTTTGGTTAAGAGAACACTAACTGTCTACAACAGATCCAGTTAAGAATCTTCTGCTCACCTTCCTTGCACAACCTCTGCAATATGATTACTTCTTCTTGACACTTGCCTTCACTTCCTTCTATGTTTCTTGTCGGACAATCCTTCACACCTTTATCATTTTTCACATATATCACACTTCTTGTTCAATACCCAAGAGATGTTCTACATATGTATATATATATATACTCGGAGAACAAAATGAAACGGCCTAGAAAAACATGTTGGCTTGAAGAACAACCTTGAAATATTCAATAAGGCTTGGAACTCTAGCACCAGAGTCAAAGGATAGGTCGTACATAAAGATCTTCTTACCACATTACCACGAGACCCATAAATAGGTCATACATAAGATATAGCATTATTACCAAAAGATATAATACTTTGAATTACATGAGATATATTCTGGAGCCGATAGGAACACCACAATCAAGACCATATCTTGATCATGATAAATTGATAGGAATACCACAACCAACACTAAATCTTGATCAACATCAATTTCAATATCAACCAGAGGAATGCAATTAGACATACCAAAACTTGTAACATGTTACATGAATGTCCAAATAGCAAAGATACTCAGAATAAGCTTTAGACACAACAACTGATACCAAAAAGATTAGTCTTCATTATTCTATATTAATTGTTTTCCACGGATGTCCTAAAAAGAAGTACTATCATATTTAGATCAAGGATCACATCCACACTACACAACATCATAGAATATGATAGGATAGATCATTTATGTATATCATTTAGACCACAACCTTCCAGATCCTAGGTTTTGAAATCAATGACAACAATTCTAGATCAACAACTTCTCAACAATTTCCCCCTTTGGCATTGATGGAAAAAAAACAAAAACTACAAAAGAAATACTCCAAGCGCTCCCCATTTTTCAAGCAATTTAGTTCCTTTTTTCTTTTAATTTTTCTCTTCATTTTCTCCCCCTTTTTTCCATCAAAGGAAAAGGACCAAATAAGAACATTTAGAAAATCAAGTAAAAATAACACTTTTCACATGAAAGATCTTCTTGTACTTTTCTCTCATAATTGGAAGAATCCTCTTCCAAGCTTGCATTGCAAAAACCATTCTGGCACACATACTATCCAATAGAACCAACAACCCAAATGAAGATGACTAGTTCAAAGACAGGCACTATTGTTCACAAACCTCTACATCAGAAAGTATCCCAAAGAGATGATCCAACCAAACCTCAACAATTTCTTTGACCAACTAGAAATTTTTAACCAAATTCTCTCTTTATCTCTGAGTAGACAATAACTCAGCTTGCAGTTCACCAATTTTGATTCTTTATTTTCCATCTTTATCTTTGAAGAAGTCAAAAAACTTCCCAATATCATTCAATTTAGATTCAATAGCTTCAATTCTGCTTCTAAAATTAACAACAGTAGGCCACCAGAGACATTATTTGTAGATGTCAGACATCTCCTTAATGCATTCTTTTGTCTCACCAATGTGTCTGGATAACTTTTGTTTGGATGTGACACACCTTATTTTAATCATAGCTTGGAATTTATCTCCTTTAGATCCTTCTTGCAACAACCTTTCTTCAACAACTTCTACCAGATCATCCAGTAACGAGTTAGAAACAACCAAAATAGTAATATCCTTTTTGAGTAGATGATCAACCAACACATCTTCAATTCTAGGCCTACTGATCAGAGAGCAGACATTCCACATTTCACCAATATTTTTCATTTCACCCTCATCTAACATGGAACGAACTTTATTTGTATCAGATAGAGACTCTCCCTCCTCCTTCTCTTCTGAGATAGTGATGACATCCTTTGTGTTAATTTTCTTCCTTTTATATTCCGGAGGGGAACCACCAATGACAACCTCTAATTGCCTCTTTCCGGAGGAGGAACCCTCCTCAAACTGACTGATAGGTGTAGCACTAGACACTATCACACCGAGGCATAGATCCATCTGCAAGGATGAGAAATAAACTTTGCATGCATTTTATTTATCTTCCATACATTCCAAATATTTGTAAACTTGATTTCTGATAGGGATTCCAAAATTCCACTTAACATTCTCCTTTGACAATAACGAGTTCATAAAGTAGAACACTAAACACATGAGCAAAGACCCAAATCAGAAGGGATAAATCTCAACCAAAGACGTTCTGAAATTCTCAATTAGATTTTCCATTACCAAGCTACACAGGTCAAACTGTTGATTTCACTTCACCATCTTATGTGCAAGATACACAACAATAGCAGAAGTAGAACCTTCACAATTTCAAAAATAGATTTTGTATTAGATACCATAAGAAAAATACCTTACTGCAGGATTGAAAATGGTATTTATCAGTAGAGCTCGGGGGTATTTGTTGATACCAGTAACTTCCTCCAAATCTTTGTATTTCATCATTTTATTCCCAGGGAGGTCACCAACTCTGCACAGTCCAGTAATAGCTTTAATGGCTTCCTTAGAGATTGGATAGGGTTTGTCCAAAATGATGTTGCCATCCTTTAATCGACTCAATAGGAATAAGATAGACTCTTTGTTGACAAACCAAGGGAATTCTCCCCATAGATCCATACCCAAAGCACTCACATTTTGCAATTCATCAGTCTTCAACCCTAGTTCCATTTCCTTCATCTTCTGATGATCAAATTCATCCAATTCTACTCCCTTCATCTTCAACGGAATACCTCCACTTGATTCGCTGCCAACCAATATGGGTTCCATCGTCACGCCTAGCTCCTTCAATCTTTTATCACTCAACAAAAACCTCTTCTTCTCCTCTGCAAACTGTGAGAAATGATTTGAAAAACTATCTTTTATCCTTAATTTCTCATGATGATTTCATTGCCAAAATTTTCATCAATGATGCCAACAATTGTACTTCACTTTTCAATTAGCCAGATTAAGCTTCATCATACATCACCAACCAGATCGACCTTAGTCATGCTAAAAACACACCAATACCACTTCAGAGAGGGGGGACCGACAAGATATGCATTGAAAAACTCCCCTTGACATAAGGTAGTAGGCTTAGATTCCAAAAGAGATTATACCAAGATCTGGTACCACAAAAGAGCTCTCAACACTCGTTTCCTTCTACTTCAAAACCATGAAAGTCTCCTCCTTAGATTCATCTATTTTTTCAACCTTATTTTTATTTTTGGACTTTTCTAGAGCAACATATTTGCATGTGTTAGCATAATGTCCAAATTCATTACACTTGTAACATCTTTGCCTAGACTTAACTGTGTGAACCCTAGATCTGTACTGATTAGCTTTGTGACCATAACCATGGAATAAGTAGTAAAAACCATGAAAGAGATTATTCATTCCATTCCCTCTAGCTATATTAGATAATTGAATTTTGTAATGACTTACTTTATGACTAGGCTTGTGACAGTTAAACCATTGAATACTCGGTTCCTTACTGCTTCTACATTCTACAACCTTATGTCCAAAAATTTTGCATAGAAAGCAATGACCATGAAATGATAAGTAACTTTGAGCATTTGGTTTCCTGACCGAAGGTCTTTTTGTAGATGTTCTAGAGTTCTAGACCTTACTTGTTACAATAGATATTGTTTCAGCTTCAACTGCATTATCTTTACCCTTAGTATTCTAATTGGATCTTTCCCTTGAGAATCCAAGTTCTCCCTTATCCTTATGAAATTTCTATAGGGAAAAAAATTGATCCAGAATTATGCTACTTTCACATGCTCTTGCTTCTATTTTCAACCTTCTTAACTCTTGATCCAACTTCTCATTTTCTTCCAATTTCTGTTTGATGGTATCCTTGATATTTTCTTCAATCATCTTCCATTCTTCTATTTTTTGTTTGATGGTATCTTTGAGAATTTCTTTTGTCTTCTTACATTCATCCAACCAAAGCTTTAGATTCACAACACTTTCCTTTGAATATTTTAATTCCTTACTGAATTTTGTGTGTCTTGCTTTGAATTTTTGGATTTTCTCCCTTAGCTTTGAGATGCAAACATTTGCATCAATTTTTTTTTTCAATTCTTCATTTTCAGATTTCATATTTTCCATATCACTTAATATTGACTTCAGTTATTCCTCAAAGTAATCATCTCTTTCCATTTGTTCAAACTACAATGATATCCCTCAAGCAATTAAAATCTATCTGCAAGGGACCAAGCTCTGATACAGATTGTTGAATAGTCTAGATAACTGAGGGGGGTTGAATCAGTTATCAAAAAAAGCTTTTCTTTCTTTACTTAATCTAGAGAAATCTTAAATAAATCAAATATTAATTAAAAAAAAAATGAACATGCAAGCACTTATCAACACCATGCACAATGAACACCAAAATTTATGTGGAAACCCAAGATGAGAAAAACCACGGAGAATACTAATTCTCAATTATAAAACACCGGTTAAGGTGACATTGGTTAAGGTTATTTTTACAAGGGCTCACTGTCGATGGGCTCACTACCAGATTAATACAAAAATGTATGATTATAAAATAGATAAAACATGAACTGATGAAGTTGCATCTACATATGCATGAATTCAGTTCCGGTTAAGAGCACACTAACTGTCTACAACATATCCGGTAAAGAATCTTTTGCTCACCTTCCTTGCACAACCTATGCAATGCATATTACTTCTTCCTGACACTTGCCTTCAATTCCTTCTTTGTTTCTTGCCACACAATCCTTCACACCCTTATCACTGTTCGCACATATCACACTTCTTGTTCGATACCCAAGAGATGTTCTACATATGTATATATATATATATATACCTAGAGAACAAAATGAGTCAGCTTAGCAAAACATGTCGGCATGAAGAACAACCTTGAAATATTCAATAAAGCTTGGAACGCTAGCACGGGACCCAAAGGATAGGTCAAACATAAATATCTTCTTACCACATTACCATAGGACCCATAAATAGGTCATACATTAGATATACCATTATTACCAAAATATAGAAAACTTTGAATTACATGAGATATATTCCGAAGTCGATAGGAATGCCACAACCAAGACCAAATCTTGATCAACACCAATTTCAGTATCAACCAAAGGAATGCAATTAGACATACCAAAAATTATAACATGCTACATGAATGTCTAGATAGCAAGGATACCCGAAATAAGCTTTAGACACAACAGTCGATACCAAAAATATTAGTCTTCATTATTCTGTATTAATTGTCTTCCACATATGTCCTAAAAAGTACTATCATATCTGGATCAAGGATCACATCCACACTACGCAACATCATAGCATACGATAGGATAGATCATTTTTGTATATCATTCGGAGCACAACCTTCCAGATCCCAGGTTTTGACATCAATGAAAACAATGCCAAATCAACAACTTCTCAACAGTTCTATTTGATGTTTCTATCTCTTTATTCATTCCTCTATTTGTACCTTCATTCTCCTATATGTCATAAACTTTTCTCCTTTTTCAATTTCTCTCTTGTCTTGTGTTTTCCTTTTGGGGATGATGCAAGGTGTTGAGACACTCATGTCTCTTCCATGTTGACCCAAAAGTCTTTCTTTTTCCTTTGCCTTTTCATTCTCCTTTTTTTTCTTTTGTCTTGTGTTTTCCTTTTGGGAATGACACAAGGCGTTGAGACACCCTATGTCTCTTCCATGTTGACCCAGAAGGTCTTTCTTTGTTTTCACTCTCTTTGTGTCATTTTTCAAATTCTATGTGCATTTGGGGAATGATGACAGTTTCAAGCTCTCTAATATCATTGTAGCAAAGACAAATACTGACCCCTAATCCATAGATCCCTTATGTGTTTCTAGGGGGCAACCTTTTTTTCTGTTTTCATTTCCATGTTTGTCTACTTTAAAGTAATTTCTCACAACATGGTGTTTAGCAATTTCTTTAAAGTGGGGGCATACAATGGAATTTTTGGAATTGCTTTTCATGTTCCTTGATGTGATTTTCTTATTTCATATGATGTGTTTTCCTCTTTGTGGTGACATTGGGAGTAATTTCCTTGAAGAGCATGATCTATCTTAGCATATTACATTCCTCTTAGTGGTGATGCGACACACTACATTCCCTAAGTTGTGAATCTTTTATCCTTTGATTGGTTCTCTCTTGGAGACATTAGGAACAATATCCCCTAAGATTAAGACATCACAAGAACTAAGCCAAGTTTCTTTGAACATCCCTCTTTATTGTTGTGTTGCGTCTTGTGCCTTATTAAAGTCATAGAGGTATAGCTTTGATATGGTTTCCTGAGGCTCACCTAGTGGACAACTAGCTTCACTAGCCCTTGTGAGAATGCATTTTTATTTTTGTTCCTTATTAAAGTCATGGAGGTATGGATTTGATATGGTTTCCTAGAGCTCACCTAGTGGACACCTAGCTTCACTAGCCCTCGTGAGCATGTGTTTTATTTGCATAGTGGACAATTTATTCCACTTGTAAACCTTTTTTGGACAAACAATGTAGACTCGATCCACCGCATTGGATAGCTAGTTGATGCTTTATTCATTGCATTTTTATTTTTTCTTTTTCCTTTTTCTTGTCTTTGATGGTGCATATTTGTGATCTGATTATGGCTTCATATATCATTCACATGTGTGTTCCTTTATGCCTATGTTGGTTTGTCATAGGATCTTGATCCTGGGGGCTTGGCCACCCTCTTGGTTGTTGCCATCCTATCGTACTAATATTCGTACATTTGAACCCCTCTTGATTGTCTGGTTCGCTACTTTAGTGCGAGCTTGAAGCAAGCTCACCCTCTCACTAAAGTGGGGGCTAAATATAATGTAGGAAAATGCATACCCTTGCATTTTCACACTTGTTTGGGCCCACCTTGCTTTATTTATCCTTCTTTATGTCTTAATTGGTCCTATTTTACATCCACAAGCCTAATAAATTGCATCTTTTTCTAGCTAATCCCAACAATCATCAAAGGGAAAATGATCATTTAATGATTCTATCTATGTGTCCCTGATTTTTGGGTTGGGAGTAAAATGCCACCTAGGGCATCTTAGTCCGCCAAAGGTCTTGGGACCTTGATTTTGAATACACTCGAAAAGGTCCCTTTTTGGAGTCTGTGCCCCGAGATTTGAGCCTCAAGACTAAGATGCCACCTAGGGCGTCTTAGTCCTCCTTGGCTTATTTTTGGGATTTAATTTCAAATTCTAGCGGGATTTAGCCTCCTTTTGTTAATGTTTTCCTATGTCAGCTTGGTGTGATGTAATTTCGAGATATTAAGCATAGATAAGTATAAATACAAGGTTCTTTCTCTCATTTTCATAACAAGTGTTTTGTGAGAGCATTCATTATAGCATACTTGAGTTCACAAGAGCATTCAAGAGCAATTCATCAACATTCAAGCATCATATGAAAGGAGATTATTGCATCATGTGTGATGCAGGGTTTTGATTCAAGCAAGATCTATCAATGCATTCCATTGATTCGAGATCTACAAAGCTAGCCATTTCACACAAGGTTTCATACTTTACAACAATGGTTTGGTGAGTTATAACATTTCATTTTGTTCATTCATAATTTCCCTCCTTCATTTCATTTCATTTGAAGGTTTAATTATCAACAAGGGGTTTAACCAAGGCAAACCCCCATTTACTAACAATCAACAAGTTTTCCCCCTCTTGCATGCTTGTGATTGTAGATTTAGGTTGAAGAATTGAAGATCATTTGGAGTGAAAGATTGCAAAGTTGTCATCTTCATGGGAACTTACCTATAGGTCAAATTCAGAAGTTTCAAAACCTGAAATTTGATAGGAAGCAAGTGCATACCTTGGAGCTTAGGACCAGATTTGGAGTTTTTAGAAATCCAAAATGGGACTAATATGCCACCTTGGGAATCTTAGTCCTCCCAGGGGTATTTTTCAGAGAGTCTTTGAGAATTTTTTATGAGATCCAAAGATTCTGCATCTACCTCAAAAAACAACAGTGGGACTAAGACAATAGTAAGGGCATCTTTGTCCTCCCTGACATATTTTGACAACTTCTTTGCATCTCCAAAATCCTCATCACATCTCCAGACTTCCTAGGTACACATATCCTATCTTGCTATGGCATAATTTCATCATTTGCATCCCTCATTTAGCTTGCATAACTAGGTTTTTTAGGTTGAATGCTTATTTGTCTTTCCAAGAATTTGCTTGGCGGTGAACCCGTAAAAGTCTAAAAGAACCTTTCCTAGGTCCTCCTAATTGAGAATTGACTCACCTTGTGAGGTTGATAGTCAATCCAATTAGGGTTCTTAGGACATTATTGAATGACCTAGAGAGAATAAGTGGTACATCCCCCACCTATTTTATTTTTGGTTCACATAATAATGTATAGACTACTAATTTTGTCATTGTCTAATGGATTTATTTATAGGATCATTACTTAAAACATTTAGACTATATTTTTACTTGATTCTATTTCAACGCCATAGAAAAATCAAATCAAATCTTCAATTTAATTGCTTGTATTTGTGTAACTTTGAGATTATATACCTTATCTTTCTTCAAAAAGAATCTAAAGAATCTAACTTTGGGATGTACTATGATAATGAATATAAAAAGTTGATTATCTTTACTTTCCTAATTGGTGTGAATAATTTCCTTCAAGGAAATTAAATCAATTTACAAATTCCCTTACTGATTTTTTTTTTTTAATTTTAGAAAATTGAGATAGTAATGCACATATGTCAACTATTGAGCCAAATATTTTATTAAATTTATCTCTTCAACTAGATTCTACTCTTAAATATATCCATCCTCTAAATGTTAAATCCAATTGGTAGTAGGTCCAACTATGGTTTAAATAAGTGAACTTATATGATCACATTTTCTTTATCAACTCCTAAAACTTTACATGTTATGGTACAGACTTAAATGTGACTATATCCACATCTTGTGAGTTTTATTTGATAATTTTTTTTAAATTCTTCCTCAACCTTGAAGGCATTGTTGCATATTGAGTTGAAAATCAATGACCATTTAAGTGACTTCCCCATGGCTTAGGCAAAATTAATGCCATGATGCAAACCCAAAAAATAAAAACAATATTTATCTCACTTCAATGAATTTCTTTCATGATATCGATTATTCTAGGTAGGTTCCACTTATAATAGAGTAGTCAACCTTCATTCTTGGAGATGTACCTTCAAATGTTTAGAAAACCAAAATACACCAAGATTTTTCTCTTCTTTAGAGTCATAATAAATCTATTGGGGTGATCCCACAATACTGGTTTATGATTTTTGGGCAAACTCGACATTGAACTGATTTTTTTAAACTAGATCTTCACTTTCAGGTTCCTATAGCGGCTAAACTGTGAGGAATTTGAAGATGATGCAAACTAGTGATTTGTGAAGTTTTGTCTATAGATTCTAAATATATTCTTTTCAAAAAATTTGGAATTAGATTGCAGTTCTTTTTCCATCTCCTTCGAAAACTAGCTTTTAAAAAAAAACAACATTTTTAAGGAGTGACGCTCATCATATACGACATAACTTTTTTTGTATGAAGGATAATTTTTTTTTTTTTTGAATTTAGATTTGTAACTATGATATCTAACTAGGTCATTTGGTTTCATAGTGTTTTATTAAATATTTTTTCCTTAATCAAGTTTCGAAGTCAAACCAATTACAATTCAGACATAGGCGAACCGTATACAACATAACATTTTTTGTATGTATCGAAATTCTTTTTTTTTTTAATGGATCAAGGACATCAATACCCAGCCTGAACATATTTTTCAAAATTTTATTTTGATAATCTGTTATTTTTCCACATGTGCAAAACATAAAGCTTGATTTTCGGTGAAAAACCTATGTTTAATAAAACTAAAAAAACACATACATAATAAAATCAAAACATATTAAAATTATATTTGTTGGGTAGCTCATTCCAAGGACTACCATCATCTAGTTGGGTTTGTGAAGTCTCCTCCATTTTCATCCTCAACCTGAGCTTCAAAGGGAAAAATTCTAGAGTTTTTTGGTTGTAGAGGGTGAGAAGGCAGGAAAAGGGGGGTTCGCTTGAACCCTGGTTCGAGCAAACCCCCTTTCCACATGGTTTTTGGTTTTTTGTTTTTTTTTTCTAGGAATGCATTGAATGGGTTTGCTCGATCCAAGGTTCGAGCGAACCCTCTTTGTGTTCGTTCGAACCCCCAAAAACCTTTTTTTTTTTCATGGGGTCATTTTTTGCAACTTTTCCTTCCTCACTCGAATTGTAAACCACTTTTGTGGGTTTACCCATTGGTAATCATATTTTTCATTTCATTGATTCATAGGAATCATTGTGACTCGCCCAGTGGGAAGCAATAAATGTTTATAATATTTGAAGAAACACCATTTGGATGGGTGATTTTCCTTTGCAATTGAGAGGGGAAACTCCCTTATAAGATTGCGGGTTTTGGATTTTCATATATTTTTAATTGAAAAGTATAAAAGGGCACAAAAATAGATAATGAAAAGAAACATAGAGGAAACCCTAGATGAGATGCAAAAAAAGCTGTATTTGAATTACTCAATATTATATGAGGAAAATTAATGAACTAAAAGAGTAACATACATAGAGTTAAATAGAAGGATAAAGTCTAACCCTACTCACACTAGAAACAAGAAAGGATGAAGATTTAACCATTTATTTCATTTTAGGGAGTAGATTGGAGAAAGGAGTGGATTTTTTTTATACCAAACTTAAGATTGGTGTAAAAATCAACGAGTCTAACAAGAAAGAGATGGAAAATTTGAAAAATTATTCATCACATTCTTTCAAAATGGAACACAAAGTTTTAGTTGTTCATCTATATTTTAAATAAATAGAATCAAAAAAGAGGAGATTTCATATTAGACATATGAATAACAAAAAATCATTAGAAGAATATGTAGACAAAATATTCATTAGAAATCCTCTTGTCTTAAAAACAGGTTCAAAGTCCCATATTTATTTGTACAATATATTGTGTGATTTGTAAAGTGTTATAAATTGTAACCCCCTTATGATGAATAGACTTTAAAATTTAGGGTGAAATATTTCCCTTTCTCTTGTAACCATTCAACTACCCTTTTTAGGTTTGAAAATATTTTGGAAATAAAATAACATTGATAATTCATTACAAACATTAATATAGGAACCTTATGATTGAATATTAACCTTTCACGAATATTTAATGAGAACGCATTTGTCACAAAATTTTCCCAAACAAATCGAGTACATTGTTGTAGGTGATCATTTCTTTGAAGCATTTGATTAAACAATTTATGAGTGAAGTTTGTAGATCTAATTTTTGCACCATTTTTCAAATGAATGATATATGTATTGGATTTTCTACTCTGCATAAATAATCAAATGATAATATTGTAAGTTGTGAAAATTTGATATAATAACTTATTTAATTTCATTAGAAATATTATAACCTTCAAGCATCCTTCCTCTCTTTCCAAGGCAAGTAAGAATATAATCATATGCTATGATAGTTGATTCACATTTCTTCTCCATTATTCATATTTTTTTGTAAAAGACCACACATATACTTCTTTAGTAGAGCTTTCGATTAGAATGTGAGATTTTGATTTCCCATGCAACCTTTATCATTTCTTGAACTAATTCTTAAACTAACTCCATATTTATTTTTCACATCCTTCCAACAATAGTACATATAAATAGTTTTCTTCTATAGGCTACAAGGAAAATGATTTCACAATTCAATCTAAAAAATAATTAGACATGTCATCTAATTCGATTCATAGTTTCCACCTTGAATTTCATCTATTAGCCATGGTGTCAAAAAAAACATACATCTACACCTCAAAATATAACTTTAACTAAAATTGTCCACTAATGATTAAATTATATGTGATCATCAAAATCAAAAGCTTTCTTAATCATCTCATCATACAAATCAAAGGCTTTCTATATCCTAGTCTTAAATGTCATCTTCAACCAGGAATTTTATTTTTGAAACCCAAACTCTTTATTCCTGAAATGATTAAGGGATATTTCGAAATGAACAACCTTGCCTCATGATCAATTTATCTCCACTTCATCCATGAAAGTGGCCATTTCAATATTCATATTTGTCATTATTCCATCAAACTTGCTTCCATCCAATCTTAATAATGAATATGTTCTATGAATCTAAATACTATTTAATTTGTTCAACTTATAAATAAATTTCACATTCTCATTTCTGAGCTCCTTATGGATGCTCTAGTTCATAGAATAAATTTTGCATGGAATATTGTGTGTAAACTTGTAATGTTTACTTTGATGCTATTTGAGATATCTTTACTATTACAACTGCACTTCCTTGCAACTTCACTCACAAGAAGAGCATAATCCTCATGACCTTTATCCTTTTCACGCTTACATAGTTGGACAAAAGCTTGTCAACACATTTCCAACTACGAAATCTGATCAATCCTTTCATATTATGCTTTGATTGGAAATAAATACCCTATCCCATATATGCTATTTAAGCACATGCAGGAAGAATGTTAGCAAAGGTCGTGGAAGCTGACTTTATAAATGCCAACTGCATTTGCTAAAGGTTTCAAAAATCTTAACAACAAATCCATTTTGTTCATCTCTTACAATCATTGCGCTCCATGTGATGACATCTCTTTAAGGCATTCTGTCAAATAGCTCATGTGTCTTCCTCTATGTTGGTGTTTTGCATACATGATTATTGGGGTTGTTGCAACCATAACATCTAACATAAATCCCTCCCATTATGCCTTGATTGATATCCGTACCCTATCCCAATGCATCAATTTTGGTGCAGGAAACGAGGGCATTAATAAAAGACTTCTAAAAGTAATTAAAATATTTTCAACATGTTCATTTTTTCGAATCTTGTCAGTCTGGTTAGTGCAATAGTATCGTTTAATTATGTAGGTGTGTGGAAGCATTTATTTAAAGGCTTTTAAGATTTTATATTGCAGATCCATCTTGCATTCATTGTATTTCATGTGATGGCATCGCTGTCTCTGCTTCCAAATTGTATAAACCTACTTCCTAAGGCATTGCAACATCATCTGAAAAAATGTCTTCTATAAAGCTTTTACAACTGTACACATTTGTTTCAACGTTGCCATTTTGGTATAAAAGAATAATGATGAAGGTGAAAAAATATAGAGAAAAATGGAAGGAAAAAGTTTGTATCTTTTGCATGGTAAGCAGTTGAATCAAAAAAATATTTTATTTTTGAGTGTGAAGCTTACTATGATATTTGGGTATAATATGTAGACACTTTAGCAGTTACTTCACTACAAGATTTGTTCGAAGATGATAAGATTGAGAAAACTGAAGAGCTCATAATCAAACTTCTTAATGACCATTCTATAAATCTGAAAGCTACTGTTATCCCATAAACTATCTCCGATCTTATAAATCTTAAAATTGTTCTACTCTATTCTATTTTGCTAACTGTGGTAATGGAAAAAGTATCCCTTTACTTTTTCTTGCTCATTTGGGCCCTCCTTGTTAAACTAAGCTTAATGTCACCTTGATTTAGTGTTGTAGTGTGCTTAACACATTCACATTATGTCTTGGGTCCTTCTGAACTAAACAAATTTAATCATGCCTTATCTAGAGTGTTGTAAAGTGTTGTAACACACTTTCACACTTTTCTAAAGTTTTCATTAATAATTGAGTTTCTTTATGCTTTAATTGGCTTTATTTTGCATCCACAAGCCTCATTTAATGCATCTTTTCAAAGATAATCCTGACACAAATAAACATCCAATCATAATTCAAGTATTTTTAGGTTGTGTGGCCCAGATTTGGTGGTCTAAGACTCATATGCCACCTTGGGCTTATGGGTCCCACCTAAGATTTTGGGTCCCGATCCTGATTTTACACTTTTCTAAGCATTTTTGAATTTGGTTCCATAAATTATGCCTAATGGGACTCATACGCCTTGGGCATATGAGTCCCGTGTGGCTCAAAATTAAATTTAATTCACATTCTTGGTAGGATTTTATCCTCCTAGATTTGATGTTGGCTTGTAGTGTTGTAATTTCGAGAATTTTTGCATAATTAAGTATAAATGTAAGTTTCTTTCACTCATTTTCACCCCAAGCATTTAAGTATTCATGCATATAGCAAGTTTGAGTTCACAAGAGCATTCAAGAGCATTCTGAAAGGGTAGATTATCAAGCATTTTAGAGCACTATTCAAGTATTAAGCATCATGTCAAATTCTGCATGCATCACGTTTATTTTGGAGCTAACAATTTTGTGATGTAGGGTTTCATGATTCAAGCTAACATTTCATTCAAGATCTATCCTATTCAAGAAAGATTCAAGATCTAAATCCATTGGAGCCACTTCATACATGTTTGCAACACCTTATTGCTAGGGTTTGGTGAGTTGTAACATCATATTTTTTTCATTCATCATTCTCCATTCCTATTTCATTTCATTTCAAGGTTTGATTACCAAAAAGGGGTTTGTCCAAGGCAAACCCCTAGCAAACCCCTATCCACTAACAAAACAACATTTTCCCTCTCTTTAGTGTGTGATTTGTAGGTTTAGATTGAAGATACATTGAAGAGAAATTTCGGAGAAAGTTGTCAAAGTTGTCAAAGTTGTCACATTGCATTGAAGATACTTGGAAGACTTCTACAGGTTGCAAATTAGGTTTTCAGATCCGAAAATCAATTGAGAAGCACAAAGCATACCTTGAAGACTAGATTCATAATTTGAAGCTTTATGAAACCCTAACTAAACTGATATGGCAATTTTGGTGTATGAGTCCCAGTTTAGGTCAATTTCTAGGTTTTTATAGTTTCAAATACCCATTTGCCAGATTTTAGTTTTTGCACAGAAACCTAGATCTGGGACTAAATTTCCTAGATTGGCGTATGAGTCCTAACATGATGAGGGTGCAACCCGAGACACATAAAGCAAAAGATTCTTATTATTTTCAAAATATGAAATTCTTACATGCAGAGGATCTCAAATCCTCGAGTTCTGCAATACATGCAAATTACATAAAGAAACTACAAAAAATCTCCTTTTCGCAACATGCGATCTTCTTTTCCCAAAATTTACCCACAAAAATTAGAAACTACCCCATAAATAGCCCAATTCTTCGTTTGGAGCCAAAAACAACATTCTAATTATGCACAAACTTCTGGAAGCCCTAACTCAAGATCTAACCATCGGATTTTCAATGATAATCCCGACACAAATCAACATCCAATCATAATTCAAGTATTTTTAGGTTGTGTGGCCCAGATTTGGTGGTCTAAGACTCATATGCCACCTTGGGCGTATGGGTCCCACCTAGGATTTTGGTTCCCGATCCTGATTTTACACCTTTCTAAGCATTTTTGAATTTGGTTACATAAATTATGCCTAATGGGACTCATACGCCTTGGGCATATGAGACCCGTGTGGCTCAAAATTAAATTTAATTCACATTCTTGGTAGGATTTTATCCTCCTAGATTTGATGTTGGCTTGTAGTGTTGTAATTTCGAGAATTTTTGCATAATTAAGTATAAATGTAAGTTTCTTTCACTCATTTTCACCCCAAACATTTAAGTATTCATGCATATAGCAAGTTTGAGTTCACAAGAGCATTCAAGAGCATTCTGAAAGGGTAGATTATCAAGCATTTTAGAGCACTATTCAAGTATTAAGCATCATGTCAAATTCTGCATGCATCACATTTATTTTGGAGCTAACAATTTTGTGATGTAGGGTTTCATGATTCAAGCTAACATTTCATTCAAGATCTATCCTATTCAAGCAAGATTCAAGATCTACATCCATTGGAGCCACTTCATACATGTTTGCAACACCTTATTGCTAGGGTTTGGTGAGTTGTAACATCATATTTTTTTCATTCATCATTCTCCATTCCTATTTCATTTCATTTCAAGGTTTGATTACCAAAACGGGGTTTGACCAAGGGAAACCCCTATCCACTAACAAAACAACATTTTCCCCTCTCTTTAGTGTGTGATTTGTAGGTTTAGATTGAAGATACATTGAAGAGAAATTTTGGAGAAAGTTGTCAAAGTTGTCAAAGTTGTCACATTGCATTGAAGATACTTGGAAGACTTCTACAGGTTGCAAATCAAGTTTTCAGATCCCAAAATCAATTGAGAAGCACAAAGCATACCTTGAAGACTAGATTCATAATTTGAAGCTTTAGAAAACCCTAACTAGACTGATATGCCAGTTTTGGTGTATGAGTCCCAGTTTAGGTCAATTTCTAGGTTTTTATAGTTTCAAATACCCATTTGCCAGATTTTAGTTTCTGCACAGAAACCTAGATCTGGGACTAAATTTCCTAGATTGGCGTATGAGTCCTAACATGATGAGGGTGCAACTCGAGACATAGAAAACAAAAGATTCTTATTATTTTCAAAATATGAAATTCTTACATGCAGAGGATCTCAAATCCTCGAGTTTTGCAATACATGCAAATTACATAAAGAAACTATATAAATTCCCCTTTTCACAACATGCGATCTTCTTTTCCCAAAGCTACCCACAAAAATCAGAAACTACCCTATAAATAGCCCAATTCTCTGTTTGGAGCCAAAAACAACATTCTAATTATGCACAAACTTCCGGAAGCTCTAACTCAAGATCTAACCATCGGATCTTCAATGATAACACCTTTTCGGAAAGGTCTTGAGAAAATGAAGTGCCAAAAAGTGGGGCCTAAAGGCTAACCACTTTCATTTTCTGCGAATTTTCGAGCCCATCCGTAGCCTTTAAGTCCCTCAAAATTAGCTCCGAAGATTTTGTAGGGCAAAAAGCAGAAACTGAAACTTGAATAACTTTTGAACCAGGAATGATCTTCGCCTCAGTCTTTCACCAAAGTGTTTATTATTCTATCCTGTAGCTTCCCTTAAATTTCTGTCTCCTCACGCCTTCAAATTCATACTTGCTAAAAATAGTAGTTGAGCAGAAAAAGTAGAAAAGCAGTTATGAAAGTTGGGAATTCTTCTTCGACGAAAAGGGTATCTAGAAATGCAAAAACATCTACAAAAATCTAAATGAAAGTAAATATAGTTTTGGGTGATGTAGGATTGCCCTTACACCATTGGATGCTCCTGCATCATAACAGGATTTAAAACCAAGATTTTTAGCATTTCAGACCTTCATTCAGTCATCTTCAAATTTCTAGGTGCATACATTTCTTCCTACAACTTTCTATTTTGATTTAGTTGCATTATAGGTCATTTAGTGAAAGATTGCATCATATTAGGCTTAAGCATTACATCTTGCATTTCATTTATCTTTCTAAGCCTTAGCTTGGTGGTGAACCCCTTATTAGTTTACAATCAAACCTTAGGACAGCCCTATTACAAGATCTCCTTCCCCTTTGCATACTTTAGAGTGTGATCTTTAGGGGTTTTTCTTCAATGAGACAATTGTGAAGTGGGTTTTCTCTATATGTTCTAAACCATACGAAAGTGAATCCATTTTACATTGACTCACTAACCTAAACCCATAAGTGGCATAGATGTTGGCACAAGTGATGTAACTAAAAGCTTTATGTAGGCAAATTGCATTCTCATGAAGGTTTCTAAAATATTAACAATCATGTTTGTGTGAACACAACAATCATGACACCTATGTACTTGCAACAATGTCATGTCATTTTGGCATTTCCAGGAAATGCCACCAATGGCGGCTAAAATAGTTTAGAAGTTTTTAAATCCTTTTAAAAACTCCATTTGAACATATTTACAATCTTGGGTTGAAAACAATTTGAGATGTTTATCAAACAATTTGTAGAGAAGGGCAAACTTAACATTTTACAAGCTTTCTAGTGAAATTTGTGTCTTTATTCTCTTCCTTTTGTTTCCTTTTAATATGTATACTTTTAGAAGTACCATATGCGCAGTGAAATGATGCAAGACTATAAGATGACCTTGTAAGTTGTGTGCAGTCGCACATTAAGCTTGGCCTTCCATGTTTTATCTTTTAATACATAAACCTTGTGGGATTCCAGAAAGTGGGAGCTTGACTATACCTTTTGTAACTTTTTTGCTTGCATGCATGTTGAGTCTCTCCTGCATGTTTAAAAAGCACTTCACAACTTTTGCACGCTTGCACTCCAAGTTTGCATTTCCACTATTTGAATTTTATCAGAGATTTTGCCTTTAAAATGTAAAAAATAAAACTATTATTTTAATAAAACTTTCGTTTATTTCAATCACCTTATACATAACAATTGACTTCTGAATTTTCACTAAAAGTTTTGTGTGAAAACCTTTTAAATGCTATTGTACATGTAAATTAAACATTGTGACTTCATGTTTGGACTGATTACATAATTTTATAAATCCATGATTTAGATTTTGTAGATTTAATAGATCACACTTTGGAATTAATTTGTGATCACTTGCGAATTGTAAAATGTGGAACATGATTTTCAAAATGTGAACTATCAATTGCATTTAAATTTTGTGACTTTGTTCATTTATGCATCATCTAGCTTTATTTTGGAAAGAATGAGTTGAAATTTAATCATGAATCAATTATCAAGCTTTTCAAGGAGCATATTTACTACACAATAACATTGTGACTACTTGTCTAACTTTTAAATGACTACAAATTCATACTTGCAAATCAATTAAACTATAATTAGACTTAAAATTACCTAATAAAAATATATGTGAAGCCTAAGTGTCTCTCTTAAAAATCGTACATCAAAATCTTTAAAACACCTTGCAACATCATGAATTGTGAACTTGAAGGACAATAAATATGCTATAATGCATCCCAAGATTTGGTAGACTTATTGAACTACATTGAGAAACCTATATTTTTTCCACTAGGATTTGATCAACATTTAACCATATCCATACATATTATTAGGCTGACAAGATTTTACAATTCAACTTGTGATGCTTGTGACTATGAGCAATTCTTGAAAACTTTGATTTGATATGGAATATGACACTTCAAAATGATCAATGACCAATTGTGACCAAGACTCATAAATGTAGACATCAATATTTTTGACTCAATCAAGCTAAAATAATGAAAAATTCTTTAACATGTGACTTATAATACTTGATGTATGTTATTTGGGACAATGGCTTTATGACATATGCCATTTCAATGAGTGTGAAAATTTTAACAAAATTTAAGGGAAAATATGAGGATACAAATTGGTAAGCAATGAAGTTCATTCCTAGGTTGGGGACCACCATTGGCTTGTGGGAGGTTCAACTAGGAGAAATAAATCCCAATTACTCAGACCATAATGGATCATCCTTTATAAATTTAGAAAATCATGTGTTTAATTAAGTGCAAAGATTAAATAGAATTGTCATGTAGACTTGAAAAGCCAAGAGTAATCCAAATAAGGTTATATAGCCTAAGAAATGATTTTATTTTGCTTAAAACTTTCCTAGTCTAAAAATGAATCTGGATAATTATGAAATGCATCCCAATAGAAACCAAGTCTAGAAGCTTACAACAAGGAAGTAATTGGTAAGAAATAACATGAACTCAGAAGAAAACATAAATATTTTAAAAAATTGATATCAATAAGAAGAAAATAAGAAAAATTAAATAAAATCTTATTCATATTATACATTGTACATTTGGAGACATGAATAGTAGGTGTAATTTAATTTATATTAACAATTGAGGTAATTCATAATTGACATAAGAAAAACCAAAAATCAATAGACTTCAAAAATCAAAATTCAAATGAATATGATTTGGGGAAATAAGAAAAACCTTGTTTTGAATGGTGGTAGCTAGTGAAGCACTATCTTAATAGACAACATGGTTTTATTTATATGAATCTTCCTTGGGTGATTCCATATCAATTTCTAGTGTAGTTATAGCCTTGCAATGAACTATATGGACAAAGTCCATAGAAATAAAATTAAACTATTCCTTGCCTTGGCAAATTTTTTTTAATCAAACTACTTAATCTCTTTTCCCTTGAATATTTATACACTACCTAGCTGAAGCATGAAATTTCTTATATACACTAGAAAGTGTATGGGCATGCTCATATTGAAAAATATAATATTTGAATAACCTTGATGACTCTATTTTGAATCTAGAAGTAACATGGTATGCAATATATAATAACCAAATTAACTTGGTCACTTTGAATATTTAGGCCGAAGCTGCATGATTCATAAAATAGAGATCAAGAAATATAGAAAATAATTCATTTTCATCCATGTCATCAATATTGACTTTTCCACCAATACCATTAGGTGAATCAGTGCCTATAAATCATATGAAAAAAATAATATACCTCACTACTTGAATTTTGCACACACAAATTTTATGGAGCATGCAATATAATTGTAGTGCATGTTGATTGTTGTAATCATCTAAATGTGGTAATTTTCCCTCTTGAATTCTAGAATCATTCTCACAAAATTTGACTTCATTAATTGATATGATAATGTCATCACAATTAAAAGATTTAACTTACCAATATCATAAAATATTGAAATAGTTATTTGTGTCACCATTATAATCAAAACCATTAGAACTTTAGAAAGAGAATTGAGGAACCTTAGATGAAGAAAACATTCTTCTATTTATCTCTTTATTTCAAAGCCATTACTATTGTAACTTGTTGCATAAAATTTACTATTGTAATAAAATTAATCAAAGGTATTATTACTACAATATTCAATAAACAATGGTGAATTAAAATAATCAATCAAATTCCTTCTTCTATGACATCATGATAAATAAATTCTTGATGAGATGGTTGGCAATATTCAAATAAAAATATATGGATCATCATAATGAGCATTTGACTCTCAAATTCATAAATAAAAACAAACTCACTAGAATGAACACATTAATCATCATATTTATTAATAGATGTATTTGTAGAGTTTATCTCAAAAACATTGAGATTATTCTAATCACACCATCATGCTCATCCCAAGTGGAATCTTGCAAGAGGATTATAAAATTCATGTTTAGAGAAAGAAGACCTATGTTATTATCGCTCTCAAGTACAAGTTCACACAAGCTACTCTTCAAGGACAACAAGCTCAAAGGGTGTTAATTAAAAAATATTAAATATAGAGTTAAATATAAATTCATACTCTTGATTCACATATTTGAACACAACATAAGATGTTAGAATAAACCTTTTGATACATGAATTGTTGTTTAAGTGTTTCTACTTCTTATATACTAGTAGTAATTTTTATTTGGTATTAGCTAATTCTTGACATGGATTAGGGGAAGCCTCATAGCCATCAACAACATAAAATCCTTTATCCTTAGTATACCATTAGCTCTCACAATATTCTCAGTGAAAAGGATTAGGGGTATATGTTTAAGTGATGTGAGAAAAGGGCCTAGAAAATTCTTTATAAGGATGCTTCCAATAAGAACCCACAATTTTATAATTCATTGAATTGCTTAAAAGTGCAACCATTATATCATTCTTGTTGAGTGTATATATAGTCATTCTTATGGGTGGTCCCAAAACATTGTGTCCTAATTGTGGTATGGGGAAAAAATAATCCAAGGTGTCAAAAATTACAAAACAACTTTGAATGCACATAAATCATTAAATGAATGAAATTCATTTGAAGGTTACACCATTATGGACATCATTGTACAATTAATTAGAAGGTCCTTTTGATTCCATCCTCCTCCTACTCATAGAGTTTTCCAAATCGAATTATTTTGAAGAAAGGTTTGGATCATTAAAGATAGTCATCATGATATAATATTTTGCAAGATTATAGCCCTCAGAGCAAGTTTCCAAAAAATAATATTTCTAATATATTTTATGAAATTATTATTATTATTTTGTGAACATAGTTCCTTTTATCAAACATAAAGGTCTATATTTGATTCACATTGAAAAATTTTAAAAGTTAGATTTTGTTTTGAAAATGTGTGTAGAAGAACTATTCATTATGGAATACAATTTACTCTAAATTATAACAAATTTGAATTCAAATAAATAAATAAATATATGTAACAAAAAATTATGAAAAAATGTGTACACTAGATATTAGTGTTAATAATCCATGTTAAGGAAATTACAAATTCATCTTATTTCTTAAAAAAGCTACACTATATGGAATACATATCACCCACTAAAAATATTATAAAGTATTAAAAATTTTGATTTCAAGTTGTGGCCTTGTATACATGACACTAAAATATTTATATTTGATACCCATAAATGTGAAGGAAGTAGGATGTACATCGAAAGGTTCTATTTCACCAAGCAATCCATCTAGTTGGTTAAATAGATTAGGCTTGAATGTTCCACAATGTGGGTTAGTGAGGTCCAATGATTAAAAAAATATGTTTAGAATCTATACACAAAATCTAAAAAATCAATGGTTTGCATTATCTTCAAATTCTTAATGGTTTGCTTGATATACATGACGAAGTAAAACTTTGGTTAAAAATATTAATTCCATTGTTCCACTTAGACTAAAAAGTGAAACACAATTGCATGGGATCACCCTTATCCACAAATAGAAAATAAGAGAAAAAAAAAACATCTTCAAACTCATTGCATCTTCAATCTTGAGCATAGAAGTCATGGCAAAGACTTATAAAAGTTAAGTTGGGAACAAAACTAGAGTTGCCAACTCATACTTGAGGAAAATATTGAAGCACAAAATCATTGGGTTCAATCAACAATAGTAGAGTCTTCAGCATCTAATAGCCCATGAATGATATATTAGAATTTCTCTCTAACAAAGTCACCATTTATTAGAGATTTGAACCATTGCTTCACTTGCTTGGAGCTAACAAAGAGCCAATGTTTGTTAATAAATAGTTGATATTTAGGTAAAACTTAATAAGAGTGGGAAAGTTTTCCTTCTTATTTAGGCTCTACTAAGCCTAGGAAAGTAATTCTTAGGGGACTTTGAATAGGATAATTAATGATAAATACAAAAATATAGTTTGTGGTTCAACAACCATGCAATATGTCTACCATGAATAGAACTATAAGACCTCAAATGAAGTAAATACATAACTAATATGCATATGCAACAAATGATAGAAAATTAATTTATATCTCTTATGATGAATCCCCTTAACTAAAAAATACACATAACTAAGAAACACACATAAAAAATAAATACACATATGCAACCTATAGAACATACAAAAATGACTCTGAAATCATATATCAGATTTAAGCTCCCTTAGGATTCATCAAGATTTGTAAAACTTGATCATGCAAGTAAGAATGATCAAAGCTAAAACTAACCTTAAATAGAAAGGAAAGATATATTATAAATATTTTGAATGTTTAGTAGAAGTATAAGGTGAACTATATATCAATGTGTTGATCACTGCACTACACTATCACTTTCTCTCTTACCAGGGACTGCACATCCATGTGCACCATATTATGATGCAAGTGGGTTGATGACAGTGAAGTTGGAAGGAGTGAGGAGGTGTTGAGATCTGCACCACTTATTTGTTATTATTCTATTCACTATAAAATTTAGTGCATATTTATAACTACGCCATCCCATATTTATTTTCTCTGCTTCAGTAGTTTGTAAGAAGCTTAAAATGTTTCTAAAAAACAGTCAATTTATTTATTTATGCAGAGTGCTTAAAACAAGGGGACAGAAGTATTATCCAGCGCAGAGGATGAACATGTTTGCAGAGATATTTTATTTGCTCAGACTTTGAACAAGTAAAATATAGTTTTGATTTATGAGTAATACATAATTAGCATAAGAATATAAAAATGTTTTACAATGTATTTGTTTTGGTTTTGATGTATAAAAGTGCCATCGAAAGTCTTTCCTTATCGAATAATATATTTTGATTTAAGAAGGTTCTGAATTCTGGTTAATTTAATTCCTTTGAATGTAGTAGGTTTTTATTAGTATGTACCTTCCAATGAATTATTTTCAATCAAAAGTTTTGAGTAATTTTTATTTTGGTCATTCACATTTGGTAGAGTAAATTTTGGATAATAGTTTTTTGAGATTTATTTTTAAAATATAATATATATTTGCTATTTATTATCTTTATTTTCAATAAATATTATTTTTTTACAAGATATAAAGATTTTTATTTGGTATACGTGAAAAAATAGAATTTTTTTTTAGTCTTTATATTAATGTTCTTGTTTTAATTAAATATATGTAAAAATAATTATGTTGGATGGAAAAATAATATTCTAAATAATGAGTAAAATTTGATTTAAAAAATTAATAATAAATAAACTTGAACAAAAATTATAAAAAATGTGCATTGCCTAGATGATGTTAATGATATGTATTTAAGAACTTATGAATTGATCTTATTTCTTAAAAACACATGTTGGATGAAAAATATCACTCATTCAAAATATTATACAGTATAAGAAATATTTAAAAAAAAAAAATGAGATATCATATTTTATAGTGGATAGTTTAGATATTTTATTTGAGACAAAAAAATATACCCATCTTCCTAAGATAACTTATTAAATTGACATTTGAATTAACTTCGGCTGACGTCAATGCAAGGGAGGGTGGGCCCAAGTGCCTTCACATTAATTATACACTTCATTTAATTCCTTATTTTGATGCAATTACACATCTGCAAACCTCTCATAAATTTCACACATATATAGGTCTAGAGGAGTTGTTGGGGGGATGAGTGTGGTTATGATTATGAGATTCATAATAAATTAATATTTATTTTATTAATATTAATTTAGAGTAAAATATTTGATAAATATATATTTTTTTAAATGAAGTTATTTAAGAAAGATGGGTATATTAATTTACAGTAAATTGAGTAGAAAAAATATTTGGAGGTGAATGCAATTATGAATGTTAGATTAAGAATAAGTTAATATTATATTTTGTAAATATTAACATAAAATTAAATATTTGATATGTGTAGAGGTCTACTAATATTCAAGAAACTTGGTGTCAAACACACAATTCAAAGGGGGTTCTATTGAATGGTTCATTAAACCCTTGAAAGGTTTTCATTTAATTTATCAACCAGGGCTAACATAAGATTTTGATGATGATGGCACTGTATGTTCTTTCAGGGAATCTTCACTACCTATATCATCCTAGCATAGGTGTTTACACATATTAGAAATCCTAAATTGCATAATAGTGAAAAAAGGTAATGTTGAAGCTATTGCTATGGGTACTTACAGCTAAAGATTGCGACTAGTTCACAGTCAATAAAAGAATTCCGCATTTAACCAATACTTGCTAGTTCAACTAAATTGACTAAATTTAGAGAACAATACATGGAACCATTAAAGCATGAATACTAGAAAAGATCTTTTTCACATTCATCACATGAAGAATTTGCTTAAGACAAGCATAATAATGAAAATACCTATTGCAACAGAAATAATTGTATAGGAAATAAAGTGGGGAACAATTACCTTGAGTGGCGTTTGCTCAAGTGACTGTCTCCACAAAGTGAATTCAAATCTATCTCTTCAAACTAACTTAACATAATAGTAACTGAAAATATCTCATTGTATAATTCAAGATATCACAATCCCAAGAGATTCTCCCAGAATATCTTATTCCTAAGATCATGATTGAGAAACAAAACATTTGTCTATATAAAAATAGAAACTAATTGAATAGATCTATCTGCTATATTCTCTATTCCAACTTAACTAACTAACTCAACCATCAAACTATTCTTATAGGTATGAGGGAGTCTTATTAGAAGGACTCAAAACAAAAATCTAACCATAAATCACCACTCCCTACAAAAGAGTGTGATAAAATATAATTAATCAAAGCACAACTGAAAAGGAAGATGAATTGAAATAGGACTGCAACTCTTTCTATAACGGTTTTAAATTGAAACATGGACTGTAGAAAAAATCATGCTAGATTCCCAATTGTAGCAGAATTCTTCTCCTTTTGTGGTTTTATTAAATGATGTGATGATTCACAAAAATCTTGACAAGTAGACACCTCCATTTATGCAGCTATTGCATTCTTCTAACTTCTAGGTTGCATCGTTGTTGAAACTCTCTTTGGTTGCGGGTTGTTCCTTCTAGTTTCCATGGGCTACAATCTACTAGCGTAGCTGCAAAGAGTTAATTCACACAACATCTACACAATATTAATAACCATAATTTAAACACATATATTCATTGCATTTCATAAAAATCCACATAATAATCATGCAATATCTATCATGTATCATCACCATATTTCCATAGACTTTAAACTAGGTCCAAGTTTGCATAATGATTATAAAAGATATTAAAGTTTAGGGATAATATTAGGAAATAAGTGTTTGGAGATGTCTAAAGCATGCATTGAAATAATAGAAAACTAACTAATAATATGACTCATCATTCCCCCAATTGATTATTTTCTTGTCCTCAAGCTAAGTAGTTTGAAGAATGGAGGTTGTACTGTAAGGTCATTTCCCTGAGGTTTGTGATGACATCCACTCTTTTTTGTTGTCTCAAATAAAAACCACCATAGCATGAAAGTCTTCGCCACCTGACATCCTCAACTTCTTCTTTTTATTCATTCCATTCCCCTATCAAATATGGTACCAAGTAGAGAAGCATTGATGGAGAGAAAGTTAGAGGTACCCATTCATGTGCTCTGTGTTTGAAAATGTCCATATATCTTCAGGTTCTTTCAAGCATAGTCATAAAGTTATATATAGAGTGGGGATATTTCTTTTGCAACTTAGAGGTTAAACTATCCCACCTTTCCTGTATAAGACTATGAGAATGATGAAGAAGTCCTATTGTTAGCCTTTGTATTCTATCATAATCATTTAGTCTCAGTTGCATAATTTTTTTGCCTGCACCTTTGTACTTTAGAATCTCTGTCCACTCATCTATTATCTTATGGGGGTTCTTAGATTCCTTTCTGATCTGAAGGACAATTTATTTCTCCCTCTCTATGTAGTCCTACATATTCTCACAACTTTTCATTTCATTTCTAAAGTATGAAGCTAGTGCCCTAATTTGTAAATTACCCACAAATAGTAATGGGTTCCACTCTGCATCATCTATCATAGCATAATTATGTAAATAAAATTCAAATAATTGATCTTGTACTTCTAGTGTGGCATCGGAAAAAATATTTAGAAAGTCAAACTTTCTACTCATTTCAATTGGAAAATTACTAACCAACTGACTAAATTGAAAGCTTAGAAACTTTTCCTATAAAAACAAAGTGTATACTCTAGTAGGAGGTCTTCACTTAACAATTTGAGCAGCCTTATCTTCTATCTCCTCAACCTTCATTGCTAGCTTTTTCAATTCAGTTTCTTTGTTCTCTAGTACTCTAGCATGCTTTGAAACCATTCTTTCCTTCTCCTTCTCCCATTTCTCTTTCTGTTGGGAGAATTCCTGAGTTACCTTCCACAACTAGTAACCTAGAGACATGGTGGTATGATAAGTTGGAGCCTTTGTAACAGGTAGTCCTTGGGCTATAACTGTGATTTTTGTGTTCCCTGCCTTTACTATGGAAAGCTGCACAAGCAAGTCCAATTTAGACACATTCCCATAGCTATGAAGTTTCTCCTCCAGTTCTTTAATCTTTAAATCACTCTCCTTGTTTTCCTGCTCGTATGTTTTCACTTGTTCTTCTAACTGTTTATTTCTCTCCAATGCTTCTTGTAATTCCTTCTTTATAGTTTTTTCTTTTGGGAATAAATTATCATCTTCTTCAAAAATTTGATCATCACCAACCCTAGTATATGCGCAACCCTCATTGTTAGGGATTTTTGGGGTTCTTCTTTTGGTTTTATTAGCAACAAAAATGTCCTCTAAGTCAGATTCATAGGTGGTTGAAACATACCATTTCCTATTTACAGGCACATATGTACATCCTCAAAAACATTTTCTTGCAAGTATGAATCCTCTACTATCATAGTAATCTTTTCCTCTAGTTTCTTGACACTACCCCTCATGATAGCCTTTCTTTTCAGGCGGTGTGAATGCCTTGGCTGGGTTGCCTTCTTTCTCTACACTTTCTTGGGAGTAGGGGAAGGTCCACCTTTCCTTTTTCTTGTTTTTTTGTGTCTTAGAAGAATTTGGGGTTCCCTGGACATTCAGTGCTATAGGTTTCTTAGAGGCTATGAGTGGTGACCTTTGTAGACTCTGCTCCTCTGGTTCTCCCCTACTACGGGTAGGTGAAGCAACATATGAACCAAAAGGCATTTCCCTCAATGATGTAATAGGCGACTCCAAATTCTCTAGAATAGATAGTTCTTCAAGTATATTGCTAATATGGTTACAAATCAAAAAGCTTTCCCATGAGACATGCGAGTATTAAACCCTTAAACTTCTTTTCACAAGTAGGGTAACCAAACAATAGTGTGACAGAGTTGTGGTGTTTCTTTTCCTTTTGTATTCAGACCCCATTCTCTTCAATAAGTTATAAAGAAAATTTAGCACATTAACCCTTACATCATGACAAAGGTGATTCAAAAGTTTGAATTGCACAATATGAAGAAGAGATTTTCTACCATCACATGTAATATATTTGACAATATAAGAGGCACAAGAAGCCCATACCCATGGTAGTGATAATCTACCAGTACCTTGGGATGATGAATTAAATTCTATATAGGCTCTCTGAATTCTTCCTTGGTAGCTACTTCATTTTCCCTGATAGGAAATTCAACTCCCTCTCTTGGAAAATCGGATACCTTTGAAATTGTAGTCTCAAAAGCATCTACTCTTAGCGCTTGAATAGTGACTTCATTATTCTCTAATGTCTCTGCAAACTATTTTGTCATGACTTCATTGTACTCTATCAACCTTAGAAAATATTCCAATCATCTTTCATTTGTGAAAATAGGAAAGACTATCCTATCTTCTAGTATTTTTTGGTGTGTAGAAGGCTCTCTATGAATAATATCTCCTCCCATGATGGTAAATTACTCTTCTTGATCAAATTCTGCAAACTCAACTCACAATTTTAACCTTACCAATCCTTCCTTATCCTTACCAATTCTTTCTATCTTCTTATTCTTGAATTCTTGAAATTCAATTGCCAACTACCAACTTCTTATACTTCATCTGTTATAACTTAAATTGGGCTTAGGTTATGGCTCAAAATTGGGATAATGACAAGTTTTGCAGAAAATTTGTAGATATAGGCAAAAAGGTATTTGGTGTTTTTGGTGGAAAAAATGAAAATCCAAACCTTGGAAAATGTAATCTCCCCCCAACTAAATTCATTAAGTGACCTCACTTAATATTAGCGTACTAGGATGAAGGTTTAATTACATAGAATGGAAATAAGATAATAATTATGTAGCATATAGAATTAAATGTGAATAAGTTGAAAAACAATTGCAAGCTATGTGAATTATGATAAATTAAAATGTGTACCTGTTAACGTGAAGTGAACTCAGCTCAACACGTGTGAAGTTGAGTAGGAGCATCCACAGTGTAATTATGATTTGACAGGGTGGTGCATGGTGATGAAGGCTACAAAATGTACAAAAGATGGATATGAAATGATTTCCTGAATGCATGGAATCGAGGAATGTGTCATGGGATTGGATGAACTAAATGATATGACATACATTTGGTTGCATGTATGGAGAAATTTAATGTATGTGGATGTCATGCAATTAAGTTTGCAAAAAATTTTGAATTTTGTTGACTGGTGCGTGCTAGGAGTACCTTCTACAACAGGTCCCTTTCTGAATTGTGCCAGCTTTTATTCATAAAACTACAGGTCCCTATTGTATCATGGAGTGTAGTTGAAAATAATTGTTGAATGGATCACCTGTGTAGTGTGTGCATATGTCAGTGTTAATAAAATTATACTTGGTCGACCCCATTAGATGAGTTGTGTAGCTCATCTAATGAAGCATGTGTAAAATTTGTATTGTGTACTTTTGTATCCATGTTGTCTTTCAAGATTTTTTCATTAGGATTATTGCCATTGTCATGATCACTGACTTGTTCAATGTCTTTATCAGAAGCACTGTGTTGTCCATATTTATGTATTAGAGCAATGATAAAATCATCTCTATGTGTTGGTTTCTTGTAAATTTTTAGTTTGTGACCATTGGCCAATAGTGAGAACCTAATGACATCTATAGTCTACAACTTAACTACTTCATTTGGAAAAAAATGCTCTATTTCATATGGTCCTAACCATTTTGTTTGTAGCTTCCCCTTATAATCTTTATACCTTGAGTCATATAATAAAGCCTAGTCACCTACAGTAAATTCTTTTATCTTTATATACTGATCATGCCATTTTACTCTCCATTTCTAAATAATCTTTGTATGATGTATGACCTCCATTCTAATTTCATCCAGCCCATTTAGGTTGTATATAGTCTTTCTCTTTGTGCTATTGTCAAATCCATATCTAGTTCAACTATTTTCCTAAGTGTCTTGTATTCAAATATTATGGGCATAAATGTTGTTTTACTGTACACAAACTCATAGGGTGTAAAGCTTGTTGTTGTCTTATAGGCCCATACTACTCAAGTAACCTGACTGCCCAATCTTTTCTATGAATCTACATTATTTTGGTTAAGATGTTTTCAATCTCCATATTTGTTACTTCCACCTACCCATTGGCTTGGGGGTGATAGGGTGTTGACTTCTTATTCCTTATTTCATGTACTCCTGAACCAATTTGATAATCAACTATGATGTGAACTGTGGACCTTGATCAATCACAATTTCTCTTGGCACTCCATACCTTATGAATACATCTTCATATAGGAATTTGGCTACGTTACCATCTCAAGTAGATTGTAATGCTTTGACTTCAACCCATTTGGTTAGATAATCTGTGCAAACTAGGATATACTCGTTATTGGATGATGGTGAGATTGGACCAATGAAATATAGCCCTCATTTATCAAATGGTTCTAGTGCCAACTATGGTTGAAAATCCATCTCATCTATCTTAGTTGGCCTACCCATCCTTTGAAATTTGTCACAACTCCTTGTATATTGAACACTTAATCCTTATGAAGAGTTGAAAAATAATAATGGATGGTGAGAATCTTAAGTGCAGTCCTCTTTTCTACAAAATATCCCCCACAAGGTTCATCAAGGTAGGCTTTGAGTATGTCATAGACCTCATCTTCCCTTATGTGCATCTCCTCATTATATTGTCTAGACTTGTATAAAGATATAACTAGCTACCCAAGAGTATGGGGAACTTTTATGCACCAACTGTCTCTTTTCTCTAGCAGAGAAATGAGGTGGTATCTGCCCTATTACTAGGTAATTTACAATATCAGCAAACCAAGGTGTTTGCAATGTTAGAGAAAATAGATGCTCATATAGAAAATAATTATCAACAACACCTTCTGCTAAGTGAGTGGGTAATCTAGACAAAAAATATGCCACCACATTTTCCTTACTAGGTTTATCCGCTATGGTGATATCAAATTTTTGCAACAATAACAACTATATAACAAGTCTCCCACTAGCCACATGTTTATTCATTAAATACCTTATTGCAGTGTGATTAGTGTGAATGAAGACTAGATACCTTGTGATATAGTGCCTAAACTTGTTAATTGTATAGACAATTGCCAACATCTCTTTTTTTGTGACTATATAGTTGAGTTCTTCCCCTTGTAAATTCTTGCTAATGTAGTATACGACATACTCCTTATTAATTTTATTTTGTCCAAGTAATGGTCCTATGGAAAATTCAGAAGAATCTATGTGTATGTGGAAAGACAAAGTCCAATTTGGTCCTCTCAAGACATGTGCTTTTGTTAGGGTTGTCTTAAGTGCTTCAAAAGAGTGTTGGCATTCTATGGTCTATTTAAATTCTATATCCTTTGTGAGTAGAAAAAATAAGGGTGCTACAATATTTCTATTCTTGAATGAATCTTCTACAATAGCCTGCATGTCCTAGAAAACTCCTGACATATTTTTGTTTTTGTGGCACAAGGAGTGTGGAGATTATTTCAATTTTATTGGGATCCACTTGAATCCCTTCACTTGATACAAAATGTCCTAGCACAATCCCTTGGGTCATCATCATGAAACATTTCTCATGACTTAGGGATAGGTTGTGGTCTTGACACCTATTTAAAACTTTCTCTAGGTTCTTGAGTGCTTCATATCATAGGTTTCTCCATAGGTGGTGAAATCATCTATGTAGATTTCCATCGAGTCATGTGCAAAATCTGAGAAAATGCTTAGCACTGCCATTTGGTAAGTGGTTGGGGCATTACATACTCCAAAGGGAAGAAATAAATAGGAATATGTGTCTCAAGGGCATACAAATGTGGTTTTATCTTGTTCCTCTAGAGCTATTCTAATATGGTTATAGCCACTAAATCCATCTAGAAAGGAGTACTTTTTTCTTACTAGGGAGTCAAGCACTTGGTCAATGAAAGGTAGTGGAAAATGGTCTTTTCTAGTGGTGGTGTTTAATTCTCTATAATCCACACATACTCTCCATTTCCCCCCTTTCTTGGGGATAATAACTAGAGGTGACACCCATTGAGTGTCAAAAATAGGGTAAATGAAGCCCGCATCAAGTAATTTTTGTAACTTAGTTTTGACTATATCTCTCAGTGCAGGGTTCATCCTCCTATGGGGTTTTCTAATTGGTTTAAAATCATCATTTGTATAGATCATGTGCATACACAGGTCTAGATCAATTCCATTCATGTCATGGTAGTCCCATGTAAAGGCTGCTACATGTTCCTACAAAATAGTGGTTAAGGAAGTTTGTTGCTAAATAGTTAATTCACTGTTAACATTCAACATTCTAACTAGCATAATTTCTAAGGTCTTGGATGTTGATTGTATGGATGAAATGTAAAATCCAACAATATCTGGGACACATTGTTGTGGTAGTAAAGAATGGAAAAGATGAGATACTGATTCTGATGAGTTGATAGGTATAATATTCTACAAAGGATCCTGCAAACATGACAAAAAATCCTGCTATTGTGGGTTTCTACCATAGTTATTCTATATAATGTGCACAATTAAATCATCCTCATCTTGGTTGTTCAATAAAGGGATACATTCAATGTTCATGATAGTCTACATAGAGTAATGGTATTCTTCATTTAGGGTAGGTTATATGGTCTGCTCTAAATTTGCATGAGGTTGGGCTGGTGGATAAAGGACCAACTTCTTGGTCACAGTCCCATTTTGAGATTATCATGTTTCCAGACCTACAACCTATAAATGTATCAATTGTTGATAACCATGATCTTCCTAGAATAAGGGGATAGCTTGTAAGGTTAGATTTTGGATGCAATACTATAAAATCTATAGGGTACTCCCATGAATCCAAAGCTATGACCAAGTCCTCAATGATGCCTTTAAGTTTCACCATTGACCTATTTTCCAACTATAAAATAGTGGGTGTAGGTCTAAGGTTTACTAATTGCAAAATTTGCATGGTTTCCTTAGTCATCACATTGATAGTTGCCCCCAAGTCAATCAAGGTGTTTTTGATGAGGGTGCCATTTATCTTAACATCCACTACTAGACTTCTAAGGTTTTTGTATTTAGGGACAGTGATATTCCCTAACATGATGTTAGCAAGATTCCCTAAGACATGGATAGTTTGAGGGTCCTTCCTTTTCCTTCTTGGTATTTTTAAGACAAAAGTATCTCATTGTTTTTTATGTAAATGGGAATTTCCTTAATGGCTTGTATGAGAGGTATCTTTATACACACATCCTGAAGATACTCTAATATGTCAGTTTCATCTTGGTTTTGATGTTTTTGAACAACTAAATGTTCAGGGAATGGAGGCTATGGAATTGAAGTGGTATGGTTAACCTGATTTGACTTAGGTTCCATAGGTGGATTGTCCAAGGCTTCTGGTAAGGGTTCTTCATCTTCTAGCTCAGTGATTTGAGGGGATGAAGGCCCAACCAATATTTTCCCTAACCTGAGGTGGAAATCACTCACCTCTACCCCATAAGTTGGGTATTGAATAGCCTCGTTAGTGTAGGTATATTGAACAGGCTTGTTATTTGGGTTAGGTGCAAGTTGGGCTGGAAGCTGAGGTGCCCTAGGTGGCTGAGATGATGGGTTTGTTGGATTGGGAATGATTTCTTGTTGCTGTGGTTGTAAGGGTTTCTGGTAATTTACATTCTAGTTTTGCCATTGCTGGCCCTTTTGCCATTGATTTTTCTATGACCATTGGGGGTTATAAGTAGATCCTTGAAATTTTTGTTGTGGCCACATGGGTTTTTTTGCTTGTTCCAATTTAGTTGGGGAATTCTCCGTTGGTTTTGTGTTTTTTCCTAGGGTTGAGGGTTCCAACTAGAAAAGTGTTGATGCCTAACTAGAAATTGTGTATTGAAATTCAAAGGATCTTGAGCCATAACTTGTCTTGGTTTCCATAGCCTCCTTTGTGCAATGTAGAAAAATTGTCCATCTTCTCCCTCCAATTCTTGAAAGTCTCTCTTTGTTGGTCTTTTCTCTATGATACTGTCTACCCTTTTGCACTTACAATTAGATTTTCTTTGTCTATAGTTAGGGTAGTATTCAGTGAGGATTGCCTCTGCCTCTTCTTGATTTTTCTTCACATGTAGAGTGTCTAATTGAGTAGCCAAATGGCTTATAATATCATCTTTCATGTTGGACAACAAGTTACTCAATTCCAGTCTTGAGACTCCATTAGATGTCTTACTGATGGAAGATGTTATTTCCCTCCTTGTCCTCTTGGTAAAGTTTCTTGAATAGTTTCTACAAACTTTGTGGATTTATTCAAAAGGTAGTTGTGATACATCTCTTGACCCAATAAGATTAAGGGCATCCATGTAGTCATCACTGAATCCCCTAAGAGAAACACCAACTTTAGGGATTCTTTCGAAAGTCTATTTTATGGATTCTTTTTCAAGCATAATTGGAACCTTTCTACATAGTCCTCTAATGGCTCATCTTCTTTAAGGGACATTATAAAAATTTCATCCCTTCTTTTGTCAACCCCTCTACAATAGTCTTGGTATTTTTCTAGGAACTTAGTCTTCATAGTGTCCCAATTTGGAACAACATCTCTGCCCAGACCCATGAACCATCTTAAGGCAACATCCTTCAAGGTTGTTGGAAATAGCTTGAGTCTATGTGCATTAGTTGTTAGTCATAACTCCTACACAAGACATAAAAATAAAACAGGATGGTATCTGGATCCTTAGTTACCAAACCATAGAAGATGGGAAATGTTGAAGGAGGTATATGGGTATGTGCAGGATCATGATGGGCCAAAAAGTGGCGATATGTAAGCCATTTGATGACCCATGTGGCTGACAACAATTGTTTTACCAAAAAATGATGAAATGAAAAGGGTTTTTAGAGGATATTCTTAGCTTTCCACCAATATAAATTATGCTTTACTTTGAATTTTATAAATAATTATTATTCATTTTCTATTAGAATTACAAATAAAGTCCTGATCGATTGACTGATTGAAAAACATCTATAACTTTCAAACGATATTACATTTTTTGAATCCGAAACATGTGTCACATTCTATGATTTGCATACTATAGGATTAAAAAAAATAAAATTGAATTTCATGAATTTTTGACCAAGTTAAGGTGGTTAGACAAACGAGCTTTTATATTTTTCAAAAGTTGTGATAAAAAAATCATAATTAATTATTTACTTGGAAAAAAAATATAAAAAAATATGCATCACATCATGACATGAGTCCTCTACTTATATCTAAATTCTTATAAAAAAATATTATCATTTTATTGTGGTTAGGGTGGTCAGACAAACACCTACTTCTTATTTTTACCCTGAAATTTAAATACTATTGCATTGTAATTTTAAATTTTGACCAAATAGATTTTTTTTTTTTAAATAAAGGTCTAGTAGTTTAGAAACTAAATTCAATTTTCTAAAGATTCCTTTTTTACATTTATTTGAAATAATATAGATAACTTATTCAAATTTTTACGTCAAGTTGTCTAACTCTGATTTTCTATCTTTTCATTGCCACTTAAGGGCCTGTTTTTTCCATGATGATCCTGCACATACCCATATTCTTTAGAAAAATTGCTCTCTTCTGGTTGGTGATTGGGAACTCAAAAGTGACATGTTTTTGTGGGTCATCCACCACTGCATCAACAATGTTTCAAAAGGTATCCTCTATACTTATAGTGGATGTTGGTGAGAGGGAAAGTTATTCTTTAGGAATACCCTCGCTCTGATTATTGGTTTCACCAATATCCACTAAGAATTCTTGTGATGAGGGGAGATATCTTCCCAAGGAATCCCTTTGCCTTCACATACAATAGGTGTTATGTTGTATAGCAATGAATCCTACACAATTTTAGTGAAATGTTTTGGTATTGATGGAGTAAAACCTAATTGTTCTAATGTTGAAAATGAAATACTAATCTATGAAAAATTGAAATAACAAAAATGAATCTTTGAAAGTAGCACTATCCTTGGCAACAATGCCAAAAATGTATAGGCCTACTAATGTTGAAGAAACTTGGTGTGATACACACAATTTAGAGGGGTCCTACTAAATAGTTCATTAAACCCTTGAAAGACCTTAATTTACTTTATCAACTAGGGCTAACATAAGCTTTTGAGGATGCCTCCTATCATGGAATCAAATTGGCTCAATCTAAAGGATTCAAGAAAGTTTGGCTTGAAGGGGATTCTCTCAACATCATTAACAATCTAAAAAATTGTACTGCCACCTCTTGGACAATTGAAAATTTGATTAGAGACTCTATTGACATTCTTAAATCCTTTGATAATTATTATATCTCTCATATTTTGAGAGAGGGAAATGAACTTGCTGATATTTTTGCTCATACTAGAGTTAGAGTGGCTAGAGAATGGGGTCTGAATGACCCTCTACCCATAGAAGCTATTGCAACTATTAAAAATGATGCCTGAATATAAGGTGATAAATGATTTATTAAGGCATGGGACGTGGATGTTTTTCATCATGAGGTTGGTCATGATATGGAGGAGTGGTAAGCAAGATTTGAATCGAGCTGATTGTATGAGGATTGATGGTCATAGGGAACATAACACTAGGATAATTAATCTCCTCTTCAATGCTTCCTTCTTCACATGGAATGTGAGAATTCTTAGCATTACCATCTCGAGAATTTTCCTCATTATTGCTAAAGTTTTTAAAATTATTGACTCTGCTAGTTCGGTTGCCATGGGAGGAGAGATAAATCATGCAGATCTTTTCTCGTACAATGTGGTTAAAAAGAAGCCAGAGGTTTGGAAAATCCTTGAGAAAGGAGGATTGACACCATATCTGGAAAGATTACATGGGAATAACCCTCAGATTACTGCTCTACTTGCTAAAAATTGGAACAATATGGTTCTGAAGTTTGGAGGGACGAAGTTTGATTTTAACGATGACTTCATAGATAACATCACTGTTTTTTTGATGGAGGGTATGAAATTTTTCAGGGACAAAAAGGAAGCACAAAATTCCATGCCACTCTTTTTTAAAGGCAATGAATCTCAAGACCTTTGCATGATGAGAAGTGGTGGTTATCAAAGGAAAACTATTAAGGTACTGTGGGGGGATGTGGCTGAGGAGATTATGCAGTTCATTTCCCTTGAAGGTCATTTTTCTGCTATTAATTCTTATCATTTTTTCCTGCTTAATCATTTTTCCCATAAGAAAAAGGATTTCCTTTCCCTTTTATCTTTTGGCCTCTTTGGATGCTGGTATTATGGATCATAAGAAAAACTTGAAGAACCCTGTTCTTCATGTGGGGATTATCCTCTTGATTTTTGGCTATGCTAAAGCCTATGAAAATTTTAAGCTGCTTGCTACTCTAAAAGATGCACAACAAAAGCAGGAGGAGGGTTATGAGACAGTCTCTAAGGAGGAGTTGGCCAGCAAAAAATGCAAAAAGAGTAAACTCATTCTAGAAAAGAAGTTGGCATCTGAGGATGATGTAGAGTATGTGCCAGACTCTCTTGCTACCATTGATGTGGATATGCACTCCCCTGTTTTTGGAAAGTTGAGAATAGAGGAGTCGAGCCTCAACCAGGGTTATGACACTTGCAGTGAGGAGCATGCTGATGAAATGATGAGTCGTTACAAAAAGGAGAAGAAGGATGTGGCTGGTGAGGTGTCATAGCCTTCCCTTGCTCTTGAGAAAATGGAGATGATCATGGAAAGTAGTAATAAGTCAGTGGTGAGGTCTGCGAGTAAAAATCTGGAGTCTAATTCTCCACTTAAAATTGTTGGCGGGCAAGATGTTGTGGTTTCTTCGGTTGGGGTTAGGGATTTGCAGAAGGATAAAAAGGTTGTGGCTAAGGTGGGATAGGGTGCTAAGGATTATCTTGTGGTGGACCTGGATAGGCAAATGAAAATGAAGGCGGTTGCTGCAGAGATTGTGGAGTCCATTCATAAAATCAAGACGTCGATTGTTGCTAAAAAGGGAAAGGTTGTTGCTGATAAGGGAAAGGATGTGGCAGATGGTGTGGACAAAGGAAATTCCCCACATGAGGAGGATGCTAAGGATAAGGAGGTTTTCATTATTGAAAAACAAATATTGTTGATGTTTTTGGGAGTGGCCAAAGAGGGCTCCATTATTTTCTATAAGCTTTTTAAATGAATTCTTCATGAGCTCAATATGAAAAATGTGGAAGTGTGTGGTATGATGAGCAAAGTAGATGAATCCCCTATTCAAGATTAGATTGATGATCTCATGAACTCTCTGAAAAATTATGGTGGAGGAAATGCTTCTGATGAAGCAAAATCTTGAAGAAAGAGTCCTCACCTTGGAAAATCTTATGGAGAGGTTATATGCTAATATGGATAAAGGTGGGGAGGGGACTAAATCTAGGTTCAATGTTGAATTTGTTGGTATTATTGATAGTGTTAAAGTTTGTAAGGATGTTGAGGATACTAGTGTTGGTGGCATGCTGATGGAGGGTGTGATGATTGGTGATAAGGGCGGTGATAAGAGTACTATTTTGATTAGTGAGGTTAATTTGGGTGGGCCTGGGGCTAGAACCTATAAAAAAACCAAAGCTCAGGCTGGAGCTCGTGCTAAAGAGTTGTTTGCTGCTGGGGATGAGGGCCTGAAGAATGTGGTCTATGATGTGGAGGCCGCTGATATTCTAAAAAATATATAATTCTATTGGTTGGGTTCCTTCATTTTTGCTAAATTTTTGTTGTTGCTTTGTTGTGGTTGGGCTGATTTGTTCTAATTGCTTGTATCTTTTGGTTCAATTGCTTTTTTTGTAAAGGGTTTTGGGCCCCTTCAAAAACCATTTTTTACCTCTAATCAAAACATAAGTTTTTGATGATGCTGGCACTATATGTGCTTCTAGAGACTCTTCACTACTTATATCATCCTAGAATAGGTGTTTACACATACTGGAAATCCTAATTTGCATAATAGTGAAAAAGGTAATGTTTAAGCTATTGCTACGAGTACAACTAAATACTATGACTAGTTCACTATCAAGAAATGAATTTTGCATTTGACAAATACTTGCTAATTCAACTAAATTGACTAACTACGAAGAACAATGCATGAAACAATTAAAGCATGAACACTAGACAAGATAGTATTCACATTCATCACATAAAGAATTTAATTAAGACAAGCATAATTATGAAACTACTGTAAAAAAAAAATTGTACAAGAAATAAAGTGGGGAATAGTTACCTTGAGTGGCCATTGCTCAAGTGATTGTCTCCACAAAGTGAATTCAATCTAGCTCTTCAAACTAAATTAACATAATAGTAAATGAAAAGAACTCATTGTATAATTCAAGATATCAAAATCCAAAGAGATTATCCTAGAGTATATTATTCATAAGATCATGATTGAGAAATAAAACATTTTTCTGTATAAAAATAGGAACTAACTAAACATATCTATCTGCTATATTCTCTATTCCAACTTAACTAGCTAACTCAACCATCAAACTATTCATATAGGTATGAGGGCGTGTTATTAGAATAAAGACTCAAAACAAAAATCTAATCATAAATCACCACTCCCTACAAAATAGAGTGTGATAAAGTCTAAATAATCAAAGTACAACTAAAAAGGAAGAAGAATTGAAATAGGATTGTAACTCTTGCTATAATGGTTTTAAACTGAAACATGGATTGTAGAAATAGTCACGCTAGATTCCCAATTGTAGTAGAATTATTCTCCTTCAATGGTTTTATTAAATGATGTGATGATTCACAACAATCTCGACAAGTAGACACCTCCATTTATGTAGCTGCTACATTCTTCTAACTCCTCCTACATCGCTGTTGGAAATCCCTTTGGCTAGGGGCTGCACCTTCTAATTGTTGCAGGCTACAGTCTACTAGATTAGCTACAAAGAGTTAATTCAAACAAAATCTATACAATACAAAAAATCATAATTTAAAGACATATATTCATTTCATTTCATACATGTATCCACATATTAATCATGCAATAACTATCATATCATCATCATATTTCCATAGAATTTAAACCAGGTTGGAGTTTGCATAATGATTATAAAAGATAGTAAAGTTCAAGGATATATGGGAAATAAGTGTCTTGAGATGTCTAAAGCATGCATTGAAATAACAGAAAACCAACTAATAATAGGACTCATCAATATGTATAGATCTTTAAATGAAGTCATTTTAGAGACATGTAATATATTAAAGTACATTAATCTTATATAGGAGTTTGTTGGGAGGGCTAGTAGCTATGAATATTAGATTTGAAATAAATTAATGTTATATATTATTAATATTGATTTATAGTTAAATATTTGATATAAATAGATCCTTAAATGAATATTTAGAAGCTTGTCAATTTTGAATAATTTTTTAAATTATATAATTAAATATAATAGATTTTCTTTTACCCTATGCAATATGTTATAACTATCTATTGCATATATTTTGGTTATAAAATACAACTACTTATATTAATGTTAATATTTTCATTAAAAAATATATCAATTAAATATGATATTTAATATTTTGAATGTGTTTGTTATCATATCACTTTCAACAAATTAATTAAAAATATTTTTTAAGTATGTAATACTTATCATATTTTTTAATTCTATGACAAAAATAAAATGTCACTTCATACACTATTTATTACATAAGAATAGTGTCATATGGATAGGTGAATATCTAAATATCAACTCTAACTTTTAAACCCAAATCATCTACAACTGAAAATTTTATTTTATTTTTTGAAGGTCCTACACCTTTACACCCATGGGATGTAATATGTAAGGCTCTACATAAAGGTGAGAAAACAATAAAGATTTAAAAAAAAAAATCTTTTAATATGACTAAATACTTCACTTAAGTCTTTAAATTTTTTGATGGAAATTGTACTTCCTTCTTGGAGATAGTGCAATTTATCATTTAATCTAGACCTATTTCAATGCCCTTGCATTAAATTTCCTTAAATTCATCATTAATAGGTCCCTAAGACCCTTTATTTTGGATCTTGAGGCTTATTTCAACTAAAAGCCTGAAAAAATCCACAAAAACATCAAAAATTCTAACAACCCACCCTGAAAATATAGGGTGGGACTCATACGCCACCTTGGGCATATGAGTCCCCCTAGGTGGGATCCATATGCTAGGAATGGCATATGAGTCCCATTTGGGGCCTTTTTAGGGTTTGAGTGGGATATTCAACCTTTTAATTCAATTTTTGGTTGATGTCGGCTTTTGAGATCTAAATAATTGTAAATTAGGTGTATTGCCTATATAAACAAGCTTCTAAAGTCATTTTTCATCTAAGCAATAATTTAGAAGAGAAATTTCAAGACCCCAACATTCAAGAGCATTCAAGTATTCTCCACAAGAGCATTCAAGAAGAAGTAATCAACAAAGTTGAAGCCTTGGAGCAACATTATTGTGTTTTTGTAGGTCTTCAAGTTCACTTTCATTCAAGATCTATCATTGTCAAGGGTTGGTTATGGTTGGTTATAGTGAATCATGATGGATTCTAGGTTGGGGAGATGCAAGTAGCCATCAAGACAAACCTAATGACTTGTTTCCTAAGTGATTCCATCCTCCATTATCATCCTAATTTTATCCTAAGGAAGGTAGATCCATTACTAGGCCTCATTTGAGTGATTGGAGATTCCTCAAAGTGAGTTATTCATGTCCATGTTTCATTCTTGCATCTCATTCTAGCACAATAGAATAGGGTTGCATTACATTTCAATTTTTCTAATCTTATACACACTTAAGGTTAGGGTTTACATTCCTATTTGCATTCATGATTCATTGTTTCTATCAAGGTTTAATTACCAAACTAGGGGTTTGATCGAGGAAAGCCCCCTATAAGGAAATCAACTCTATATTCTATTTTGCATGTCTTTTTACAGGTTCAGATTCAAAAATCAGTTTGGGAAGGAAGATCGAATATTGGAGCACAAATCTAAAATTTGAATTTTTGAAAAAGTGGAACAAGACTGATACACCAAAAGTGGTGTATGAGTCCCACTACAAGATTTTTTTATGATTTTTGCAGATCCCAAATCTACACTACCAAAAACCTGTTCTAGACCAAAAACCCTAGTCTAGGACTGATACGCCTAGACTGGCGTATGAGTCCCAGTATGCCCTAATTCCAATTTTTTTAATGTTTCAGAGTTCATTCCAGGCCTCTACAAATTCCCAGGTACACACTTCTAATTTCCCACCTTGCTATTCTATTTTATATGCTTTTCTAGGTCATTTAGTGAAGTATTCCATTGCATTAGGTTTAAGCACTTGGATTTGCATCTCATTGATCTTTCCAAGCCCTATCTTGGTAGTGAACCCCTCTTTAGTTTGTAATCAAACCCTAGGACAACCCTATTGCAATATCTCTTTCCCCCTTTGCATACTTTAGATTGAGATCTCTAGGGTTTTCCTTGAATGAAAGATTGTGAATTGTGTTGTTCTATGTCCTAAACCATAAATCAACCATTTTCCTTCATTTCATTTTGTTGAAATTTCATTTAGAACATCTTAATTCTGATTTGGAGTGATCATCATCCTAGATCTTGCTTGCATTAACATTGCATTAGGGTTTGCATTAGTTAATTGACATTCTAGGGTTTCTAAATTTTACATTAGTGAAAGTGTATATAGGTTTCATTTTTTCATCTTGCATCATTAAAAATCATCTGAAAACTACATTTACATCTAGTCTACAGATTATACAAACTAAAAAGTATTAAAACAACACTTAAATTTTTTTTGAAATTTGTGAAAAAAACCTTCATTGGGACTCATACGCCCCTCTAGGTGATTTAGTCCCAGTGCAGATTTTAAACTACATTTTATAGAATTAAATTCTTTGTTTCTAAACTTCTGTTTGTTGTTGATAACTTTCTATTTTAGTTTGCATAGTTTCTGTTACATTCAAATCATTAGAGTTATTATAGTTTACATTCATTGCAATCGTGGATAGAATTAGATTCTTGTAATTTTCATTTACAACATTAGTTCATAACCCAATTATATTAGATTACATTTGGAAATCATTAGAAAACAAAACCAAAAACACCTATAAACCGATGACTCCACTTGGATAAAGCATAGTTATTTGACTATGTCAAATCTCTTTTTCTAAGTTAACCTAACCCTCAAGCCTTTTAGTAGTAATGAATTTGACATGTTAGATGAATCCCTTGAGTATTTCATCTCACAAAGTTCATCCACTAGGGCTTGTTATGACAAACTGAAACCAAGAGATGTTAATGTGATTCAACCTCAACTTGTTCTTTAACCACCTTCACACAAATCTCAAACTCAAAACCAACCTATTTTCACACTTGTACCACCTAAGAAAAATGTTTTACAAAAATAAAATGATAATACCATTGCTCATACATATAACACTAGAAAAAATCCACAACTAAGAAAAACAACCTCAACATCCTTACCTTTGCCTAACTCCATCTTGCCTAGTGCCCTTTGTTTTCCTTCGAATAGTGGAAAGGAGTATGATCTTGTTGAAAAACTTAAGAATACTCCCACAAAAATATCCCTATGGGACCTAGTTCAAAATTCACCTAATTATCATATTATTCTTCAAACAACCTTGCAACAAGTAGTGGTTCCCTCTGGTACAAATGCAAGTGATGTGGTAGCTCTAATACAAGGAATGAATACAGTTAATGTAGACAATAATTTTCATCAACATGAGCTACCTCCTTTGGAATTGAGAAAGAAAAATGATTCCTTCATGATAATAGCCATCTATAATAGGTTAGGAATAAAAATAACCCTTGTTGACAATGGCTCTACCCTTAAAGTGTGTAGTGTGACCCTTTTGGATAGACTTGGCATGGACAAATCGAGATATCAACCTGATTCCTTATCGATTCAAGGATTTGAAAATGTGGGAAAGAAATCGCTTGGTGTGATTACTTTACCTATTATAGTTGGAAAGGCTATCTTAAAAACTCCTATTCATGTCATTCCTCATGACCTTTCATATAATCTTCCTTTAGGAAGACCTTGTATTCATGAGATGCATGTGGTGCCTTCAACTCTTCATCATATAATGAATTATGTCTATAACGATAAGGCATACCAAGTTGAAATAGACCCCAAGCTTGAAAGTTGCTTACAAGTTGAAAAAGGAATGATAAGTCCTCTAAACACATTAATTCAAACATCTAACATAAAACCTATGAAAGAAGAAAAACAAGAAATGGAAATAGTGTCAAAATTATTGGATGATGATTGGGGATCCTTAGAGTTCACACCCTCATTTATGGGAGAATACATAATCACAAGTAAAGAAGATGAAAATAAAAACAACCAATGGTGATTTCAACACAGAATTCAAAACAAAATTCACAAGCTTCTACCTCATCTACTCTAGAACAGGACACAACCTATACAACAAACTTTGATGAGACAGATTATCAACAACTGATAAACCCAAAAGAAATTGAAAGAAGTTATGGAAAAGGCTATGAGTTCATGAAACAACTTGGTTATAGTGGAAAAGTATGTGGAAAGTGAACTGTAGATTTTTGTCACCTTTTGCACCTCTAGGGTTTTGCACCTAAAGGGGGAGGGACAAAGATGTGCAATTCATTCAAGAACAAACCCTTGAGATTTCAATACAAGAGATTTTAAAATCTGTCAAAGGGAGAATTCTTGGAGATGAAAAAGGGATAGAAGCTTGGTTCACCACCAAGTGTAAACTTTGAACATGCAAAGTGTTTGAAAACATAGTGTAGTATGCAATCATATACTAAATGACCTAGAAATGACTATGAAACAAAATAAAAAACTATGAAATAGAAGGTGTGTACCTATAAATGTGTTTCATACTGGAATGAAGACTAGAAATGTTGCCGATTCTAGAATTTTGGCCTACTAGGTCACTTATGCCATTCTGGGCGACTTAGTCCTAGATTTGGAAAACTGCACTAAAGCCTGTTTTAGCTAAATGGGTATCCAGATCTACATAAAACTCTAGAAAGCATGTGCAGTGGGACTAATTCACCACTAATGGTGACTTAGTCCACTTTGACTTCTCTAAAAATCCGAAAGTGGAAATGAAAGCTCTTGGTCTACACTTTCTATTCCATCAAGTATCCAGATCTGAAACTATGATTTCCAACATTGTAAGAGACTTTTAGTGGATATTTTTCCCTAGCCAAAAAGGAGATGTCATCAAAAAAATTGCAACCTATTCTTCAATGATCTCCGAGCCTTCAAAGTACCTAAATCATGAAGATTGATCTTGAATTTTTGCAGCAATAGGTGAAGAATATGCCCTTGAATGCTTCTTGATGACTTAGAATGTCAAAACCCTAGCTTGCTTGAGAAGAATGCTGAATGATGAATGAAGAGAGAAGAAGGTAGAAGAAGAATACTATAGAAGAAGAAGACAATAAAGACCCCAAAACGAGTGGAAAACCACATATTTATACACAATTATTCCTTAATTCTCGAAAATACCTCATCATAGGCCGACCTTAGGTCTTAGAGAATAAAAACCCGCTAGAATTTTGAACTTGTTTTTATTTTTGAGCCAAATGGGCCTAAGTCACCCCAAGTGGCGAATTGGTCCCACTTAGGTAATTTTACTGGGTGTCATGGATTAAATAATATTAAATGATGTTTATTGGGTTTATTCTCAAAAATACATATAAATAAGGCCTGCAAGTGTAAAATGGGGCCAATTAAAGCATAAGAAAGGTGTAATTATTGATGACAAGCCTAAAAAAGTGTGAGAGTTTGTTACAAATCCTTACAACACTTTGAAATAAGGCTTTATAAGTAATAAAAAGAGGTTATTTAAGTGAAATACACTTCACAACACTTTTACAAGACATCATAAAGTTTTTATTGATTTACAAGGGTCCAAGACCTACTGTGATTTTGTTGACCACATTACAACATTAAATCTAGGAAAAACTAGGCCAAAATCCACAAGAAAGACCTAAATGAGCGTGAAAATGTCCAAGGATACATTTTTCTACATTAGAGAAAGAAAGAACAAGGCATCCATGCTCCTATAGAGCCTAATACACAAGAAACAAAAAGTGGTTTGGGATATTTCCCTTCTAAGATCATGTAAGCAATGAAAAGACCCTCGATAAATAACAAAACCATTATGTGCAATCCTAAAACAACTCTCACCTTGAAGCATCCAAAATTGATTGATACAACTTGCGAAACAACATTGGAGTTTTTCGAAGACAATGAAGCCTTGAAAGAAATGCTAAGAGTTTATGACAAACCATTTACTCCTTCTAAAAAGAAATGGGTTATGTGCGCTATGATTAGTACCAAGAAAAAAGATGGAGAAGAGGAAAGTAATGAGAGCGACAAGAATAATGAAGAATACAACCCTAAATTCCTAAAACAAAATTCACTTCCTTTAGGAGATACCATGGACATACCAATGGATATTAACAATGCAAAAAAAGTGATTAAGATAGGAAAGTTCCTTGATGATGAAGAATAAGAGAACCATGCAACTTTACTTCATGAATTTCCCAAAAAAATTGCTTGGACTTATTTGGATATATCGAGAATTGACCCTAAGATTGTGACACACAACATAGTCCTCAGTGAAAATGCTAAACATGTTAGAAAACATATTCGAAAGATGAATCCTCAGATAGCCTTGTTGGTTAAGGCTAAGATTGAAAAACTCCTTGAAGCTAGTTTCATAAGACCTATAGATTATTTTCCTTGGATCTCGAACATTGTCATAGTTGCGAAACCAGATAATCATATTAGGATGTGTATGAAATTTCAAGATTTAAATAAAGTGTCTTTAAAAGATGACTTTCCCCTTCCTAATATTGACATGATAGTAGACTCAACTGTGATACATGCTTTTTTGTCATTCATGGATGGATTTTTTGGATATAATCAAATCTTTATTAACCCTCAAGATCAATACAAAAAAGTATATACAACAGCTTGAGGAAAATTTTGTTGGGTCATGATGCCTTTTGGATTGAAGAATGCAGTCACAACATATCAACAAGCTATGACATTGATATTTCATGATTACATATATAAGATTTTGGAAGATTATGTTGATGATATTCTAGCAAAATCTTTAGCCCAACAAGACAATGTGAATATCCTACGGAAGATTTTTGAGCGAATGCGAAAATAGAACATGAGATTGAATCCAAAAAAAGTGTCTTTGGTGTAGATAGTGGATTTTTTTACATTTTATCATATCTCATAGAGGCATTGAGGTGAACATGAATAAAATTGATTCTATAGTTAACATGCCACCTCCCATAAATTTTTCTCAATTACACACTTTATAAGGAAGAATTCAGGTTATCTGATGTTTCATAGCATCCTTAGTGGATTGAACGTTACCATTCACACATATCCTTAAGAAAAAAGTTTAGTTTAATTGGAATGATGATTGTAAACAAGATTTTGAGAGTTTGAAAGATTACCTTGCTACTCCACCTATTTTACAAATTTCTATGCAAAATAAACCATTCATCCTATATACAATAGAATCAAACCATGCTTTCACATCATTATTGGCTCAACAAGATGGAAATGGTAAATAACATCCTATTTATTATATTATCTGAACTCTCATTGACTATGAGAAATGATACACAATGATAGAGAAACAATGTTTGGCTCTTGTATTCATTGCTACTAAGTTGTGACATTACTTATTGAATGCTGAAATACATGTGATAAAAAAATTTGATCCTTTAAAACATCTTTTTACTAAAACTGATTCATCAAGTCACTTAGATAAATGGGTTATGTTGTTGATTGAATTTGACCTTAAGTTTGTTTCACAAAAAAAAATTAAAGACAAGCCTTGACTGACCAATTAGCCGGCGCTCCTTCTCCCCTAGCATTACCTAATGTAGAAGCATTTCCCGATGAGAGTGTGTTGACTATTCGGGAGCATGAAAATACATGGGAATTATATTTTGATGGATCTAAGTGCAGAACAGGCTCCGACGTTGGAGTTATAATAGCTTTGCCTAGAGGAAAACCTATTCCCTTATCATATCAGTTAAATTTCCTATGCACGAACAATACCACAGAGTGTGAAGTGTTAATTACTAGATTACACTCCGCTTTAACTCTGGGAGCCCAAGACATTAAAATATTTGGTGATTTACAATTAGTCATTAATAAATATATAGAACATATCAAGTGAAGCATGACAAACTATCAAAATATAAGGATCTCACAATGAATTTTTTAGAGAATTTTGATTCATTTACCATTGAAAAAATCCCACATAAAGATAATCAACATGCAGATGCAATGGCGAGTGCGACTTCTCTGATATCTCCTTAAGATCCTTCAAAATATTTCACATTTTTTTTCCATACAATTATGAAACCATCAATTGATTCTAAAATAGATGAAGTGTTAGCAATCACCATGGAAAGCTCTAGTGAATGGTACACACCGATATTTAATTATTTAAAAAATGGTACCTTTCTTGAGACGACAACTAAGAATACTAGAGCCCACCTTCAGAAACTTGCATCTAAGTATATAATTCTTGTCGATGTATTATATTAGAGGTCCTTTGATGGTATCTTTCTTAGATGCCTTAAACAATTTGAAATCCCCATAGCACTTGAGGAAGCCCATTTAGGTGCTTGTGGATGACATTTTGGAGGAATATCATTAGTTCAAAAATTAATTCATATAGGATACTATTGGATGAATATGGAACAAGATTGCTTTGCATATGTTAAGAAATGCCACAAATTTCAAGAACATAGTAGATTGATTCATGCTCCTGCTTTCAAGCTTCGTGTGAAGTCCCTATTTGGCCTTTCTCAGTGTGGGGCCTCGATATCATTGGAAAAATTTCACCCCCTTCCTCCATCGAACATACATTTATAATTACTGCAATAAACTATTTCATGAAGTGGGTGTGAGCAATTCCTCTTCGTTCGACAATTGCCGATGTAATATGTCATTTCATATTGGAACACATTATTGCTCACTTCAGACTTCCTTTCACTTTAGTCTTAGAAAATGGGACACCATTTAAGAATAAGGATGTGAAGAGGTTCTTAGAAACATTTAACATACAACATTGCTTCTCGACACCCTACTACCCACAATCTAATGGTCAAGTTGAATCAAGTAATAGAACCCTCAAGCAAATCTTAAGGAAAACAATAAGAAAACACAATAAAGATTGACATACACAGCTAACATATGCGTTATGGGCCTATCATACAAACATTAGGGCGTCAACTAGGAATACCCCTTATAACCTTGTCTATGGAATGAAGGCGATAATGCCCTTGAAGTTAGAGATTCCTTCATTAAGAATATCTCTTCAAGGAATTATTGATGACAATGTGCTTATAAAGCAATGTTTGCATTAGCTTGAAATGCTCGACGAAGAGCACGTTAACACTCTTGAGCACCTTCAAGCTTATTCTAAGAGAATGTAGCTCGTAGTTACAATGACAATGTCATACCTCGTTCGTTTAATAAAGGTGATTTTGTGTTATGTGAGAATCAACGTAAAGTCAATATTGATCCAACTGAAAAAGGGAAGTTCAACCCTAATTGGTTAGGACCTTACATAATCAATGAAAATTATGGATCTAGAGCATATACACGTTAACAAACATAGATGGCATGCCTCTTAGAGAACCTATAAATGCCACGCATCTACACCGGTACTATGTCTAATCTTCTTGAATAGTGTGGATGATAAAGCAACATTGTTAGAGTTAATAGATGAAATTCTATATGCTCTCACATTGCTTCATTCTTGACAAACAATTATTTGTGTCTTGAGTTCTAAAGTAATTATTTAAATTAACTTTTAGGTGGTTACTTTAGGTTTCATGCTATTCAAGTTCATCTTGTTTGTTATATTAGATTAGATCCTTACATGCATTTAATGTTATTTAATTAGATCATAGGTGCAGTTAATTTAGCATAACATACTTAATCACAATCTCACATCTAAGGAAAATTGGAATAGTTTTAATTAGATCTATAAAGCATGTTAAATCATGGAGATATTTATTAAATAGTCTTACAAAGATTATTTGATAAATCACATTGCCATTTAACATTAAACACATAAACATAAATAACCAAACATCAAATGATCATTTATCACAAAATTTTAAGTACATGTCATCAATATATACAATGTTGCTATGGTCTGCGACTATTGGATCCCTCAAGATGTAAGGACTGAAAATTTCAATTACCAATTATAACCCCTAATTGCCAAAATAATTTAATAGAATAAAATTATTATTAAAATATGTGGAGTATGAGGAATGATTAAATTACTTTCATCACTAAATTCAATGGAATATCATACATTAATGAATCAAATATATCAAACAAGGTTGTACCTTCATTAGATTTAGTCATGTAGGCTTACACAAGTGTTATCATCATAGAAATACATGTAAATTAAAATACTGTAATGAAAATTAAGGAAATAGAAAGATCATAAGTGCGTCCACAAGAAACCATAACACAAAGATTTTCATTAGTGGAAAACCCTCGTAGGGATGAAAAACCACTTGCAAAAGTGCCTCACTGGCTTAATGAAATGCCTCACTGGCTGAGCCTTACCGGCTACAAAGTTTCAATGGTTACAAGGTGCCTCACAAGCAATGATCGTACCATCTCAATTGACATGACCATTCATTACATATTTCTATAACACAAGGATCGTATGGAATTTCTTTTACAAGTCACATAAATCTATAAGTAACATTTTCAAGTTTCACCAATGCATCATCCTTGCATATGGAAGTAAGTTAATGCCAACACTATCATGAATCGCTCCCAAGTATTTACAAATAAGACAATTCTACCTCCAATGACCTCTCAAATATCACACAAGTACACTGGAAGCTATATGCCAATCACATAAGGCTTCATGAAAGTAATCCTAGGTCTGCTAGAATGCACACATGCCTATATAATTATAACAAGAATGTTTACTTCTAAACTCAATGATTCATAGAGATTTTATCAATAAAGAATAATACTATAAGGAATTTAGAAGGTATAGCTCGTGTATGTATGAGAATACATATATAAGATAATGAATATATATGAATATATGTTTTTATGCAATAAATCACAAGATCAACTAAGTGAGATAAACCAAAATGCATGAGAAGAGTGTCATCATTAAACCTAAACTTTAATATGGTAAGGTATGATTCAACATTTTTCCATCTTTTTGTAAAATTCACAATTGATTCACAATACATAATATGCACAGGTGAATTAAAATATAATTCTATATAATATATCTCATGTTATAAAATGTCACAAATTCTATATTCATAAGAGAAATTCTCGCAAGAACTAAATTCTACTTTGGTTTCTATAACTCATTTTGACTCGATTTAATCCTTCCTCTAACATTTCTATGGATATAGTTAATTAAATGCAAATGTGTAACTTCTTATTTGTTTTCCAAGGTATCACTAAGCTATTTCGAAGTTAAATGGTTTAATCTAAAATAATAGATTTGCACGACATTTATACAGAAAAGAAATAATTTAGGCAAAGATGTACACATTTTGAAGGAACAAAACTTACCCAATTCATGTGACGCATAAAAAATAAATGATTATAAGCGAGTGTGTTCTTGCTTCCAAGGTAGCCAATATTCCATATCTATTAATGGTTTAGTCTAAAATAATGGAGTTATATAATTTTAAAGGAAACATTCACCAATCAAAATTATATATATTAGGAAGTAAAGTCTGCCCATATTCGCATTCATGTATGCATATATATTTATATATTTGCACAATTACTCTTAGGTAAAACAATCCAGAAACATATCTACTTAAACATAAATATTTATTATTGCAAGTCAACTTTCTACATCTATTCTTTTTGAGTTTTCAATCTTGCTCACACTTATTGTATTTGTGTTCTTTTCTCTACATATATATATAAATATAAATTTACATTTACAACTGAAGTAACGCACGATCTGTTATTTTTAAACGGAAAATATATATATATATATAATTAAATGTGTATATTTACATACTTATAGACACTTCAAGAAATCACACTTTTAGTGAAGTAATAAATACAACTTCAGCCATGTAAAGATATATTTACTTTTAAAAAAATGCAGTCATCTAATTCTCAGCATGTAATCCATATAAATACATACACAAATATATATATACACTTCAAGAAATCATACTTTCAGCGAAGTAATAAATACAACTTCACCCATGTAAAAAAATATTTACTTAAAAAAAAGGCATTCATCTGATTCTTAGCATATCCATATAAATACATACACAAATATATATATACACTTCAAGAAATCACACTTTCAACAAAGTAATAAATACAGCTCTAGTCATGTAAATAAATATTTACTTTAAAAAATGTAGTCATTTGATTCTAGCATAATCCATATAAATACATACACAAATATATATATACACTTCAAGAAATCACACTTCAACGAAGTAATAAATACAGCTCCAGCCATGTAAATAAATATTTACTTTAAAAAATTGTAGTTATCTGATTCTCAGCATAATCCATATAAATACATACACAAATATATATACACACATTTATATATATAAGTAGTTATCATTCAATTTTCTAGCATCAACATAATTGGTATATATATATATATATATCCATTTGAATAAACATCTAAATATATTTATATAAAACATATATTCACACTTAATATATACATACTTTATTTGCGTTATAAAACCTTAGTCCCTTTAAAATCTGTCTTTCACTTTATTTAAAAGATAAGTGTTATATATGTAAATGTATGTATATATTTACACAATTCAATGTATGTATATACATATATTTGAACATATAATAGTATCACAATCTGAGATAAGATTTCACTTAAAGAATCAACATAAATCTGACATACTATATACAATACAAGGATTTGCAATATATATATATATATAAGAAAAGGAAGGAATGCACAAATTGTACAACTATGCCAATGAATTTCATACAATAAGCACTCAATATAGTGATTATGCACAACAGTTTTTGAAAAGAATTAAATATTTTAACAATACAGACAATCTTTCTCGCACTTTGGAAATTAAAAGCAATAGAAGAGATTTAAAAACCTGGAAAAAATTGCCTCTAGTTGAAAATTCCCTTCTTCTACTTCTTCTCCCATTCATTCTTTCCTTGGAATTTTCTTTCTTGAAGAATCTTCCTCTCCTTCTTTGCTTTTCCCTTGTATTTCTCTTCTTATTTCTACTCTTTTTTTTTAATCTACTAAAATCTAAAACTTCTATCTGGCAGCCATTTTTTAAGTTATTTTTGTAGAGCAATTCAAGAAGAATATCAAGCAGTTGTGTTTTCTCGTTATAAATTTCCTCTTTTTAAAGGTTTCACATCCATTCCCTTCCCCTAATCTTTAAAATCAAAATAAAATATATTTTCATGCACGATATTTATCTTTGATAAATAATAATAAAGAATTCTATTTTAATTGCAACTACATAATTATCCATAGTAAATAGTGAAGAAATGTCATCTTTAAATTGTAATAGTAATATTTACCCTTAATAAGTAATATAAAAATATTATTTACTTGCAAATTAAATATTTGCTCTAAATAAATAATAAAGAAATTTCATTCAATTGGGAATAAAGTAGTCATTCTAAATAACCAAACATTATCATTTATTTGGAATAAATAAAATCTATAATTAAATTATAATTAATTCCTCTTTGTTTCATTGCACTTTTATTTCATTGCTAATTAATTTAATTAAACATTGTAAAATACGAACCATAAAAATAGGGGTCATGACACGGGATCTGGTGATCACATTTGTCTAGAGAGAGCCCGTTAAGAGACAGTTATATGCAATTGTGAGCATGAATTGATGAGAGCATATAATGCATACTGTTGACCATTTTCTTATCCAATGGCCTCTCGTTGCTCATCTGTTAGATGGTCTCTATCTTCTTGTAGCTTGGCTACCTTTGCATAGAGTCTCTTGACCTCTACTAGACCTCGAGATGACTAGATCTCCTCATAGGCAGCCTTGGCTTGATCTGTGCACCTAGTAGCTCCCTCATACACTACCCTCAGTTTGACATAAGGCTCAAATAGCTCTTGGTCCCGCTCCGTGATGGGTGGGGGCATGTAGTCTGCGACCTCATCTTTGATAATGGGGGCACTATCTATGTAGTGACCTGTCAGTAGAGGTCTTGTAAATATCTCACAACACTTGCAAGATAGAAATCATAAAGCTAATCAACACACATCATGATATATATATATATATATGAAAATTAAAAGAATAATCACAAACCAAATGTCATCACCTAGGTCTCCAGCCGAATGTGTAAAGACAACCTCATCTTGTGCAGAAGGTATGGAAGATGTACTAGCCTCTCCATGCTCATGGGTGCTAGCATGTGTTGTGGCTACCAAATATGATTTGGTAACACAAATGGGAGATGGATCTCCCTGCTCATGGGAAACTGGACCCTCGTCTGTCGTGTCACTACCCTCACTCATCGACTCCTACTCCTCCTCCTCCTTGACCTCCTTCTCTCCCTCATAATCAAGATGTGCTATTGATTCATAGTCCTCATCAATCTCATCTATGAATAGGTCAACAACCTTGAGTCCTGTATCCTCAGCTGTATCCTCCTCCTCATCCCTCTGATCTAGGAATGGTCCTGTATAGCCTATCGATTGATCCATGGGGAACACTGGATCTGTTCATTCTAATGTCCACCACTCCTCATATGTGTCTATAGTTCTGACATCATCAATGTCAGAGATTGGGGGCATGTCATGGTCATTATCATCAGATTCACTGGTGATGGTATCATTAGAGGTGGATCGTTTAGTGTCTCCTAGCCTTCAGTCACACCACACCGATCACTTGTACAAGGGTTGTGCTACTAGCGCTACCTAAATTTGACCAAACTATCACATGATATGATCATAGTAGAATGGTCATACTACATAATCATGTCTACCCAGAAGAAATCTATCCCTCTGTAACCTCATCAGCTATCGAGTCTTATCCAGCCATTGTGGTATCAACTGGTAAGGTCTCCACACGATCTCCTCCTAATCAAAGTGGTCAAATCTGACTCTCCAATATAAAAAATATCCATACTGCCATGTCTACAACAGTGGATAATTGAAGGCATGGGGGTACCCGATGGATGATACTGAAGGGAATCTTGTTGATTTGGTGCATGTGATATGCTCCAGACACCATACCTGTAGTAGTGTAAAATGCACCATACTATCCACCTCACGATATGCAAACCTCCTGAGATCATAATATAAATGTGCTAAGATGTTGTGATCCTAGGCATATACTATCTTGTGGTGATCCATCTATTTGATCATGTGGACTAGGCTTTCATCTAGGTGTGCTCCCCAACCATCAAGGATGAGTACTAGTGCTACTATAAAAATCATAATCCACCTCAAGAGTGAATATTGCACATAGAGTAGCCAAAACAGCTTAATGTGTAGCCCCATGATCTCCTCTCAAATCATTCCATTCAAGCAGTATCCCATATTAGCTTGCATATGTAAATATGACTGCTCCCCTACAAAGTGTATGATCTCACCATGGATAGGAACCCAAAGGATGTGATGAACATCCTCTAGGGCGATGGTCATCTCACTCATAGGTAGGTGAAAGGTACATGTGTCAGCATTCCACCTCTTAGCCAATGCTATCAACATAGAATCATGGTACCTCATGGGAGGCATGAGGTATGCCCAAGAGATACTAGTAGCTTGCAATGTATGAACATCCACCTCTGATAATGTTGAGACCAGGTCTCACATGCAATATAATTTTCTACCACTGAGACGTTGTGACCGAGGTGGTGTCTAGTAAAAAAGAGAAAAAATATGTCCTATAAGCATTTTAAAACCTAAAATCTTTACGTCAATAATCAAAAAGTGTGATAAAGTTCTTCTAGTGTACTTTTCTAAAGGTCCTAGACACTTTATTTCCATTTTGGGACACTTTGTGAAAAAAGTGGGACACTTCATGAAAAAAGGGGACACTATGTGAAAAAAGGGGACACTTTGCGAAAAAAAGGGATGCTTTGTAAACGTTCCTTCCAAGGTCCTAAATCAACCTAGAAATGCGTAAAATATAAATTAAATGCATAAAAAAAAAGCTAAGGTATAGAAAATCAATTCACCTGGTGTTGAAGGTCGCCTCATGCTACCTCCTCTCATAGCATATTGAGTCTCGGGGGCTTGTTCTCTCGTTGGCTCATCATTTTCACCTACTCCTCCACAAATTCAAACTGCAAGAAGGTAAAAGACAAAATAATTATAAATTAATTCACTTTTTATTCTTATATATGCTAAAATTAGGGTTTTTACTATATCAGGGTTAAAGAGTTCTTTTCATTCAAACTAGCATACCAAGGGCTAGAAAACTTCGTTTTCGACGCCATTTATTGCATTGGATGCCATTTATTGCATTGGAATCATGATTCTGCTCCCATTCTCATTAAATGTCTATCATTACATAGTATGGTACTTGGAAATACCCTATGATAGGACTTTTCCAACTCAATGTGGTTATACTACTACCTTGATTCCACCTACATGAAGCAAGAAAAATCAAGGGGCATACATCTACCCTCGAATTTTATTTCTAGAAGAAGTTAGATAAGAGGATTTTTGGACGATTAATGAATTTGTGTTGTAGGATGTGGTTCCTAATATTATGTTTTTGTAGATAGCTATAGTGGGGGCTTCATTCTCTTGCATTATGAGTATCCTTTTTTGAAATGAAGTTCATTGTTTGGATTCCTTTAGCTTACATATGCAGGTAGAGTCATATGGGCGCTAAAGTGGCGACTAGATGTAATGACAAAAAATGTACTCCCTTCTTGGAGATAGTGAAATTTCTAATTTAATCTGAACTATTTTAGTGCCCTTTCATTAAATTCCCTTTAATTCATCATTAATAGGTCCCTAAGACCCTTTGTTTTGGATCTCGAGGCTTATTTCAACAAAAAACTCGATAAAATCCACAAAAAACATAAAAAATTCTAACAATCCACCCCAAAAAATATAGGGTCGGACTCATACGCCACCTTGGGCATATAAATCCCCCTAGGTGGGACCCATACGCCAAGATTGGTGTATGAGTCCCATTTGGGGCCTTTTTAGGGTTTGAGCGAGAAATTCAACTTTTTGGCTGATGTTGACTTTTGAGATCTAAATAATGGTAAATTAGGTGTATTTCCTATATAAACAAGCTTCTAATGTAATTTTTCATCTAAGAAACAATTTAGAAGAGCAATTTTAAGATCCAAGCATGAAAGAGCATTCAAGTATTCTCCAAAAGAGAATTTAAGAACAAGTGGGAGATGCAATTAGCCATCAAGCCAAGCCTAATGACTTGTTTCCTAAGTGACTCCATCCTCCATTATCATCCTACTTTCAGCCTAAGGAAAGTAAATTCATTACTAGGGCTCATTTGAGTGATTGGAGATTCCTCAAAGTGAGTTATTCATGTCCATGTTTCATTCTTGCATCTCATTCTAGCACAATAGAATAGGGTTGCATTACATTTCAAATTTCCAAATCTTAGACACACTTAAGGTTAGAGTTTACATTCATGATTCATTGTTTCTATCAAGGTTTAAGTACCAAACTAGGGGTTTGATTGAGGCAAACCCCCCATAAGAAAATCAACTCTATATTTTATTTTGCAGATCTTTTTACAAGTTCGGATCCAAAAATCAGTTTGGGAAGGAAGACCAAAGATTGGAGCAAAGATCTAAATTTTGAATTCTGAAAAAATTGAAAAGGGACTGATATTCCAAAAGTGGCATATGAGTCCAACTACAAGAAAATTTTATGATTTTTGTAGATCTTGAATCTACACTACCAAAAACCCTAGTCAAGGATTGATACGCCCATACTAGCATATGAGTCCCAGTATGCTTTAATTCCATGTTTTTGGGTGTTTTAGAGTTCATTCCATGCTTCTATAGATTATCAGGTGCACACTTATTATTTCCCACCTTGCTATTCTATTTTATATGCTTTTCTAGGTCATTTAGTGAAGTATTGCATTGCATTAGGTTTAAGCACTTAGATTTTCATTTCATTGATCTTTCCAAGCCCTAGCTTGGTGCTGAACCCCTCTTTAGTTTATAATCAGACCCTAGGACAACCCTATTGCAAGATCTCTTTCCCATTTGAATACTTTATATTGAGATCTCTAGGGTTTTCCTTGAATGAATGTTTTGTTCTATGTTCTAAACCATAAAGCAACTATTTTCCTTCATTTAAATTTACCTATATCTATTTTGAACCTTAATTTTTTTAATTTATAAATTCTTGGCTTGAAATAAATCCCTTTTAATAAAAATATAGAAAAAATAAAATCCTCAAACAAAGGTGAAAAGAATTAAAAAATATTTCAAATCTTCTAATTATTTTTCAGGAAGGATGTAGATCATCCCATCTTTTAGTTTAGCTAGGCATTCCATATATTGGAAATTTAGGAGAGCTTGATTCCTTGCCAAGAAACTCCTATTCTCCTCCAAGTTGCACTTCATCAACCCACATATGAATAGTCAAAGGAAATCATATAGCTCATAGTGGTTAATTTATATTGAAAACTTCTCCCATATAATGATTCACACTCCTCCAATCATAAGCAAAAATCACCTAAAAGATCAAGGTCTGCCATGTTTCCTTGACTTATTTATTATTGAGGATGTTTCCATGAATATTTTTGTCTAAGATATCAATGATATTAATTATTAAGTCTTCCATGATAACATTGTCATGGACATGAACCAAATCAAATTTCTTTGTACCCACTATTTCTTTGATAACACTCACTACACAAGGGACAACAATGTTAAAAAAGTAATGAAATTGCTCGACTTCATCCTTGCTAGCACAAGTGTATTGCATACTAATCAAGATTATGCATACCATTATAGTATGGAATGTTATTCATACTAAACATAAATGGCCAAAACAAATCAATATCAAATCTCACAACACAACATCTTGGTGATGGATCATGGAGCATGACCTAAAACATTGATGTAAAAAAATCACACACAATTTCAATCTAGAAATCTTTGAACTCTATTTTAACATGGAACATGGAAAATTATGACTATTAATTGACACCCTTCATGGGAGGGAACTCTTCTTTAAATATTCAGAACATTCTGATGATGAATCATGGAGCATGATTTAAAATGTTGATGCAAAAAAATTGCACATAGTTTCAATCTAAAAATCTTTGCATTTTATTTTATCATGGACTATGGAAACTCATGGTTGTTGACTAAGATACAACCTTATTATTTTTATTGTAATATTATGGAAAAAATCCTCTATTACATGACTTACTAAAAATACATGGCCTTATTATCTTTCTTGTAAATGTTTCTTATAGAAATCTTGGAGACCATCCAAAGAGGTGCTAATAAGATCAACCCACTTGCCTAGTTTCTAGTTTTTTGAATTTCTATTTCTAATTGAGTTGATACAAATCAATGAATCCCCTTCAATATCTACTTAATTTATGTTTTTCTAGGAATTTAATTTCAAACCATGAAGAAAGCTATCATTTTAGTCTTTTTTTCTAGTATTAGGATGAAGCTTCTTTGATAAATCCTAGATGAGGTGTCCCATATAATCCTTGATTATGCATCCTACCTTAAAATTCTTAGGATTACCTCTCAAGGCTCCATCAAAATTTATTTTTAGTCTACCTTTTTGGGGGAAAATCATTTATAAATCATAATTTTCTCTCTCAAGCTACTAAGTATTTAGTGGTGAAAAGGAGGAGGATCTAGATTAAATGGATAAATGAAATTCAATCTTTCCACCTAAATGTTGGAATAAAAAATCAACCAAAGGGGTTTTTCTTGGCTAATGTCTTTAAGGGAGAGCCAAGAAAGTTTTGGTTGAGGGTTTTGGTCCCTTTTTTGTAGATTGTAAGGATTGCTAAGATGATACAATGAAGTAGGAAAATTATGATCAAATTGAAAAAATGTGATAGAATGTAGATGTTATAATTTATAAATTGTCAAAAATAGAAAGTAGTTCTAAGAAGAAGCCACAAAGAGGAACTTGAAACTAGAATTGGAGTTGACTATGCAGGATGCCAAAGCACTACAAAGATGCCAACATGTCATGCAGGTGTTTGAAAGATGCCAAAAATTAGGGTTTGCTACTTGCACAAATTTTGTACTATTTGAACACCTATGACAAAAAATTGAAATTTAGTCTATGAATATTCCTAAATAATCAACATTCCCTAGTTTATCAATGATGAATTAATAAAGATAAGAGATAGGGTTTAGGAGTCTTCAAAAGAGTTTAGATGTTGAATCCTTCTTTCATGACAACTTAGAAACCTAAAAAATAAAATGGAGAGAAGGGTTGTGCTATATAGGGGCTTGCCTTGGTCAAATCCCATGTTGGTGTTCCCACCTCCACAACAACAATGATGACAAATAACAAAGAGTGGATGCTCCTAGGGGAGCACAGTCAACAAAATATTAATAATGAAAACATAATGATATATTTACCATTTAGATATAGAATCCTTGTTGGATTGATGTAGCTATACCAATATCACACAAGGAGGATGAAGAGGCTTCTTGGTGATCATGTAAGTGTCAGTACATGCAATGGTAATAATAATAACAATAAATAAGAAACATCACATGAATTTTCTAGCATATTGCAGACTGTAAATCGCTTGGATTATGTCTCTAATTATTTGTTTTCTTGTTTACTTATTTCTAAATTTCTTTAGTTTTATCCCCAAACCTAGTGAAGGAGAGAAGAGGTTACATATATATGTGAGTCCAAGCACATATCTGAATAACCTTTTGGGAGAGGTCAACAACAAAGTTAAATCCTTAATCACAACAAGGCCAACTTTTGAATTTCAGTTTTGGCATGAATGGATAGGATTCTAGTGCATTGCCCTAGTGTCTAAGCATAATTTTCTCTAGATAGGCCCAAAAATAGAGGATTTAACATTTTTTTCTAAAAATGTGATAAAATAGGCACATTCTAAACAAAATTAGACACATATATGCCAAATTAAGTGCCAAACCTAGCGTGTAATTGTAAGCAACGACAATTTATGATGCCACACTAAGGTTCCTATTGGAGAAACATTGCTCAGTAGGGATTTTAAGGAATGTCCAATCCTTCATTATTTGTTCATCCCATTGAGATAAAAATGTAACTCACTTAGAATATCTTACTTTGACATTAAAAATTCACTAATACCAAATTTGACCTTCTTGGTGATTTTCTCAACACTTAAATGTTTATAATTGAAAATGCTATAATTTCTTTCTTTCCAAATATTCCATATGAGCATTGACAGACTAACAATCCATAACTTTCTCTAGAAAGTCATGCTATAAAAAATATCTAGGTTATAAAATAATCCTTAATCTTTAAGCACTTACCTTGGTTAATTTATTCATTAACCAATGCTAATAATCTAAAAAAAAAAATGAAAACTAAGTAGAAAGTGATCTATAATTTCATCATGATAAAATAAAATGGATCATATGGAGGGCCTTCAATCGATATTGAACATAAATTATCCCAATCAAGATATTTTTATACAAAACCATTGAAATAAAGACCCCAAATTAGGTAGAAATCTCAATCCCAACACAACATCAATGACTAGCCATTGAAAGATGAATCACATTGGATATGATATCATAATTTAACAAAATATATTATCAACTTCACCCTACACCATTTATTCTATCTTCCTTATCAGTGGTAAAATTTCTTCTCTCTTAATACCTCTAGCTTTAGGGATTGTCATTAAATTGAATTTTTTCCAAACCCACTTTGAATCACATGTCAAAATCACTAAAATATAATCTACAACTTTATCTTCCAAACATCTTCCATGATCTCCTTACATCCACTATATTTTAGATAATCAAATAAGGGCTTAAATCCATTCCATGAATTAAACCAAAAAATTGTACTCCACCCATTATTGATGGACCATGACAAATGCTTTGTGATAATGGGCGCACATCGCATCATAAAATTTTAAATTTATGAGTCATTCATATGATTCATAATGGAAAGGATTCTACTAGGATCACTTGATTCTAAGTACTTGATTTGTAAAATTTTACTCCACTGCACTTCAAGGTCGATGAAAATGTTCTAAAATAGTTTGGAACCTAAAGCTAATTTGTGTTTGAACAATGCTCTTATTCCAATCCCCTCATCACCTTTTTCCTTTCTCACTATCTCCCAACTAATAAGAGGAATCCTCTTAATATCATTTGATCCTTCCCAAAAAAATATCTTTAGAGTACCATCCAAACATTGTGAGGCTTTCTTGGTGAGTTGATTGCAACACATAATATAGACGAGAATCATGGCCATAACTGCTTTGATCATTAAGATTTTTCTAACTATGATTTAAGCCACTAACCTTTTCAAGATTTTGAATTAGAATTTTAGGATTTTCTCATGTCCTCGCATAGTTTGGTTCTCACCACTCTTTTAAATATTTGAATGCCCAATTATTTTCTTGGAATAGAACTTAAGTTGAAACCAAGGTGAGCGAAAATCCACCTTTGTACTATTCAAGTTGTGTGTAAGATTTTTTCTAATTTATCATAGTTAATCAATTAACTAGAAACTTCAATATGCCTATCCATAATAAATTTAATTGTATTAGCTACATCCATATAAGCCTCCCCATATACTATTCTATCATCTGTAAACTATTGATATCTGATTGGTTCTATATTTATCACAACTAGTGCTATAGACCATTCATCCAGTGAAACCCTTTTGTTAATTTATCTTCCTATGAATTCATTCACCAAGAAAAGAATTATTAATGTATATGCTAAGTAATTTTTTTGAAGTCCTCAAAAAGATTCAAAATATTTACATGGGATTTCATTAATAAGAATAAAAAGTGCAACATCGAGAGACAACTATAAATCAAATCAAGCCACTCATTTCTAAAACTTTTTAAAAAAAATCATCAAGACAACCAACTTACTTGGTCACAATCCTTACTTATGTTAAGATTAATAACCATGCATACATTTTTAGTGAGAGAGATATAAAATGGAAAAATTCATTTACTATTTAATGATACCATCTGTTATGGTTCTACCAAGAGTAAATCTACTATGATCTATATTGAAATGATTTTTGGTAAAAATTTCTTCAACTTGTTTTTCACCACCTTAGAAATGATTTTATATATGGTGTTACATAGAGAAATGGGATGATAATATATGAAATAAATACATGAGTGTGTTTTTAGAATGAGGGTAGTATTTATATTATTGAGATATTTTAAAAAATTATTTTTATTTTTCTTCTTCTTCTTCTACTACCCAAATATTATTTCTTAACAAATCATAGCAATTTTGGCAGAAGAAATTAGGGAAGTTGTCTATCCTAGGGGCCTTCTCCAAAGGCATTTGAAAAAATATGCCCTTGAATTACTCCTTAGAAAATGGAGCCATGAGAAGAGAGTTATAAACATCAAAAAAAATGTAGGATATCATTGACTATCCCATTCATCACCAACACATCATTTACCTCATTTGCAACTAACAACTCTTTGAAGTATCTAATTTTGTGCAGAGTTCTTTAATCTTATCCACTTGATTGTCATCCATATTTTAAATCAATTCAATTATATTTTTCACTCTCCTCACTTTAGAGGCATTGTGAAATAATTTAACATTGAGATACCCTATCTCTAACCACGTTTCTAGATATATATCAATTTCCAAAAAAGTATTCTTTGTCTAAGATATTTGCTTGCTATTTCATTAAATATTTTTCTCTAAGGTTTTCAACCTAAGTCATTCCATGCAAAATAAATTTCTAATTGATTAATTCTAGGTCATTTTCAATTTTCTCTTTCTCTTAAGATTTCCAATCTTTTAGATGAGATTTTAAAGAGCTTAAGTTTTCATTTGTGAGCCTTTTTGCATGACTAGATCTTTCCACCACACTTTCAAGAGGGAATATATGTCATTCCTCATAAAACAAATTATTTAAAATTCAAATTGGGATCTAGTATATCATTTATCTTCCTTAACAAAGAGAAGGATTAGGAAGTTGTTAGAGCTAGAAACTAGGTGCATGGTCAAATAAAAAACATGGGATGATTGAAGTGAATTGGTAATGCACAAAAAAATGGTCTAACCTTTTTATAGTATTAGTAAAGCTAGATCTCCTACTTGTCCAGTTGAATATTTAATGTTTAGGTATATAATCCATTAGATCCATCACCCTAACAAAGTTTTACAAATATTTCTAATCTTGGGTGGTGTGTGAAAGCCCTCCACTTTTCTCCAATCCATCGAAAATGGTATGTAAGCCCCCACCCCACAATGTAAAGATAATTCATAGATGTGAATGTGAAGGAATTAATATTGTTCCAAAGATGAGATTGCTCCTTATTCTTAACAGCCCCACAAATATTTAATAAAATAATAGAAATATCTAATTGTTCATGATTCTTACTAAGGTTTCCATTCATTCTATTTTATTGAAAGAGGTTCTATAATAACTTGATTAGGAGTCTAAAGTAGGCCTAGACTCGGCCACACCAATGGAGTCCAAAAATAGATCCTTCTAACTATTATATTTTTTCAAAAATAAATTTGTATCCACCTTTCCAACTTAATTTCTTACAACATGATAATGTTGAATGATAAAATGTTAATATTGTGCTTGGTTATGCACATTTAAGCCCCTAAAATCCCATGAGATGATTCTCATTTCTCTCTAAGGGACATTTTCCCTTAGATCTTATTAAATAATTATTAATAGAATATTACTCTCCTAATTGTATATTTTATTCCCTTTTTTGTTTGTTTATTTTCTTGTTTACTTTTTTATTGAGACTATATTAGCTTTGATAATTTTACAAACATTAATTGATTAATGCATTGGAAGTTAGATATGCCAGAATTATCCTCCTCATCAAATTTTGTATGCTCCTAGGAATTTGAATCCTCCTCTCCCTGACCAATATTTCTTTCTTTTATCATTCCTAGATTGAAATGGATAATAGCCACGTTGGAAGATTCACCAATATAATTGATTTCCATCAAATTTCATTGGGATCTAGATTCAAAGGAATAAATTTTTGTGTATTTCCTATTAGATGCTTATTTTTTTAATACCTAAGGCTAGTTTTTATTTTTCTAGGGCATCCATAGTCAATTACATTATAGATGATTTGATCTTCTATAATAGAGATTAAAAAAATATTTTCTCCACCTCAATTTCCTACAACTAGTCACCAAAATTTGAGGAGATGTTGATCTCCCTTAGGAATTCTTTAATGGGTAAAATGAAATTCCAAAGTAGATTTTAGGATTTTCTCTTACCAATTCTTCATGTAGAAAAATAAAGTTACCTAAGATATTTCCTATCTTTGATAACCCTTCAAAAGTCCAATATTTAAAAGGTAAATTATAAAACTTGATCCAAAAAGGCACATTGCTTGGTGAGAATTCCAGTGGATTGAAATTAGGTTACCACTTCTACACAAAAAGATTAGATTTTCCCTTCCACCATGGTCCTAACTCGAGGATGACATCTTTTGTTATCTATAATCAAAATTTTCCACAAAATAACCTTATAGGAGGAAAATGATTGAATTTCTATCTTTCCATTATCCAAGAAAAAATAGAATTATGTGAAGGTTTATCCTTCGACATGAACCTTGCAGTTAAGGCTAACTTATTTAAGGAAGGAATAATTTCTTCCTCTAATCAAAAGTACCTGTAGTTAAGTGTTGCAAATCCCTCACATCTAATTGCCATTGTGTATGTATAAAATTTACAAACACATATATATTTACATATACATGCACATACACATACACATATACATATACATATACATATACATATACATATACATAGGTAAATACATACATGTACATATATATGTATGTAAATATATATTTAGACATATATATGCATACATAAAGCTATAAATTTAGTATACACACACATATGAATATTCTTGAAACAAAGATGTAGTAGGGATAAACTTGTTAGGTGTTAAAGGTAACTAGTGTAGACCTAAACTAGGTTTTTTAATTTAAAATTTCCTAATCTAGTCACCTTAAATTCAAATAAAAACATTCAATACAATTTGAAAGTAAAAAATATTGACAATATTTTATTAAACCTTTTATAGTTTACTACATGAAAAATATTGTTTATGAAATTAATTCATCCCTTTGACAACCTTTTCTTATGTATAATGCACTATTGAAACTAAGAATCTACATATATAATATTTTCCTTATGACATTAAAAATTGGTTCACATTTTTGTCCTACAATCAAAACACTTAACACTATCTTTTACCTTCTTGCCAAGTTCTTGTAAAAACCTAGTCATGAACTAGGATCTAAATTTTTTCATTATGGCCTTATAATCTTCTTTGAATTCCCTTGTTTCTCTTCAAATATAAACTCTTTATTATTTTTCTTTTTCTTTTCCAATTTTCTAACACATTTTCTACCCTATTTCATTTATGTCTTTTAATTCTATTTTTATCTCTTCTCATCCACAACGTTGACTTGTAAAGTAGTCATAATTGTTAGGGTCAGAAGGTAGTTTTCTATCAGTTAAATGCATATTTAATCAATAAAATAGAGAAATATAACACACAAAAATTCTGGACAACAAAAGAAGAACACCAAGATTTAACGTGGTTCACCCAAAACTGGGCTACATCCACCAACACATGGTCCAATATATATTGAACTTATGGTAAATAACCTTTACAAAGCATGCAACAACTACTACAACCTACAACAACATTTTTCAGACATGTTTTTCCCTTGCTGTTTTTACACAGACTTTGCTACGTGTACCTACGAAGCTTTCTACATTTTTCTAGCCACAAACTGTAAATTTTTGCTAATATTTTTCACAACTTTCTGCCCTCAAAACTCATCACTGAGTGTTCTAATATGCTCCCACACATGCCCCATCAATTAAAAATGAAGTGTGGCCATTGGTTGTGCCTCATGCACCCAATAAAGTGTTTTCTTTTGGGTGACTACATTTAATATTTTCAATTGTCTTTTAATTTTATATTATATATAAATTGTAACTGATCACTTCTAGCATCTACTATTTGTTTGTAGCCACCTTTTAGATACAAATGCAACATAAATGTTTAATAAGTGCAGCAAATTATTTAATGAAAATAATATGAAGATTTTGTGATCGAGTCTGATTGGTCTCCATAACACAACAATCTCCTACTTGGAGACTGATTAGACTCCACTCTATACCATCTCCCACTTGGAGAATGATCATAACACCACTGCCCCTGCAACTCCCACTAGAAATTAACACCTTGGACCGTTCAGTTCCATTTTACTTAAATTCAACCTTGAAGGCCAACCGAAGCTGAAGAGGAGCTTAGCTTCTCCCTTGTTCACTGCCTTCGTAAACATATCCATTGGATTGTCATCTATATGAATCTTTTCTAGCCTTACTTGTTCATCCTCCAACACCAACCAAATGAAATGATATTTCAGTTGTATGTGTTTGGTTTTTGAGTGCAAGGTGATTTTTTTTGCAAGATGTATAGCACTCTAACTGTCCATAAACAAGTAACTTTCAGCTTGCTATTTTCCCATTTCTTCCATGAAAAGTTGCAGCCATATCATCTCTTTGCTTTCCTCTGTTGCAGCAACATACTCTACCTCTGTGGTGGATAAAGAAACCACCTTTTGCAAATGAGAAATTCAACTCACTGCTATCCCACCAACAATAAATACATAGCATGTGGTACTCCACTTGGTATCTATATCCCAGCTTTAGGAAAATTCATCACCAACAATTCACCGAAGGAAAATTCACCACCATCAATTCACCATCATGGAAAATTCACTGCCAAGTAAAATTCACCACCAGCAATTCACCATGGCAGAAAATTAACTGCATTAATATTTTTTAATATATATGTCAAAAAAATTGATTTTATTAAAAATATTCATGCTATTATTTTCTGCCGTGGTGAATTTTACTTGGTGGTGAATTTTCCGTCGGTGAATTTTCTGTGGTTGTGAATTGCTGGTGGTGAATTTTCCTTCTGTGAATTGTTGGCGATGAATTTTTTGGATGCCCTATATCCCCTACCAAATTTGAGTCAACATATCCTTTTAAATTAGTATTAGAGCCCCCAAAACATAAACATTTATTGGATGTACCTCTCAAATACTTGAGAATCCATTTTACCATATTCCAATTCTTTATTCCAGGATTAAACTCATATACCTACTAATAACTCCTACGACATGTGCAATATTTGGTCTTATGCATACCATGACATATATTAAACTGCCTACAACTGAAGCATATGGTACCTTGGAAATTTTTTCTTCCTCTTCTTGTGTCTTTGGACACATATCCTTAGTCAATTTGACATGACTGGGAAAAGGTGTGTTGACAACTTTTGCATTCTCCATATTAGACCTCTGTAACACTTTCTCGACATAATCAGCCTGAGATAAAATCAATTTTTTATTTTTCCTATCTCTAGTAATCTTCATACCAAGGATTTGTTTTGCTGCCCCCAAATCCTTCATAGCAAATAAATTTGCTAACTGCTATTTTAACCCTTATGTGATCCATGTTAGACCCCTCTACAAGCATATCATCAACATATATAAACATAAAATAATGTAGTTATCATCATCTAACCTCTTAAAGTAAACACAATGGTCTGAATTACATCGGTTGTAGCCATTCTCAGCCATAAAGCTATCAAATTTAATATAACATTATCGAGGTGCTTGCTTCAAGCCATATACAATTTTCTTCAATCTGCACACCAGTTTCTCCTTACCTTTGACCTCAAATCCTTGTGGCTGAGATATATATATTTCCTCTTCCAAATCACCATGGAGAAAGGTTGTTTTAACATCAAGCTGTTCTAAATGAAAATCTTCAATAGCCACAATACTTAAAATAACACGAATAGAAGTCATTTTAATAATCAGAGAAAATATTTCATCAAAACCAATGCCCTTTTTATATGCAAATCCTTTTACAACTAGTCTGGCTTTAAATATTTTCTTACCTCCATCTTCCTCTTTCAACCTATAAACCCATTTGTTTGGTAAAGCCTTTTTACTTGTAGACAACTTGCTTAATTCCTAAGTCTAATTTTTCAACAAGGAGTCCATTTCTTCTTCCATTCCATGCTCCCATTGAACCTTGGCATTCACCTGCATAGCTTCATCATAACATTTTGGTTCACCAACATCAATTCATAAAATAGAATACAAAGAGGGAGAAAATATTTCCGGAGGTCTACTTATCCTTGAAGACTATCTAAAATACACATGAGTTTGTGGTATTTGTTGTTGATGTTGTTGCAGAGCACGAGGAACCATTGGAACATCATTGTTTGGAGTATCATCTGGCACTACATAACCATTTTATTTCTTCTCATGTTGCTGCAACTGATCTTTGTACAACACTTTCTCATTGAATATGACATCCCTACTTCTTACAATTTTTTGATTTTCAAAATCCCAAAGCCTATAACAAAATTCATCAATGCCACGACCAAAAAATATACATTTGTTTGACTTAGCATTAAGATTGGTTCTATTTTCAGAATCTACATGTGCAAATGCTTCACAACCGAATGTTTTGAGAAAAGAATAACTCACCTTCTTACCTATCCATGCTTCCTCTAGAATACCACAACCCAAAGGATTAGAGGGACCTCTGTTAATCAAATAAATAGCAATGTTTACAGCCTCTGCCCGCCATATGTTTAAAGGAAGCCCAACATGCAATATCTCATACTCCTTGCATGCTCCATTATTGTCCTATTCATGCGCTCAACCACTCCATTTTCTTATGGAGTCCTTGGAACTATTTTATGCCACTGAATACCATTAGAGGAACAATAATCTTCAAAATATTTGCTGCAATACTCACCACCATTGTCAGATCTGAGACATTTTCAACTTTTTACTCATCTCATTCTCAACCAAGCTTCTCCATTTTTTAAAAGTTTCAAATACATCAGATTTTTGTCTAAGGAAATAAATCCATACCTTCCTCGTTGCATCATCAATAAAAGTGACATAATGTTAAGAGCCACCAAGAGAAGATACTTGAGATGGTCCCCATACATCCATATGCACATGCTCCAATTTCTCATCTTTCTTTTACTTCCAATCCTTGAGAAAACTAACTCTTTTTTGTTTTCCATACACACAAATTTCACAGAAATCCATATTACACATTTTAGACTTGGTAAAAATTTCATTGAATGAAGCACTTTCATACCTTTTTCACTCATATGCCCAAGTGTATTATGCCACAGTGTTGTTTCACCTGCAACAATTGTCTGATTTTCTGCCTGTTGACCCACAACAACTACTATCAAACTCACAACAACTGTTGTAACTATTTTTTCTAGTAACTTCCCTATTTGATTTTTATTTGCAATAGCTAAAGTAGAAGGAACAATATGATTTATACAAAGATATAAGGTTCCTACTTTCACACCTTTTGCTACCACTAAGGCACCTTTTGTAACCTTCCAATTTTTATCACTAATTGTAACAACACAACCTTCATCATCTAGTTGCCCTGCTAAAATTAAATTTCTGCTTAACCTTAGAACATGTATTACCTCATGTAGTAGCCAATGATTCCCATTCTACAACTTGATCTTGATTCTTCCCTTTCCAAAAATCTGACAATTTTCATTATCTCCCAAATAAACCAGCCCAAAATCCCCTTGGACATAATAAAGAAAATAACCTCTATGGGGTGTAGAATGAAATGCAACCCCTGAATCTAACACCCAAGAATCATCAACATTATCAAGGGAAATAATCAAAGCATCCTGAATAGATTTATTACTTATCATATTTTCCTCTTTATTGCCTTCCTTTTTGTGTCCTTTTTTTTCTTTTGAGACCAACAATCTTTCTTTAAATGATCCAGCTTACCATAGTAATAGCAATCCATCTTGTCTCTAGATTGGGACCTCTTGTCCTTTGATTTTCCTCGTGACTTACCACAACCTCCAGAATTATTTCCTCTCTCCTTTGTTCTACCCTTTCTTTCTGCATTCAAAACACTACCTGATGTGGATGTACCACCTAAGCTTTTCCTATGAATTTCCTCGCTCAAAATCACACCAACATCATCATCAAATTTCAATGTGTTTGAACCATAAACAAAATTACTAACAACCATTACTAAGCTATTCCAAATTTCAGGCAAATAACACAGAATCAAAAGAGCCCTAACTTATTCATCAAATTTTACATTTACAGAAGTTAATTGACTGGTAACCGTATTGAACTCATTTTAATGATCAACAATTGACCCACCTTCTACCATTCTCATATTAAATAAAATATTCATAAGAAATACCTTATTCGAAGTGGAAGGCTTTTCATATAACTTTTCCAAGGTTTGTTTCAACTCTTTAGTTGTCTTTGTTGTTGAAATATTAAACTCCATCGATTGTGCTAGGCACAAATGAATATTTCCAAGTTCCTTTCTATCCAGAATATCTCAATCCTCATCAAAAATAGTCGAGGGTTTCTTGGATTTCCCTTCCAATGTTTGTCATAAATCCTTCTAATAGATATATTCCTCCATCTTCATCTTCCATAGCTAATAGTTCTACCCATTAAAATTTTCAACCTTCAACTTACCCTCGTCTACCATAACTCCCACTCAACCGTGAGATCTTCCTACAAAGGATAACTAACCACAACCTACTATGATACCACTTGTTATGGATAAAATGTAGTTTTCTATCAGTTAAATGCATATTTAGTCAATAAAATAGAGAAATAAAACACACAAAAAATTTGGACAGCAAAAGAAGAACACCAAGATTTAACGTGGTTCACCCAAAACCGGGCTACATCCACCAACATAGAGTCCAATATATATTAAAATTCCATTAAATAACCTTTACAAAGCATGCAATGACTACTGCAACCTACAACAATGTTTTTCTCCATGTTTTTCCCTTGTTGTTTTTGCACAACCTTTGCTACGTGTACCTGCAGTGCTTCTTTCATTTTTCAAGCCACAAAACTGTAAATTTTTGCTAACATTTTTCATGATGTGCTACCCTCAAAACTCATCACCGAGTGTTCTAATATTCTCCCACACATGTCCCATTAATTACAAATGAAGTGTGGCCATTGGTTGTGCCTCATGCACCCAATAAAGTGTTTTCTTTTGGGCGGCTACATTTAATGTTTTTAGCTATCTTTTAATTTTATATTATATAATTATAACTGATCACTTCTAGCATTTACTATTTGTTTGTAACCACCTCTTAGATACAAGTGCAACATAAATATTTAATAAGTGCAAAAAAATATTTAATGAAAATAATATGAAGATTTTGCGACTGAGTTTGATTGGTCTCCATAACACAACAATAATTAATCTATGATTACTAGTCATCTTCCTCTCCAAGGTTTCTCACATGAACAATAGAAAATTATCAACCTTCATATTATTTGAAAACACTAAGAAATAAAGTATGAACCTCCATGTAGCCAAATATCCTTAAAAAATGTTTGAAAAATAACATAGTTTAAGGGATATAAAAAAATCAATGTCATAAATTAGAAAGAAAATTGAAAGGTTGCAATTGGGAAAAATTCACATCCAAACAATACAAAATGAGTAGAAAATTTCATTTCCAAAGATTAATAACTTGTACTTAAAATTATTGATAGTTAAATAAAATTTATTTTCTCTACGAAAGGCAAAAAAAATTGATTTTTCATTTGGTGCCAATGCTAAATGAAGAAAATAAAAATAATTTCCTCTAAATAATAATAAAATAATTAGCATTTTTTTAAAAGTCCATTTGTGTCTAAAATTATTAAGCAACCAAATCCACATCAACACTTCAAAATTCTAAAATAAATCCTAGTACTATACTTCTCATGATTTCTAATCGAGGTGAAGCAATTTACAACACAAAGGATTGGAAAAAAAATTATACAACTCTTAATACATTGCAAATTTTTTCCCATAAGCACAAAGGTTCATGTTGCCATTTTGTAGTGACTATTTTAGTGAAAAATAGACAAATATAATTACTTAGAATAATTCTAAAATAAAACCTTAATAAATCTTGAATAGTCTCAAAGATGATTTGTAAACATAACCAAATACAACCTTTTTGAATCACTTCTCAAAACAAGAATAAAAACAAAGAACAAAATAGAACAAACACACATGTACAACTAAACACAAATTGAAAACAATATTTTTTTTCGTTGAAAATGATCACATATTAGCTCAAATTCTTCTACATTAGACATGATGGTTGGGAGAGAAGGTTTCATGAGTATAAGGTCATTCACATTTACAATATCTAGAATGACGATTCTATGTTTGGTAACTTTAGATGCACTCATTTGAAAGTTAAAACTGAACTACTATTCATTTTTTGCACTTTTCTAAATACACTTTGTATTCTCTTCTCCTTTTTCATCTTGCCTCAAACTCATCCTTTTCTTTTTTGGTAGTTGATGTATCCGCTCTTGTTTTAATTATAAATTTGAAACTATGACATTTTGTTCACTTGTCCGTCCTTCATGGTATATTTTAAATATAATGGTCCTTTGGGTTATTCTTAAATATCATATCTAAAGTGCTCAATTTAAAGTGTTTTTATGTTCAATTCAAAATGTTTTATGTATAAATCGAAGGGAAATGGTTGGCTCAAGAAAGCAGGAATGAGATTTGAATTGTGAGAACTAAATCATATGTATAGGATTGTATAAGAGATAAATTTATGCCTACAATCTAGTCTAGGGAATAAAAATAAAGACAACATAGATGGGTTCAAACTACTAAAATTTGAGAAGGCTAATGGTTAATATAATTAAGGTTAATGTCAACCTATCCAAAAAAAACCTAATTAAGAATAGGAAAATATATTTACAACACTAAAATAAATATAAGAAACTAAGACTAAAAGAATAAGTAGACACTTTTGTCCCTTGCACTTATGTACTATTGAAAATTAATTTTTTGGAAGAAATAAATTTAGATATTTTTACATAAGTTGAGTCATAGCTAATCAAGATGGTCCTTGGTCTATTGGTGCCAAAGTTTAATGTCTCACAAAGAGCCTACCAAGGATCAATTCTTAATGAGTGTATACAATTGACACTATAAATAGATGCGGTTGGGGCTATATTTTACTTGAATTCTGGAAATGGTACCCCTCAAACTTGAACTCTTATTAGAGGGAGGTGATAGCCATCAAACCTTGACTCTTATCAAAAGGGAAACAATTCATGTACTAGATGGTATTGATCTAGCATTGTAGGACATTTATCCTACAATAAAAAATAAATATTATCACATCAATATGATCATAACCAATCAACAAAAAAATAGCATAACCCAATTAGGTGAACATATTTAAACATCAAACAAAAAATTTAGACATTTTTCGTCTAGTGTAAAATAAATATAATCCCATTAATATGTTGATAATCAATCAACAAACAAATAGTATAACTTAATTAGGTTACTATATTTAAACATCAAACAAAAAATTACTTTCAAATATTATAATGGTGAAAACCATATCTTTGATGCATTTATCCATTTAATGTTGTGCTTGATTTAGGTATGTCTAGATATATTTATATAGCTACAAATGACACATTTTTGTGCATAGTTGGGCCAACTCACTTATCCTTGCTTGTACCTAGCCATATTCTTATTTTTTAAACTATGCTTATTGGTACACTTGTTTCTATTCCATATGATTTATCTACCCAATTCTCATCATTAATCAAATCCCAATCCATAATCCAATCCTTCTAGACACTAATCCAACCTGTTTATTTGACTTAGGTTGTGTCTATGGGTGCAAGGTAATCCTCATAGCCATAATTTTGGTTTATCTAAATGAAAAATCAAAATGAAATAATTTAGCCAATTGTCACCCTTTTACACTTGAGTCCCAAGCTAACTATGCATAAATCTTTCCAATTTGGTGTTTTGTTCAAGTATAAAAAGAAATTCAAATGTTACATTAATTTTAAGGAATTCATAATTCAATATCATTACTTTTAATTAAAAGTATCTCTTAATAAAAGGACATTAAAGAATACTCATTCACATTTTATTAGTTGTACACTCGTCCTAACACATCTTGATTTCCTAAAAATTAATTCTAGAATTGATGTGCATGTTTTTGATATTAAAAGTAAAGGAAGGGCCCTTGAACCTAAGATTTTAAGAAAACAAGTAGAAAAATACAGGCCAAGTAGGGAAATCATCCAAAAATCAACAAAAAGAGGCACACAGACCTCATAAATAGACACGTAGGCCTGAACGACGAAAAAAATAGTAGAGACAACTAAATATAAACCTTTATTTTTTAGAAGAGGTGATGGAATCCCAATTTATCTTTAACAGGTCCATGGCCCCCCTCTAGTCCTTTGCACTGACACAATCTAAAATTGAGGTCCTCTGAGTTGACTCCGCCAGCTCCTTCCCAATTTTCCTCTTAATTTTTCTTATCTTTGACTTACTAGACATAGTTCTGAAAATTGATGTGCATGTTTGAAGCATGTTGTATGCCAATATATTTTACATAAATTACCAATTTGAAAAAAAACCCTTGAGAGTGTGAAAGAAGATATATTCAGATAGCTTGAGAATTTGTAGAGAAGAACCCAAAATTCATTAAAGATCTAGTTTATTAGTATAGAGCAAGTTCATAGCAATGTAATACATCCAAAACAACAAAGTTGGACCAATATAGAGTGGAGAAGAATATTCTAATTTTGATCCAAATACACAACTATCTAGGACATCTTTAGATTCTGAGGTACATGAATTTGGCTCTTTGTCAATTGACATACATTCTTTCACCATAATGGTAAATACTATATCTCTTCATTTATTATTACTTATGACATGATTATACTATCAATCTAAGATCTCCTAATGTAATCCACTCTACTATAACAACTTAATAACTCAAAAATGATTTGTGCCTAATTATTTATTTTTAATAAGTTAATAGTGATTACACTTTAAAACATTTATTTCCTTTTCAAATATTAAAATTGTAAAAAATAAAAAGAGAATTGACTTACAAAGCAACAAAATTGATTGTGAATTTAGCCACCCTTTTCCCTTTCTTTTATTGGGTGTTCCTCTTTTGAGGTGGATAATGAGAACTGTTTAGTTTGTTGGTTTCTCCTCTTTCATAGGATTTTAAGGGTGATGTTTCCACCCTTGTTTTGGATTTGACAAGGCTGCTTTCTTTGTTCATATTGAAGACGCTGATGTTGATGGTTCCCCTAGTTACTATGCTAACTCTTTTTGTTGGAGTGTTGTCTTTCTTCCATGTCGTACAATTGGTGTCTCCTATTGAGGTGGAGACCTCTCTTATGGAGGCAGAGACCTATCCTTTTGAGGTGGAGATGGGTGTTGTTGGTATAGTGGTTTGTTCTCACTTCTTTTGCGAGTTTTCTCTATTGCAAATTATATTGAGGAGGAGGCCATTCATATGGAGGTGGAATGAGGATTAGCTGGAGTTCCTTTGTAGTGGCAACTTGGGTTTCCATGGTGACTACTCCTATAGAGGTGGAGAGAGGGTGTTGATAGGATTTGTTTTTTTTGATAATTTGGTTTCCTATGACGAATATTTCAACTAGTGGTTTGGAGAGTCGGGTGGGTGTTGATGCTAAATGTTTTACTGTTGTCTGGCTGCTACACGCCAATGGTTGCCTGACTGTCTTAGGTAGTGATTGGTTTGTTGTTATGTGGCTTATGCTGGTGATGTTTAAGGGTTCAAGGTTCCTGCCAAAACCTATTTGTAAAGGGTTTAAGTTGTTAGAAACCCTAGATCAGACATGCAAACCTAAACACCTTCCACAGAAGAGAAAAACATAAAAAGCAGAGCTTTGCATGTAATGTGCAAAATGATATATTCAAGAATTCAATATTACAATGAGATGATTTGCTTTATAAAAACAAAGTATGCAACCCTAATGTTGACCTAAAAATAGCTCAACCTAAGTAAAGTTATGCAAGTGTAATTAAATATTAATTACACTAACACCCCCCCATAAGTGCAACTTAGGGAGACTAGATAAGCATGCACCTAAAACTAAGATGAATGCAAGAAATCATGAATGGGTCCCGGCAACTAGGCCTGATCAGGTACCCATGTACAAATGCAATAATGAGGTAGAGAAGGAAAACCCAGTGGGACAACCCCCCCTACAATGAGATGACTGCTGCAAAGAAGCACTGGAAGAACACTGTGGAGTAACACTAGAAACGCAATTCGGCAAGCAAGGAAAGATACTTCTATCTACAAGAAACCATATTAGAATCATCATAATGTGACAGCAGACCTGATGCCACGGAACACTCGAAAACACCAAACTGGAACAACCCTGGAATCCATAGAGCAATAGTAGATGATATGATGATGACAGAATCTGGAAGTCATGAATCTCGATGCCGATGCCAAACTAAGACTGAAACTCTTCCATGGGAAAAAGTACCATACAGACTCGGGAACAATAACCACAAATTTAGTGGCCCTCAAATTGAGATGGATTCGATGCGAATCACTAACCATAGGCTCTCAATCTAAAGTGTGAACCAAAAAGAATCTGATATGTGTCAAGCTAAGACAAAATATGGCCAATAAGAAACTAAGAAACCAGATTACAACCCATGTGAGTTTTCATCAAAACACAATGAAGATTATTATGCAAGAAAAACCCCCGATGGAACTTTATATCAGTTCATTTATTACAATCCCCAATGACTGCAAAAGGAGAGAATGCCTAAACATGCATAAATAGAAAATATAAAAAGACCTTAGATCTGTGTAGAGGACTGAACCAGCTTTCCAATGCCGAAAGAATGGTGAAAAAAGGATCACCGAGTCAAAAGATATGCCCTCCGGACTGAAAAATAGAAGTTCTGAGTTCAAGGACCTACAAAATAAATCTGGTGCAAAATCTAAAAAAACTAAACCATTGAATAGATCGGTGCCAGAATCAGCTTTCCAACGGTATCTTGTTTGCGAAAAACAGACACCGTACACAAAAGTTACGCCCAATTTTGTTAAAGGTGCTCCAGAATGGCCAATAAGGCCTACAGGCAGCCCAAGGGGCTAAAAAATTTCGGCCCCTGGTCCTGCATGCGACCAGGGGCTGGCGCACAGGGGGCTGGGGTGGAGCCCATGGTTCTCCATACGACTGGTGGAGGTGCTAAGGACCGGCCGGGGGCTGGGCGCATTAGGTACCCATTTACAAAAGCAATGCAAACTAAATAAAACGGGGTAAGGGAGAAAACCCAGTGGGAACAAAACTCCTCCCCAAAATAGAATGCAAAGAAAGGAATGTGATGTACTAATGAAAGAAGGATAGGAGGTGGATTACATGATACCCCCCATATACAACTTCTATCATATAAGTACATATACAATGGTCTCCATAGGAGAGATAGAAAGAGAGAAGAAGGCCCCCCCACAATGAAGAAACTCCTGTCACAATGGTAGATGCCTGATGTAGAATCCAAAAAGAGATCCTGAAGCGGTAGATGATATTCCTCCCCTTGGAAGAAACGGATCCAAAGGATGATGTCGAAGAAACCCTGTGAAGAGTGATGAACCAATCTGTCTCAAGATGTGTGCCATGATAGGATGCTGAAGAAACTCTCTATCTGAATTGAAACAAATGATGTCAAATCCAAACTAATGTGGAGAATCCTGAAATGCAACCTCTGAATGCACTGGTAATGGTGGGCATACAGTAATAACCTGACTGTCAAGGTAGAGGAGATGAATATCCTCAAAATAATCCTCCAAATTTGCAATATAGGACTCAACAAACAAGAAGGTTATGTCTGCAAGATAAGAGTCCAAAGTAGCTATATCTGAAAGGTGAATGATGCCCTGTTGCACTGAATCAGGAACAATAGGAGATGCTGATGAAGTCTCAGTCTGAAGAGTGGGAACATGAATACAAGTCTCTGAACCATTGGCACATGCAAGACCTATAAGATACTCAAGCTCCTCTAGAGTACAATTATCATAGGGTATGAAATCTACATTTGCAAGAGGGATGAGACAATCTGTAGCGGGATTCTTTGGGAATGGAGAGATATTAGGGTCTCTAAAAATCTCCCAAAGATGTTGCCAAAGTGTGTGAGGATAGTGAATGTCGGATAAAGCACACAAAGTGTCAAAATCAACACTACAACCAATAACCCCTACAATATGATCTCAAATAATAACCCATGCTGATAAACCCCTTGATGTGTCTGGTGTAGGTATGAGATCATATAAATAAGGCAAAATATTGAGCCACTTACAATGTGTAAGTATGCCCTTTGCCCATGACTCATAATTATCCTTATCCAGAAATACATCTGAAGGGTGAGTAGAAAAGCCCATTATAATCACTCAAATGAAAATATCAGAAATTGAAACTCTCAACCATAATAAATCATATCAACATAATCCATCCCACACAAACAGATCCCATGTAGGTGCCAGAATGTCCAAGTAATTATGCAAAGTGTAAAAACACACAAGGCTGAATTAAATATACCTGGTAAATTATCTAATCAAATAAACTATAGATCTGGAAAGAACTCTATAATAAATTTCCAATACCTATTTGTTTGCGCAAAACGGAGCACGGACGCAAAAGATACGCCCCCGGGAGTGAAAAACTCAAGTTCTGACTTTAATTAGAAAAAACGACTTCAAAACGGAAAAATCAGAAGAAATAACCAATACCACTGGAACGGCGTCGAAACCAGCTTTCCGACGATATTTTGTTTTCGAAAAACCAAGTTCGTATGCAAAAGTTATGGCCAAAATACCAAAACTGCTCCAAAAAAATTTGAGGGTTAAGCCTGGTGGTTAGGCTAACCGCTAGCATTAACCACTAGTGGTTAACTGACGGCCGCGCCCATAACTTTGTGATTTTAAAAAAAAATTCTCGGATTGCGTGCCGTACTAGGGCGTACGACCCAGAAATGAAAAAAATTTTCCTCCCGGAGTCACTGTGTTCGATTTCGATGATTTGACAGTCAATTTAGGGGTTTTTGGGTGCTCTGAATGCGATGGTGAGGTCTGTTTGGGTTGAAATTGCTCCAAAATTGCAGGTACGCTTTGGATCAGGAACCCTCAAAAAACATCAAACCCTCGTAGATCTAACACCGTGAAGCCAAATTTGATGAATTTTATATCAAAATAGGGGTTTTTGGACACTGCGAGCTCAACGGTGAGGTCCGTTTGAGCTCAAAGTGCACCAAAAAAATAAACCCCCTATTCCAAATAAAAACTAGAAAACAAACACAGATCTGATGCAATCAAACCTTGATCTCTAAACCTTTCAAAAACTGAACAAGCTGCAGCAGATTTGGCTTTGATACCATGTAGGATTTGAGAAATGCAAATCCATAGAACCCGATCAATACCTGCATGCAAAAGACTTGTCACAGAGAAATAGAGAGATCAAGACAAGGGTTTGGCTCTCACAATGTGCAAGATGTATTCCAGAAAAATGAATAGTGCATCTATAAGATACAAGAGATCGATCCTTATAAAAGGAGATCAAAACCTAAAAGGATAACCTAACCCTAAAGATGAGTGCATTTAATAATTAATATTAACTATTAAATGACTAATATGTGTGTAAGGCAAAATCTTAAGAGGAGAGTAAAGTTAATTAATTACTTTACTCTAACATAAGTTCCCTTCAAAACCTTTGGGTTCAAGATCCCTATAAAAACTTGGTTTACTGGGTTTTTGGTTGCTTTCAAAACCATTTTTTGCAGCTTGGTTTTGTTGCAGGTTTGGGTTGTCTTGCTGATCCTTTGAAGTGTTGTTGTTTCACTATTAGTTCATTTCTTTTTATTTTGGCATCATGATCGTCCTTGTTCGGGTTTCGAGTCCTTTTAAAACCTATTTGTAAATGGTTTCGGGCCCATTGAAAACCTTCTTTTCCCATATAATCAAAACAAAATTGATTGTGAAAGTGCTAAAAAAAATAAAAATAATAAAAATATTAATTGAAGCCAATGAAGAGCATGCACTAAATTTTAAGTCATCAGTTGAATTTAAATACACTTTTTTTTAATATAATTACTTAAGTTGATGTAGTCACAATTTTTTTTAGCACTATCAATTTTTTTCTTGTGGCTCTTTTGAAATCTTGTGATCTAAGTTGGAAGAAGATAATTTATGAGATGGATGCTACGATTTTGACCTCCCTTTTGAATAATGGAATATTTCGAGAGTGTTCTTAGAAGTTGGTGTCTTATGTTGAGTATATTCTTTGCCTATCACATAATTTTGAGTCTATCTCCTTTGTTCATATCCCTAGAGAATGGAATATTATTGTCGACTATTTGACCAAATGAACATTTGATGTTAATTGCATTTGCAAGGTCATGGATTGTATGTCTCTATTTTCAGCCCAATCTTCATAGTTCCTTTAAATCCTTTATAATGATTTGGTCTAATCTTGCTGGTCTATTTTACCTTAAGATTTTGTGTTTGATCGGTTTCATGGTTTCTTTTGGTTCTTGGAAGTGATTAGTTTGCAAAAAACCTCACTAATTTTTTAGCCTTTGAATTCTAATGACAACTATTACTATTTGAAAATATTTGATAATTTTTTATAACTCTTTAATTAATATATTTTAAGTTTTGAAAAAAATAAATTGTTTTATTGTTCAACAAATTGTAAATACACAACTATTTTGATAATGTAGAGAAGGAAAGTTGAAATCAATTGATTTCTTTAATGAAAATAATTTGTGTATTATGTTATTTGCAACCATGAATTAAATATTTTGTGGTTGTATGTCGGTGGAAATGTAAAAGTAATCCTTATTCCAGATCGTAAGTCAACAAAATCAACTAATGGATCAAATATTTTAATAGCAACACAAGGTGCTCGATGTTTATGTGGTGAGGTTGGTTGTTTGTAACTTATGAGATACTAGGGCGAGGGGACTATAGTGGAGCAGGGTCCAATAATGGGGATAGAAGTAGTCCATAGTGGGCCCCATAGTAGAGCATCTTAATATCCAATTCCAAAACATTTTTTATCCATAAAATACACAAATTGACAAATCATGTGATGCCACATCAATGCACCAATAAAACATGACTTAGTGCACCACTATCGGTCTCACTTTTTCTTTGGCCCTTTTTGGATACCTCAACAAAAAGCATGCTGATGTGGCATCATATTTGATGATGTGACCCTAAAACAAAATATAGAAGCACATAAGTTGCCAAATAAACCGCTGTACAAAATTGTGATTGATTTTGAGTTTTTTACATAGGATTTTGAAAAACTCAAATTTAGGGTGCTCCACTATGGGCCCCTCTCCCCTATTATGTAGTATTCCACATTTTTTTCTTTGAGCTGATCTTTTAGCTGTAAAAGAAATTTATTGAGTTTAATGCAAGACCATAGGCATAAATAAAAATTTAAAAGATGGGATGAGAAAAGAAATTCCAATAGCCTAAATGATACACTAGAATCTTTTGCAATTGCATGTAAGGCCAACTAGTGATGCTATAATGATAAATGGAATTAGTGATTTCATGTATGCTGGTGACACTTTGGATAATTTAACTACCCTAGCAGCGCACCAGGCACAATCTTGCACTTTCATAGCTTTGTTAACTTATAATATTTTGAATTAAGGTACTAAATTAATGAAGGAAAATGGATGTTAATAATGTTCTGAATTGCTTTGTTGTTTGTTTCACATTAGTTTTGATTTAATGATTATGTCAAAATTTGAAATGATATAGGAAAACTTATAATTTAGTTATAATTATCATAATTTTTATTTAATATACACCATTCAATTATATTGTGCAGAAATGAATTGTCATCATGTATATTTGAAGATTTTCTTTCCTTGAATTTTTTAGCATAATTTTTTTACGATGGTGTCTAAGGGCACTACTTAGGTGTTTGTCAAATCAATAGAAAAATATATTCTCTTAGGTCAACCTCTTTTGATGGTTTACATTAATGGAAATGAACATTATCAATTTACGTAATGGAAGCTGTGAGAGCTTCTTCAATAATTAGTTAGATGAAGTTGGAAAATATGCCAAGTAAAGAAATAAAGTGTCTAAATGATAAAATGATCTATAATATTTGTTGATGCAATATTAATACAAGTTATGACAATTCTTTGTAATGATGTGAAGTGAGATTCTCTAATAATTTGATAAGAATTAATGAATTTGGGTTGTCTTTAAATACATTGTAAGTGTTGAAAGTAAAGTATTTTTGCATGCAAGATGATGACCAATAATTATATTAAAAAATAAAGGTTAGATTGAGAATCTAAGAATGAGATTTGAACTTGGAGGAGTATGATGTAGGTGTAAACTTGTTTAAGAGATAGATTCGTGCATGCACTACAATATGAGGTACATAACAAATGGGCTTGATCAACTAATTGTTGAGAAGGGTAATGGTTGATAGAATCAAGGTTAGTTTCAACTCAACCAAAAATAAATTAAATTGAGATAGGACAATATAGTGACAACAAAATTGAAAATGAGTATAGAAAAGCTAAGAGTAAAAGAACAAGTACACACTTTTATCCTTTACACTTATATATCATATATAAAGTTTAAATGTATATTGTCTAATTCTAAAATATATAAATAATAATATATTTTATTAATAAATTGTTGGTCAACTAATATTTTTAATTTTTTATTGAAATTTAATAGAAATAAATTTGAAAACTATTATCTAAGTTAAACAAGAGCCGATTAATGTTGTCTTTGAGTGGACTTGAATGATTCACAAAGAACCTACCCAAGATCAAATCTTATTGAACCTAAAGACTCAAATACTTAAAAAAAAACATTGAAATCATATTCTAGACTTTAACCAACTATAATCTACTAACAAACAATATTCAATTGAAAAAATATATTATCACATCATTCTCACTATAACTAATTAACAAATAACATAATTCAACTAAATGAAAATATTTAAACATCTAACAAAAATAAACTTCACAATATTAAAATTTGAAAAATATACCAAGACAATTAATTAAAACAAAATTAATTTGAGAGGAACTCAAAAATTTTGCTTTTGAAATTGTGAGTGTACAATTTTTTTATGAAGTAAAAGAAGGAAACCTTGATTTAACCAATTGCTTTAATAAAAGACTGGGTGAAAAAAATAATATATCCAATATCCATTTTCCTTGTTAATGCAAGGCTGGTGATGACATATTTATGTCACTAATTTCAATGAGTGTTTGGGATATTTTGGGTAGTTTTAATTGAGTTATTGACAACTTATAATTTTAATGCAAGAACTCGATTAACCGTGTAAAAGAGATTGGTAGAACTGATCTCTTTCAAAATTTAAGTCACATTAGCATGAATTGGTTCTGAATTTATTTTATAATTTTTCCCCCTTGATATTTGGGAACAAATCACACACTTAAAGAAATTTATAAATTATCAAGTTAATAGTCTTTAATGCCAAAACAACTCATATTTAAATGAAATCAAGGGAAAATACACCGACTGATTTTTAAATAGATTTAATTGAAATCAAGGGAAAATAAATTGATTTTTAAATAGAACGTTGAAAGCATATGTCGTGTTGCTCGGTGGATTCTCTGCGGCCCATCATCCATTTTAAGTGTCAGTAGACAAAATTGATAACACACTTGGACCAAAATTAAAGAGGCCTCTTTTGACAGATGATGTGTATTAAAGTAGATTAAGCTGGGGGAGATAGATTGGAATCACCTGTTCAAATCAGTGGTGTATTTAAATACCCACTTCTGTGCCAAAATAGCTCGTCACCGTAACCGCCGTTGAAAAGCAAGAGTGCTTAGAGAATTCTGACAATGAGAAAAAACTTCAATGAGTTTCTGTATTTTCTGTGGCGAGAATCAAATCTGAAACCTATGGGCATAGCACTGGCGTTACTGGGATACATGGTTTTCCATTTCTTTGTGCAGAGAAAAAAGAAAGGGCTGCCGATGTGGCCTCTGCTGGGCAATGTACCGTCCGTAGTCCTTCACCTAAATGAAATCCACGACTGGAGTACGCAAGTCTTAAGAGACTGCGGAGGAACGTTTTATTTCAAGGGGCTGGTCATGACCGGCATGATCACCGTAGTGACAGCGGACGCGGCCAATCTGGAGCACATCCTGAAGCTCAAATTTAAGAATTATCCAAAGGGACGCTATTTCCGAACCCAGGCGCACGATTTTCTGGGCGACGGCATCTTCAACGCTGACGGCGATGTCTGGAAAGCGCAGAGGAAGACAGCCAACATAGAGTTCAACACGCCCTCGTTCAGGGCGTTAATAGCCAGATCAGTGGAAGAGTTGGTGCAGAATCAGTTGGTGCCCCTTCTCGAAGAAACCGCCCTGTCGGGTGAGCCGATTGATCTGCAGGACGTTCTCCTGCGCTTCACTTTCGATAACGTGTGCATGGTAACGCTAGGATTAAATCCGGGCTGTTTGGCGGGCAGAGAAGCGGAAGCGAGAGACTTTGCCCGAGCGTTTGAGGACGCCACGGAGATCACCATGTTGAGGTTTTTGATGCCCCCTGTCGTCTGGAGGTTCTTGCGGTCTCTCCAATTGGGACCCGAGGGGAAGCTCCGCAGGTCTTTGGCTACCGTCAACAGGTTTCTGGACAAGGCAATCGGGTTTCGAACTGGGAACTCCTCTTATGCTGAAAGGGCCGGGGTCGACCTTCTGTCGGCCTTCATGAAGGTCAAGACGGAGCGTGGTGACCGGCTTTACACAGACGAAAAGCTGCGGGAAATAATGGTTAATTTCATTCTGGCCGGACGGGACACGTCGTCTGTGGCGCTCTCCTGGTTTTTCTGGCTGCTGCTCCGCAACCCGCAGGTGGAAGAACACATCCTGGCAGAGATTCGGTCCATCTTGTCGAAAAGATCCTCGACTTCTCTACTTGGCCATCAAATGATTCAAGGATCAAACAGCTCCCTGAATACAACGAAGCTTCATTTTACAGTAGACGAGCTAAAGCAGATGAATTATTTGCAGGCGGCGCTGTCGGAGTCGCTGCGACTGTTCCCCTCCGTTCCGTTCGACTTCAAACAAGCCGACTCCGACGACAGATTCCCCAACGGCACGTATTTAAGAAAGGGCTTCAGGCTGATATATTCCATATATGCCATGGGAAGAATGGAGAGCATATGGGGTAAGGATTGCATGGAATTCAGGCCGGAGAGGTGGCTGGACACAGGTGGAAACTTCGTTAGCGAGTCGGCTTATAAATACCCTGTCTTTAATGGTGGGCCGAGACTTTGCCTGGGAAAGGACTTTGCTTACTACCAAATGAAATGGATCGCAGCGACCATAATCTGGAGGTTCAAGATGAAGATGAAGGCAGGACATGTTGTGGTGGCCAAATTGGCTCTCACTCTCTACATGAAAAATGGGCTGCTGGTCACATTGCAGCCAAGGGATCCCCTTCAACTGTAAAATTCCAGTAAAGCATAATATGTTTAGTGCACTTGATGGCTTCAATCCCATGCATATCCATACAACTCAAAGAATGTCTTAACCATTTTTAGTGCGTTAATAAGGTTGAGTTTAATTTAATAATGTATAGAAAAGCTTGAGTTTAAATTAATATTGTATTTAAAAATGTTTTTGTTTTAAGGGGCTGAGTTTAATATGTTAAAATATTGTGTTTTTATTGGAGATAATCAAGTTTAAATAAAGAAAGAGATATTTAATTCAAAGTTGTATGTTATGAAATATAATTAACAAAATAATTAAAAAAATTAAGTGGATGGGTTCAAAGGATCATAAGAAATGACATTAGAATTTGAAATCGGTCTTATGGGTTGATCGAATCACTCCCAAGAAAATATTTGGGACATCCCCATATACTTTGGTATTTGGCAAGGAAGTGATCCTTCTAATCTCATTAGAGCTCCTAGCTTTTTAGGTGGTTAAATAGATGAGAGTGGAAGAAGATGGAGCCATGGATGTAGGAATAACATAAATACTTGAACTAAAAGAGAAAAGAGAATTTGATTAGGATTCAACGACCTAACATCAATAGATTCTTATGTGATGATTTGGAAAAAACTCCTTTGAACCTAGATTCAAGATTGAGGATCTAGTCCTCAAGTGGGATAAAAGAGAAACCAAGCTTGATCACCATTCTAAGTTTGATTATCCTTAGAGGAACCCTTACACCACAATTGCATGCAAATAATATAATTAGTTTGACTTCATGAACAAAGACGGTGAGATCCTTGATATCTCTATGAATGAGATATATTTCAAGCACCATGAGTAGGGTATAAATTCACCTCCATCATATATGTGTACTATATTTTTGTTTCTTTTTTCATGTGTGGTTTCACCTTCTTTAAATGTTTTAAATTATTTTCACATCAACGTCTTTTGCTCCCCTAACTAATGTTGCAAATTTTGAAATTTTTTATAAAAAATTGGATCTTAGTTTCAAACATGAGTTTACAAGAAAATTCTAGCTTCTAATGGAAAAAACCCCAACTACATATTCCATTTCCTTTAATGTCACACCACCAATTATACATTCACTTTTCTTGTTGCATATTAATGATAAAGATTACTAAATTTGGTAAAATCTCTTGAACAATTTGATAACTACCCTAATCAAGTAGAGTTAATGAGAAACATCATCCTAAAGGGGTAATTGGAAATGACCTTATAATATTTTCAATGATGAAAAATCTCAATATAATTGAATTTCTATAACTCAAGAGGTAGTAAAATCAAGGTTCTATTGAAATGACTAAACACAAAAATTAAAATTAAAAGTGAGGTATGATTTCAATAGATTTGGATTGATGCATCATTTAATGATAAAATGACTCTTTCAAATAAGAATCCTATAAAAATTGATTGACTAATTCATTTGTGACTTATTAAAATTTTGATAGTCAAGCACCTCTATGTTAATTTCTTCCATATCCTACTTTTGTCAATGTAGCGTAGAAAATCATGCACTCTTGAAAAAAGAGGAAATTTCACACTTAATTTGGACCTATTTTGGCACCCTTCCATTAATTACCCTTCAAAATCATCATTTATAGGCCCCTAGGACCTATTATTTCAGATTCTAAGGCCCATTTCACTAAAAAATCATATAAAATCCGTCAAAATCTAAAAACCCACCTCAAAAACTTAAGGTGGGACTCATTCGCCACCTTCGGCGAATGATTCCCATTAGGTGGTACCCATTCGCCAAGGGTGTCGAATGAGTCCCATTTGGGGCCTTTTTCAAATTTGAGCGGGAATTCATCAATTTAATTCAAGTTTTTGATGAATGTTGGCCTTTGGGATCTAATTAACGGTCAATTGGGTGTTGATGCCTATAAAAACAAGCTTCTAAGTCATTTTTATCAATATTTAAGCACTTTGAGAAAGTATTTTCAAGTATCAAGCATCAAGAATCTTCAAGCAAGTTCTCACAAGAGCATTCAAGTTTCAAGAGCAAGTAAGGTTGAAGCTTTGGAGCAGCATTAAAGTGTTTTTGCAGGTCTTCAAGCTTACTTTTAATTAAGATCTATCATTTTCAAGGGTTGATCATGGATGCCTATGGTGAATCATGATGGATTCTAGGTTGGGGAGATGCAACTAGCCATCAAGCCAATCCTAAAGACTTGTTTCCTAAGCTATTCCATCCTCTGTCATCACTCTACATTCAGCCTAAGGAAGATACAAGCATCATTGGATTCATTTGGGATGATTGAAGATCATCACAAGTGAATCATTCCTCTCTACATTTCCATTCTTGCATCATTTTCTTTCATGTTAGAATAGGATTGCATCATGTTTCAGATTTCCTAGTCTTAGACACACTTGAGGCTAGGTTTTTCATGCACATTTCATTATCTTTTTCTAGGTTTAATTACCAAACTAGGGGTTTGACCAAGGCAAACCCCCCATTACCAAACCAAGTCAAATTTTGTTTTGCAGGTGTTTTTGATAGGTTCGGGTCGGGAACTCAAGTTGGAAGGGAAGGGTAGGTATTGAAGTGCAGATCCGAGTTTTTAAATCTTGGAAAAGTTAAACAAGACTGATTCACCAAGAGTGGAAAATGAGTCCCACTGCTATTGTTTGTTAGATCTAGTTGTAGATTCTGATACCCTTTTTCTTGAAACAGGTTCCTGCACAAAAATCTAGATCTGGGACAGATTCACCCAGGTTGGCGAATGAGTCCTAGTTGGTCAAAAAGTCAACATTTCTAGAATTTCAGAGCTGTTTCTAGTCCCTTGGAGGTTTCTAGGTGCACACTGTTCATACTTTATTTTCCTATTGTGTTTAGTTGCATTTCCAAGGCTTTTTCTAGGTCATTTTGCATACTACATTGTATTTTCAAACATTTTCTTTTCCAAGTTTAGACTTGGTGGTGAACCCCTCATTTGACATCATTCAATCCCCTTTGAGCATTCCATTTGCTATATTTCAGTCTCCTTTGCATTGATATCTCAAGGGCTTGTTATTGATTGAAGAGTGTGGAAATTGACCTCTCTCCTTTTAGGTCCAAAACCTTAGAAGCGAAAGAGAGGACCCCATTTTTCCACGTTTCAGTCAATAGTGCAAATTATGTAGTGCACAAAAAAGTATCAAGTGTAGGAAGTTTAAAAATAAACATTCTAGCTTGTAGACCTTGCTATTATTTTGAGCGCCATGCTAAGTTCCAAGTTAGTAAATCATATAATTAAACTTCAATACAAGGAAAGACATTGATGTTGGCTAGAAATAATAAATATGGAAAAAAGGAATTTTTTTTTACTCATTACCAATGGTCAACATTGCAATTTTTTTTATCTTATTATTTCAAAACTATCAAAGATTATCTAAAAATAAGGGAAACCACACATTATCAAAAGACTCCAATTGGGTGAAATTCATAATTTTTGCATATGAGTACATGGAGCTCCACTCTAGCCAATATATGGTCCCACAAGTGCACCCCCACCAAAAAAATATCCAAATATATTTCGAATGCTATGAATCTAAGATGGGTTTAATACAAGAGAACACTATCTAGGTAGAGATGAATTACAATAATATTAGGGCCATGATGTAGTTGTCATAGAAAAAAAGTGTTCCAATGTAGTTATTAAAAACCATAGAAAATTATCTTAGATTCCTTAATAAAGAACTAGATAGGGAATGGGAAAACACAAAACTCCCCAGGATTCTCATTGCCCTATTTATATTCTATTCTAATGTGAAATATGCATGTTTAATGTTGGATTTCATCTTTAGTATAGAATAAAATAGCAGTGTGAATTATTTTCAATTGGGATCTTTGCACAAGCTCGAAACCATCACATACAACCAAGTCTTCCTATTTGACTTTGACTTTGTAGAAGAAATCACTGATGCCTTCTACTACCAATTGACACACATTACCACCCAACAATTATTTAGGAATTCCTCTTTTCTAGTTCACCTCACTTGTATGCTAATGCTCAATTCTTCTAATAATTCATGAATCTAACTATTATTGATGATATTGTTGATCCCTAGAGGTTTATCCTAGCTTCCACCTAGACAAATGTAGTTTATTGAACCTCAAATTACTATGATTTTTGGAAAATTTTCTTTTCCTCAGTATTGTATATTTATGTTATAGTTATCTCATCAAACTAAACCCAAAAAAATAGGGACTCATGGAAAAAACAAGGTTCCTTGTGAGTAGTATTTTGGACAACATTATACCATAATTAGGTTTCACAAGTTTAGAAGGGAATTTTTTCAAGATTCTTAAATTTGTCACTAATAGAGCATTGGAGTTCACCCACCAACTAAATGGAACCACTCTAAATGGGGTGAAAGTAGAAAGAAAAGAGACTTATACAACATCACTTTTACCTTTGTAGGAATAACATTGAATGTAAGTGGTTCTCATGGCCTCTTATAGTTCAAATTGGCAGTCTTAGGAAAAAATTAATTGATTATTGTTGGTGCAATGAAAATAATTATTTCTTAAATGTTTAGCCTAAATTGATATTATTTTTCTTCCAAGAGGTGTGTATTTTGATTAATCCCCCACTCTTTATACTTTTCCCAAACATAGGAGTTGAGGTTGTCCCCTAGGGTGATAAAATACCTAAGCATACCCCATTAAAAGAAAAATAAGATTCATTATTTATGATTTCCTTAGGATCACCCTATGATGTAAGAGGAGAGTATACATAAGTAGATCTTGGGGAATTAAATACAATGGTTTATTTTAGATCCAAATCCAAATGTGAAAGATTAATTATAACCCAATTTCCAATGTGAAATGACATGCCATAAAATATTGTCTAAAGAAATGATACCAAAAATAATAAAGAATAATAATTACTTTGTAATTAAAATGGGAAATGGTGATTAGAATGAAGGTACCCATAATCCAACATTAAATTTAAGAAGATAATTTGATCCAATGCAAAGAACTCCAAACTAGCCTTTGCAAAAGTTCCAAAGGATCCAATTCATTCACACAAAAACCAATAGCTAGAAGGCCTAGAAAGAGCTTATATCTTTGGTCAAGGGTGAGATTGCAGATTAGACATATTAGAAATGTAAGAAAAATTCAAATATTTCTAGATCTGAAATGAATTAAAATCAATTCTTAATTCGTCGATATGCTTTGATCAAATGTGCAATAAAAAAAATCAAATGGACAATAGAATATCTCAAATGCATAGTAAGTTGAATAAGATTCACAATAAGTCAAATTAGACACGGAGTAAATTGGATCAAATATGTAGTAAGCCAAATCATTTGTGCAATAAGTTGGATTAGATGCACATTAAATTAAATCTGATACACAATAAATTGGATTAGATGTTCAGTAAGTCGATTCGGATGCACAATATGTTGCCTCAAATACATAGATCTATGAAAAATATGGAAATTGAGTGATGGATGATATATATCAAATGCACCATGTGTCAAATTAAATATGTAACAAGTCAAATTAGACATACCACAAGTTAGCTCAAATGCATAGCGAAATGGAGTAAATGCATAAATCTATACCTGTAACTTTCAAAAAGATAAATTTGCTGCAAAATATATTGTTAATGAATTAGGGAAGTGATTTCTAGAAGGAAGGCAAAAATGTAGATGATGAAAATGTGAATTATGATAAATAGTAACAATGCAATGGGTGATCCCACAATGCTGGTTTACAATTTCTGGGAGATTCTGATTTTTGTTGAAATCACATATTTTTAGAAAATATAATGATTTAAACCTTAAAACATTTGATTTTAAGGATTTCAATTGAAGAGGGTTTGATCAAACTACCTTAGATCAAACAACCTTGGATATAACCCCTCTAGTTATAAACCATACCTATAATGGAGTCTCCTTTACACCTATCAAAATACTGATAAAAAACCACTTTTGATTTACCTTTTGGGGGATCAAATGAATTCACTTAAAATTTATTTTTTGTAAGTATGTAGTCCTTATTATAAGATTCCCAAAAAGTATAATTTTAAATAAATTTAATTTTATTATTATATTTATTTTTTATTTCTTGTGAATGTAGGTTTTTCACCGAAAATCAAGCTCTTTGTTCTGCACATGTGGAAAAATAGTAGATTATCAATTTTTTTAAAAACAAATATCAGTGTAGTAGATATTGAAATCCTTGATCCAACAAAAAAAAAATTTGAATTTCGATACATACAAAAAAAAGTTATGTTTTATACAGTCTGCCTATGTCGGAATTGTAATTGGTTTGACTTCGAAACTTGATTAAGGAAAAAATATTTAATAAAACACTATGAAACCAAATGAAAGAGCTAGATATCATAGTTATAAATCTAAATTTGAAAAAAATATAATTTTATCCTTCATGGAAAAAAATTATGTTGTATACAGTGAGCATCACTCCTTAAAAGTGGTGTTTACTAAAAAAACTAGTTTTCGAAGGAGATAGAAAAAGTAGTGTAATTTGATTCCAAAATTTTTGAAAAAAAAATATTTAGAATCTACAGATAAAATTTCACAAATCACTAGTTTATATCATCTTCAAATTCCTCATGGTCTAGCCGCTATAGGTCCTTGAAAGTGAAGATTTAGTTAGAAAAAATCAGTTTAGTGTCCAGTTTGGCCAACAATTGTAAACCAGTATTGTGGGATCACCCCAATACAAGTAAAAAATAAGCAATGGAGAGTGTGGGTGAGAGAGGGAGTGGAGGGGCATTTTCATAATCGAGAGATTGAACAAATTGTTGGGAACTAAGGTTTCCAGTTGGTTTATTAGTGTGGGTGCCTTTCTTTGGCTCTCAGGTGGATTGAACAACTTGTTGGGAACTAAGGTTTCCAGTTGGTTTATTATTGTTGATGGTGGTTGTGTTATTGCTATTGTTGGGACTTAGTGGTTTTTTTCCTTCTTGAAAAAGGGATTTTATTCTAGGCTTCCTATTCTGAATCATTTTTATTGTTTAATGGGGATGAGTTCCTTTCTCTTAGGAGTGGTCATTTCATTGTTGCCTCATCTTTTCTATTGTGGGTTTTGAAGTTCTCAAGAATAGTGCCTTGGGGGGAGGTGTTCCTCCTATGTTTTGGTTGGGTGGAGTGGTCCAACTTGATTATACTAGGTTTCAGGTTTGTAGGTGCCTTGGAAATCTTGAGCTATTGCATACTTTTACCTATATATGCAAGTATGGGGAGGATTTTTATTCATAGTGTTTATTCTTCTTGTTGTGGGCTAGGCTGTACTCAACATATCTTCTGAAGGCTCATATTTTATCATTGCTTAAAATAGCTTATGTTGCCCTTTTTGTTGGTATGTTTACTCTCTTCTTGTTCCCACAATTTGTATCTCCTATTGAGGAGGAGATCTCTCCTATAGAGGTGGAGTTTGTTCTTATGGTCATGGTTGGGGTTTTACTGCTATTCTAGCTTGTCCCCTCTCTAGTTTATCTTTTAGAGGTGGAGTTTTCTCCTATTGTGGTGGAGAATGGTTTTTCTGAAGAGGTTTGGAGAAGGTGTAAGGGGAATTATATTGCACTTTTTTAAATTTTTATCTTATTCTCCTTTTGAGGTGGAGAGTTAAGGTGGATGATGCACTATATTTTCTAATTTTAACATCAAGACTTGTTGGAGTTGTCAATAAGAAGTTGTTGTCTTTCTTCAGTTTGGCTCTCCTTTCTCCTATTGAGGTGGAGAATGAGAGGAGTCAAGGAGATGTGATTCGATATCCACATCTTTGGAAGCACATGTAAAGTTCGGATCTAGCTGTTGGCTAGTGCTTGTTATTGTTCCTTGGTTTGGATTTTCCTTTGAATAAATTTTCTATTGTAGCTAGGTTGTTGTTTGGATTTGATACATATATGGTAGTATTTTGTGTGGTTAGGGTTTCAAGTCCCTTAAAAACTTGCTTGTAAAGGGTTTTGAGTCCCTTTAAAACCTGTCTTACCTTAATTAAAAACAATGCAATACAAGTGCCAAATTCACACTCAACAATCACTCAATAAATATCAAGCTCTACTCATAAAATAAAATAATAAAAAATTATACGACAACAAATACCTTGATTTTATCCATTATTTCTTTAATAGTAACTATTGGAAATATTGTTGCATAGGCGATTACCCTTGTGCGAAAAGATCAACCTATTAATGACCGATACAACCACTAGACTTATACAAGATCAAGATCCACAGGAGGTGATTAAACCATGTCACGAAGCCCAAGCACCATGTTGGACTATGCCTACTACGGGAAGAGGAGACCAAGGGTCAAACCTTGCAACAATCCCCCCTCAGTGCAAGCATGGGGTTTGAACTTGTGACCTCAACTCTGATACCAATTGTTGCATAGGTAGTTGTCGTTGCACCAAAAGATCGACCTGTTAATGCCTGATACAACCACTGGATTTATACAAGATCGAGATCCATAAGAGGTGGTTAAACCATGTCACAAAGACCAAGCACCATGCTAGACTACACCTACTACAGGAAGAGGAGACCAAGGGTCACAAGGGTGAAGCAACAATAGTGGTTTACAATTCAAGTGAGGAAGGAAAACTCACAAAAAATGAATACATGGCAAAAAAATTGATTTTAGGGATTCGTATGAACCTACTGGTTCGAGCGACCCTTTCAATTATTTCTCACCCAAAAACCCAACAAAATCCCTTATGGAAGGGTGGTTTGCTTGAACCAGAGTTCGAGCAAACCCTGGTTTGATGAACCCTCATTATTCCTCATCCCCCCTAAGACACAAAAAACCTAAATTTTGGCACTTCGAAGCTTGGGTTGAGGATGAAAATGGAGGAATCTTCACAAACCCAACTGGAATCAGGTAGTCCTTAGAATGAGCTATCCAATGAATATAATTTTAATATGTTTTGGTTTTATTATGTATTTATTTTTTTAGTTTTATTAAACATAGGTTTTTCATCGAAAATGAAGGTCTTTGTTCTACACATGGAAAAATAGTAGATTATCAAAAAAAAATTGAAAAATATGAGTGCACCAGGTATTGAAGTCCTTGATCCAAAATAAAAATAAAAATTGAATTTCAATATATACAAAAAAAGTTACACATTATATGGTCGCACTATGTCTGAATTGTAATTGGTTTGACTTAAAAACTTGATTAAAGAAAAAATATTCAATAAAAAACTATCTAACCAAGTGGAAGCACTAGATATCGAAGTTAAAAATCTAAATTCGAAAGAATTAGAATTTTATCCTTCATGGAAAACAAGTTATGTGTTATACGGTGTGCGTCACTTTTTAAAAATGTTTATTTCTGAAAAAAATCCGTTTTCGTGGGAGATGGAAAAATAAGTGCAATCTGATTCCAAAATTTTTGAAAAAAATATTTTTAGAATCTATAGACAAAATGTGACGAGACTCTAGTTTGCATCATCTTTAAATTCCTCACGGTTTAGCCACTATAGCTGCCTGAATGTGAAGATTTAGTTAAAAGTAATAATTTTAGTGTCCAGTTTGGCCAAAAATTGTAAACCACTATTGTGGGATCACCCACACCTTGCAACAAATATTACATAGCTAACTAATTTATTATGGTAGTTATTAACATTTGCATTTGTGATAGTTATATGGTTATCTCCCATCTATGATAGTTATGCAGTTATCTCCCACAATTCTCCTATATATATTGTATTTGTACTTACCAAACATCAATGAAGTTTTAAGAATTCACCAACATTTGGTATCCGAGCATGTAAAATCTATGGGTGCATATGATAGTGCATTGATGGATAGCTAGTATCCATAGACGACATGAGAAGAGGAATAATGTATGTATTGACATCCACGTTGGAATCTGATAACAACATCTAAATTCAAATATGATAATGGCCTCATTATTTCCTATGTATGGCATCTATTTGCTAGTGCTAGTGTAGACTTGGCATGAGGAACATAAGAGTTTGTAGAGTGACAAAGCAGAGAACAAGGCATTCAAATCTAACATGCAAATGACAATTATATAAAAGAGAATGTGTAGATTAGTCTAAGAGCATTGCGACATGTTTTGGGTGATGGGTAGTCGCTTACAAGACTTCTTGAGAGGTCGTGGGAAGACTCAAAGGATTTTCTATTCTATGGGTGCAAGGTCTATTTTTGGAAATCTGTAGGAAATTGCAAAATGTGTTTCATTGAAATGCAGAAAACCCCCAAGTTCATTTCATTCTTGCATAATATTTAGATAAAGATAAATACTCCATTGACATAGAAGGCATAAAATCAACTAGCTATGGATGAAGCTGTCAACGATGATAACTTGGTTGTTTTCCTACAATTAGAAACCATGGAAAAATTACAATTGTTCTGTGAAGACATAATTCTTATTAAGGGAAACAAGAGGAAGGATACAATCTGCATTTCTCTAGAATATGATACTATAATGGACAAGGTTGTGCATTCAAATGTGATGATTTCTATAGGAGATGTGGTTTATGTTCACCAATGTCCCGATGTTAAGTATGGTAAGTGCATTCATGTTCTTTCCATTGATGATACAATCAAGAGTGTCACTAGGAATTTTTTTGATGCATATTTAAAACTCTATTTGTTGGAAGCTTATTGCCCAGTGAGAAAAGGGGATCTATTTTTGTAAGAAGTGAAATGCATAGTGTGGAGTTCAAAATAGTCTATTTTCTTACTATTGGTGTTTGAGAGAGTGAATTTATGATGAGATTTGAACTACTTTTGGAGAAGCTAGATCCAAAGAGGGGATTTCTCTTTGGGTATGTAATGAACGAGCCACAAATTAAACTCAATTAAATACACAAATTACACATCATCACACATATAAAGATGACATGTACTCAACATAAAAGAATATAAATAAGGAATTATATTAAGTAAATAAAGTTTAAGTACATATGTCATTTACAAGGAAAACATATGGGAACATTTCCCTTACAATAGATCTTATGGTCGATAACAAGACTATACATTTTGCAAAAAACTTGAGCCTTCTTGATAGGATCATTTCAACTTTGAAACTCCTTCGACCACTTCAAGGGAAAGAACATTGTTAGAGCGCATTTCTGCCCTACCACTAAGTGAATCACTTCCCTGGAATTCTTTAGTCCATCGAAGAATACCCGACCCAACATGAGGAAAACTAGCAATTAAACTTGATTGGGAGGAATGGAATGTGTGAAGCAAGTCATAACAACATCTAATCACATGATGGATTATTCAAAACACAAGAATCACAATAGAAAGGCCATCAAGCTTGATGCTTATGCACATATATAGTCAGTCATGTAGGCTACATATCAATTATTCTTCATTGTTGCTTGGTTCACCATTTCTAAATAAACAACTAGGCAAATCTATGCAAGTACAAGTATGCTAACTTGTTAGCATGTCTACATGCATGCAAAAATTTCAACAAGCTTTTTATGAGAGAATATCAAGAAATGACGAGGATCCAATATAAGAACATGCAATTATAAGCATGGAAGTATAATATGTAATATTAAATTAAGAAGGTATAGCTCAAGTATGTATGTATATACATATATATGGGTATATATATGAATATACATTCTTAAGAAAATAAATTTCACTACCACATCATGTCCTTTCCATTTATCATGGGGAAACATATTCGATGAATTTATGAACAAGCATTACCTTTCTTTCATGGAAAAATGACATAGTCAACCTTTCATCAAGTAAATATTCTACTTTTCGAACAAATCTACTTAGACATCAAGTTATGCGACAAACAATGTTTATATGAAGGTTGATAGAAAGTTTTCCATTGAAAATATTTTTTACATGTAGCTTCATACTCGTAATATAACTTAAGAGTGGAAATTCTACTAAGTTATCACTTGTCTTATAAATACATTCATAATGAGAAGAGTTTTCAGATCCCTTTTGGCTTAAGGACGGTCTCACTAATTTAATCTCTCCTCAAAATAATTTAACCTTTCTTAGAATGATATTAAACACCATCTTGCTTAGTCTATTACTTCACTTTTTACTTAACAAGGATGGATGTATGTATAAATAAATAAATTAATAAATAAATATTTATATATATTGAAGTGGATTTTTATCATTAACCTTGAAAATAAAATAACTATTTCCACAACTATCAATAATCTTCAATAATAAGCATAATGTTAATCCCTTCAAATTTCATGTCTCAAAATAAAATAGGGAGTAGTCCATCAACTGAATTCACAAAGGCATATCACTATATTTAGCTAGGAAGATAAGTCGAGGCTTAACATGCAACATGATCTTCAATTACCTTTCCTAAGATCATGCCAAAATAATGCACATACATCAAAATTTTATATCATTTCCTTTTAATTGCTAGAACATATCACATTCTCTACTGAGAGTGTTAGTAGTTGAAATAATGAAAATAGGGGGCTTCCAATCTTTTAGGAGATAGGGTTCCTACTTCAACTCTTGTTTCACTCAAGGAGACCATAGAGATCTCAAATCCTAGATGGAGTGAAGGAATTGAAGAGATTTGCGAAAGGGTGTCCTAGGGTTTGATTAAGAATGAAAAGGGGGTTCACCACCAAGCTAGGGCTTGGAAAGACACGTAACATGAAAAACCTAATGATCAAACCTAATGATATGCAAGACCTAAATAGATGACCTAGAAATGAATGTAAAAAAGAATAGAAAGCTGAAAAAGTATAGAGGGGAACCTAGAAACCTATAGAAGCTTGATTGGAGACTTGAAATGCTAAAAATTCTAAATTTAATGCACACTTGGACACATACGCTAGGCTGGGTGATTTAGTCCCAGATTAGGGTTTCTAGGTGTGATCCTTTTAAAAATGTCAAGTCCTAATGTGAGATGCTAACATGATGCAATAAGAAGAACTAACATAAGAAAAGGTGACCTCAATGATTAGCCTAAGAAATAGTAAACATGAAAGCAAGATAAGATAAATTGATTGTTGATTGTTATACCTTCATGCTACTTCTTCCTTGGTTGGCCCTTGATCTTTGGATGTCTTGTGTTCTCCTTGGATAGCAATGAAGTGAAGTGGATGCAAGATGTAAGATGGATTGATGAAAAATACTATGGAAAAGCTAAAATGCTGCAAATGACAATTTGGCAAGAGTTTGGTAGCAAAAGACTTGATCCCCAAAATGGGAGAAATGAGGGGGTATTTATAGGATAATTGGAATTCTCTAGAGAATTCAACGGTTGAGATTGATCCAACAAGATCAAGATGAAGGGATATGGTGAGTTGAAGACTCATAAGCCCTCACATATTGACATGTGGAATGTGAGATGTCTTAGGGTGGAATGATGTGGAAATTAGGTGGAAGAGAAGTACATGAGGTGGATGAAGGACAAGTACCTTTGAGGTACCTTGGGGGATGAGGAGATTTCCTCAAAAAAGAACTTCTTGTCCCCAAATGAGGATGAAAGAGACATTTGAGGAATTTTAGAATTCCTCAAAAATCTCCATGGGAAAAGGGGAAGTGGTTGGAAGAATAAATGAAAATTAAAAATTTACATTCATTGGAGAGTTTATTGGATAAAAGAGAGTCTCCAAAAAGCTGGAGATTTGTCACATGTGGGTGATGTGACTAGTCCAAGGTTGTAGAAGTCGTTGGCAAATGTAAAGTGACAAGTCAAGCCTTCTAGAACTTTGCATGGGGATGGGGAAGACCTTGGAAAGACAAAAGTGAATTAAAAATTCACATGGGGAAGAGAGGAGTTTTGGATAAATAAATGTGAATTAAAAATTCACATGGGAAAGAGAGTCAAGGCCAAAAAAGGCAAGTGGAAAGGTTGACCAGAAAAGGTAAGCCAAATATGGTTAATTGCTTTGATTAAGGTTGTGCAAACACGAGATTAGGATAATTAATGAGAGATTATAGGCAAGTGGGAGATTATGGAGGATTTGACACTTAATCTAGATTAAGTGGTGCACATCCTAATCACAGATTAATTAATTTAATCTAGATTAAAAGAGGGTTATGGAGAATGTGACAAAGAGAGAGAAAAAAAGGATTTAAAAATTGGTTTTAATCAAAATGAGTTAAAAGACTAAATAAAATAATTTGTCATATTTATTTAATTTAGAGAAGAAAAGGGATAAGGTAAAGTATTTAATTTTAATTACATACTTTAAGAACCTTAGACAAAAAATGAAATAATGATTAAATAAATTATTTAATCACTATTAATGAAATAGATGAACAGAGTAGACGATTTTGATCATATGGAAGTGATCAAATTTAGATGTCTACATTTTTTCCATATTAGAAGTACCGTTAGAATAATCATGCTTCGAAGGAAAGAAAGTGCAGATGACTCTATAGAGGAAGTGACCGGAAGATGATGCCCCAGCATGGGGAGGAGGACCTGAGCTGTCCAATTAGTGGGGAATGGATGAAGATGCCCCAATCCTGGAAGGGATTGACTATGACAGGGAAAATTGGTAAATGTGAAGGGTATGCCCCCTTGAGAGGGTGACGAGAGAAAAATAAGGGTCTCGGGTGACATCTTGATAGGAAGAAATTGATGGTATGGTTGGAAAGAGGGAGAAAAATTAGGCAAGTTTTCCTTTTGAACAAAGTCAATCGGACAAACGGGGTGCAAATGGCGGCCCCGGGAAGGGAGGGGATTAATCGGAGGAGAAAAAGGTAAATAAGAGGTAAAAAAGACCTCTTAAAAGAGGGGGAAAGTGAATATAAAGTAATTTTAAAAATTACCTCACCTCATTTGTACTGTAGAAGTTGAGAGAAGAGGAGAAGAGAGCAAGCAGAAGAGAAGCAAAGATGTCACAGGATAATGACACCGAGATCATCCACCGGGCAGACGAGGTTCGACGGTCCTACATGCAGTAGGGTGGGCCCCACCAGGTAGGTGATAAAACACTCTATGCATTATTTTTGCAATTTTAATGCATTTGAAATGTTTTATAAAAAATATAAAATATGGCTTTTGTGGGCGGGTTAGAATAAAAAAATGGGTAGTTAAAAAAATGTTGAGAAAGACGAAATTTTGGAAAAAATAGGTTTTTCGTAGGAGGGCGAATATGTCCTCCATCGTATGGATCCGCCGCGGCCTGGGGCGGGCCCACCCCTCTGTTGGGGTGAATCTGCCCCAATGTAGGGCGGGTCCGCCCCGCTGTAGGGGTGGGTTCGCCCCGCTGCGGGGTCGGGTCCGCACCTAGGGGCAATGCTGCCTGGCGGTGCCCCGCAGCCAGTAGCGGCGACGTCGCCTTGGCCGGTGGAGCCGCCCTCACCAGGGGTGGGCCCGCCCCCAGCCAAGGGCGGGTCTGTCCCCTGCAAGGGTGTGTCCACCCTAGCTGAGGGCGGGTCTGCCCTAGCCAAGGGTGGGTCCGCCCTGCTGCAGGGGGCAGGTCTGCCCCACTGCAAGGGTGGGTCCACCCCGGCTAGGGGCAGATCCACTCGGCATCCGGGAGGGGGAAGGGAGGAGGGAGGAGGAAGGGAAAGAGAGAAAAAGAGAGAAGAAGAGAGAGAGAAAAAAAAGGAAAAAAGAAAGTCATGGGATCAAGAAAAGAAATTGACGAAGAATTTGACAAGGGGGATGGTATGTTTGCAGGATTTTGGTCGAGTATAGACTCACAAATGGAGGCCAAAGGCACTAGTGACGACAATTGAGGCGATGAGTGGGGCATACCATGCAACACTGGAGTGGGTGGGGTTACTGCACTTAGTGCAGTTTCCAGAGATGAGAGCGCATTGGACAATGCTGACAACCCTGATAGAGAGATGGAGCTCGGCTATGTCGACTTTTCATTTGTCAATAGAGGAGATGACAGTGACTTTAGAGGATGTGTGGTAGATTTTGAGGTTACCAATAGCAGGTTGGTTAGTGAGTGAGGAGGTGTCGAGAGGAGCACAGTTAGATGAGACTTGCCTGGTGCTATTCGGGCGAGATGACTTGCCAATACAGAGGGGGTAGCTAGACATAGATAGATGCCTGGCCTTGGGGGTGTGAGTATTACCACTATTTTTGTGTTGTTTGATCAGTGGGATACTACTGCCAGATCAGACCAGGTGATTCTGCAACTTGCGGTATATGGAGGTTATTTGACATATCGTCGAGTGGCGGGAGGGACAGTTTTCCTGGGGGTCATGTGTATTGGATCTGTTATACCGAGATATGCACATGATTTGTTATCGGGGGATGCAGAGCATTACGCACAAGACACTATTACAGGTGTGGGGATGCAAGCATATTGTAGTGACAAGACCCATAGTGGTCAGGAGAGGGGAGTTGGATGACACAGAACCAGTGGCTTGGGAGTTCAAGGCAGCCAGGGGTTGCATCTTACGCTATGAGATGTAGGGAGAGATGGACCATTGGAGGAGAGCGTTTGATGAATTATGGGAGGAGAATATTGTATGGTGGCTATACATGTATCAACGGTTTAGAGGATGGAGGACCGAGGAGGAGAGACATCAAGGATTCTTTAGATGCAGATGTTTCCTAATTGGGAGTCAGGGACACATAATAGAGATGCATCGTCCAGATAGAGTGATGCTGTAGTTTGGACTCGTACAGGATATTCCAAGAGCACTGACTCTATTTCGTCAGCTGATCGGAGAGGTACCATGGGGAGCGATATTGTCAGTGAGGGGAGCGAGGGAGGTATGGGTGATGGTAGGGGGGGTACCCTATCCAGGGAGGGGGGAGGGTCTAGAGGATGCTGGAGTGACAGATCGGTATGGTCGGTGGTTTCACAACCATTGATGGGAGAGGATTACTCCAGAGATTCCTATTGTGGGAGTCATGGAGTGGAGGCCAGAGGATGAGCAAGAGGGGGGACATAAGGAGAATCTAGAGCAGGGTGGTCATGAGGATGAGGGACATTAGAGTAGCAGTGTGGAGGAGGGTGGTGTGGGAGATCAACCAACGAGGAGGGGGAGGGTCAGGAGGAGACGTGCTCTGAGGAGGGCAAGGAGAGATGTGGGAGAGGAGATGGAGGCAAGAGGGGTAGGTGGTGGGGGAGAGGAGATAGAAATGGAGGGGCAGGTGGTGGGGAGGAGATAGAGGTGGTGAGATTGGGGAGCAAGCTAGAGGTGGAGATGCTCCGGGTGGTGGAGGGGAGGGTTGCTCAGATAGGGATTAGCGGTAGAGTACGGTAGAGGTAGGTGCAGGTGAGAGCTAAGTAGGAGGAGGTGAGAGCCCTAGAGCCATAGGAGGAGGCGAGGGCCATAGATCTGCAGGAGGATGCAAGGGCCAGAGATCCTCAGGATGGAGTAGAGAGGGCGACAGATGTCAGAGGACGTCCTCGGGGGATGCTCGAGAGCAGTCGACAGAGGAGGGTCCAACCAGTGGAGTAGGAGCCAGAGGGGGAGAGGGGGCCTGGAGGGGAGCCATGGAGATTAATGAGGGTGGGGAGGAGAGGGCAGCCGCGGAGGATTTGGTTGACGAGCTGAGCTGAGCAGGTGCAGGAGGAGAGAGAGGGGGAGGCGATGGACCTAGATGTACAGGTGGTGGAGCCTCTAGCAGTAGTACCAATGACTGCAGTTGACGATCTAGTGATGATACTGAGAGGGGCCCAAGTGAGGGTATGGGTGTTAGAGGTGGAGTTGAGGAGGGTGGAGGCAGAGGTGCAGAGAGTGAAGGAGTGAAAGATGATAGTGTTTGATCATGTTGTGGGCTAGCTGACGACAGATATACAGGTGGCTGAGAGAGAGAGGGATGAGACACGAGTAGGGATGGAGAGAGTACGGGGGGAGCTGGCTCGGGTGACATGGGACCGAGACAAGCTGGAGGTAGCGATGACAATTTCTCAGATGCGAGGTCAGCTAGAGCCAGTAGGGGGAGGAGATCGTGGCCCAATGGATTGTTCTCAGCGGGCCGAGAGGGAGATGGAGACACTTAGAGTTCAGGTGGTAGGACTTTTGGAGGAGAGGGTAGTGTTGCAAGAGAGGGTATCTATGGCAAATGCATCTTTAAAGGAGATGATGGAGAAGGCCGAGGCTGCATAGGTTAGATTAGAGACAGTGCAGTGGGAGAGAGAGAGTGCACAGGTACAGGTGTAGGCACTACAGGGGGAGAGGGATAGTGTAGAGGGATAGATGCAGATACTATAGGGGGAGAGGGATAATGTACTGAGACAGGTCCAGATCCTGCAGTTCCAGAGAGACACAGTAGTGGGGCAGGCTGAGATGGCCGAGAGTGACATTTCTCAGAGGCAGGCACATCAAGGGCAGGGTGATGGGACAGAGGTAGAGACTATGCGGGCAGAGAGGGAGAGGTCCGTAGAGTAGGTACGACGACTGGCAGTGGCACAGGAGGCATGGGAGCAAGAGCGGCGAGCCATTAGCAGAGAGCAGGATAGGTACAGGTATGAGCGGAATGTCGCTTGATGCCAGGCTGGGCAAAGAGATGAGTACATGCATGAGGCGGCATACTAGAGGGGTGTGTATGAGCAGGCAGTGCCAGATCTGGTGCAATGTACAATGTAGTATGTTAGGCAGATACCACAGATGTCGGCATCGTCCCAGTCTTTAGGGACACAGACCAGGGGGTAGAGTGATTTTCAGCCGACTCCTTCTCAATTTGGGACTCCATCTCATGAGTTGCAGGGGACCCCTACACACAAGGGATCGGTACCTGAGTCTCCTCAGAGGTCAGGTGTGGGCAGCTCAGGATAGGCAGAGGATAGGTGACAGGATACAGGTGCTTTTGACAAGTACTGGATGGAAGTGTAGCACATATTCTTAGATGATGTACCGTATTTTAAGCATGGGATGTATGTGATTATGATATGACTGTATTTTGGATATGAGATGGTTATTGTATTTTTTTGATGATGATATATGATGGTTTCCATTGATATTATGCCTCACATTGTTGTGATGGATGGTTTATGTTATGCATATGTATATGATGTTTCTATGTTGATATGGATGTTGTGTTATGATGTTAATGATTTAGTTATGCATGTGTGGATGATGTGATTATGGATAATGTTAATGATTTATAAATGGTAATGCAATTGTATGTATGATGTAAGTAATATGGGCCTATTAATGATGCATAGGCGGATATGGAAATGTATGGATGAATGATCATAATGAAGTGAATGAACCTACATGAATTAATGCAATATGGATAAATGAACTTAATATATTGATGCAAATGGATAAATGAATGAACCTAAATGAATTGATTTAATATGGATAAATGAACTTAATGTATTGATGCAAATGGATAAATGAATGGATGTGAATGGATAAATGAACTTAAATGAATTGATGCAAATGGATAAATGAATGGATGTAAATGGATAAATGAACCTAAATTAATTAATGCAATATGGAGAAATGAATGGATGTAAATGGATAAATGAACTTAAATGAATTAATGCAATATGGATAGATGAATGGATGTAAATGGATAAATGAACTTAAATGAATTGATGTAATATGGATAAATGAACTTAATGTATTGATGCAAATGGATAAATGAATGGATGTAAATGGATAAATGAACTTAAATGAATTGATGCAAATGGATAAATGAATGGATGTAAATGGATAAATGAACCTAAATGAATTAATGCAATATGGAGAAATGAATGGATGTAAATGGATAAATGAACTTAAATGAATTAATGCAATATGGATAGATGAATGGATTTAAATGAATTTAGACATAGGTATCAATGGGTAGGCATAGGGTGTGTGGAGCGTAGTACCTATCAAGAACCGTAAGGATCCTGAGAAGAAAAGTGAGTAAGAGGGAATGAGAGTTTGCACAACCAAAATTAGGATTCATAGATGTAGGAGCAAGATTGGATGAAGGGGGATATGCAATGAGATGAAATGCAACATGAATGCAATTTTCCATCCTTTAGAGCACTGATTTTTGCTATAGCATAAGACATCGGGTGTCAGAGTATATAGACCAAGATGGATTAATGTCTAATGCATAAAACAAACACAACAAACAAGAAGACTATCCCAATACCCGAAAGTCGCGATGACTTTGGTCGAGCCAGGTATTGGGATAACCACAAGCACAAAGGGATGCCCCCACATAATGCAGGATCCGAAAGGAATCCTGGTGGGTACTTCGTGGAGCATCCCAACAGAGAGCAACAAAAAAAAAATAGTCAAGAGATGTTCCTATGTTAACTAGGAAAAACACACCACAATATGAAGGATCATGGCGATCTTGACTAGTGATTGTAGGGAGCTCAAATGATAAACAAAAACCAAAATTACCAAAAGATCATAATCAATTATAAGCATCCTTTGCCATAAGATCCCAAGGATGGATGGGGTTGATGTGGTCTGTTAGGAGGGATGCATCCTATTAAGACCGATGATGGATACTAAGCTAAAGTGACCTAGATGACACAGGATAATTGTCATTGGGTAGATTTCTTGGTACGAGAAGATCTTGTTTGTGAAGAATCAATGATGATAGGGACATACTTGACAACTAGACAATGAGAGGATGAGACACAACCTAAAGACCTAGGGGCTCGAGGGTTGATCAAAGATCAACCTTGCCTATGTGAAAGCGCAAAGCCCTTGTAGTTCAGGAAAAGACCACGATAAAAGAGAGGAAAGTGGACTGATGGAAACTGATGGATGACTAAGACAAACACAAGCCTCGGGGGCAGATCAAAAGATCAACCTTGCCTACATGCAAGCATAGGGGCAATGTAGTTCGAACATGACAAAATATCGAGGATGGAAAAGATCAAAAAGTGGATCATGAGGATAGATGATGAAGGACAAAATGCCTTGGGGGCCGATCCAAAGATTAGTCTTGCCTACGTGCAAGCACAGAGGTGTCATAGTTCAAGAGGAGATGATGATAAAAGCGGAAAGAAGGTGATGACGACAGATGATGGAGGACCACGATCAAACGGATTGACCACAAAAGAAGACAAAGGGAAGCCCCGAGGGTGGATCAAATGATTAGCCTTGCCTACGTCCAAGCTCAGGGGCAATGTAGTTCACAGGGAGACACGATGAGACCTAGATGGAGACAGACACAAAGAGTGAGCCTAGATGAAGACAAACACAACAATGAGATGACACAATCTTAAATTAGGATAATAAGCTCAGGGTGTCGGATACCAGATGACGGTCATCCAATGCTCAACCAAAATATACCAAGTGATGAGGTGATGCAAGCGGATGGGAGGATATGGGGATTGAGGAATCGACGGATAAGCCATAAAGTAACCAGGATGCGAGGTAGATAATGATTAAGCCCTATACGAGAGGTGCTTGTTGCTAGGTTTTCACCAAGCATATGTATCCAAGGCACCACGCAAGGGTGGTTTTCACCATAGGATGAATTATTTCTCTTTACTATTTTTTTATTTTTAATATTTTTTTATATTTTTGACTTTTACCAAGAAGGATACCCCAGTTGACCTAAGTGTAGAACTTCTTTAGGTGCATGATGTTGATGGGTTCCTCCAAGGGCTTGCCTTCAGGGGTGGAGAGCCTGTAGGCACCAAAACCATACTTCGTGGTGATGACATAAGGGCCCAACTAGTTTGCTTCAAACTTACCATTTTTCTCTCAATCTTGTTGATTCCGCTGATTCTCTTTTAGGACCAAATCACCAACATTGAATTGGCAAGGGTGGACTTTTTTATTGTAGCTCCTTTTGAGTTGGTGTTGATAGGCTTGCAGATGGTTATAAGCCTTAATCCATTTTTCATCTAGCAATTCCAATTGTGCCAGGCGTACCACTCGGGTGTCTTCGTCAGTGATGAGATTTTTGAGGGAGATTTGGAGTGAGGGGTTTTCAACTTCGATTGGAAAGATGGTTTCAGCACCATAGAAAATAGAGTATCGAGTAGCATCGGTAGGGGTGCAGATGGATGTACGGTAGGCCCAAAGAGCGGGATGGATATGGAGGTTCCAATCGCGGCCAGTGCTATTGACCATCTTCTTAATGATTTTGATCAATGTTTTGTTTGTTGCTTCTACCTATCCATTACCTTGGGGGTAATAGGGAGTGGACCAATGATGTTGGATATGATATGTGTCACAAAGGGGCTTCATACACTTATTTTTGAATGGCTTTTCATTGTCGGTGATGATGGCGGAGGGGATACCATACTTGCAGAGGATATGGTAGAGGATGAACTTAGAGATCTGAACACCAGTGATTTGAATGAGTGGTATGACTTCCACCCACTAGGTGAAGTATTCAGTGGTTGTGATGATAAATGTGTCTCCATCAGAGGATGTAGGGTAGATCTTGCCAATCAAGTTGAAACCCCATTGTGAAAATGGCCAAGGTGTCGTGATAGGTTGTAGTTCTTGTGCTGGAGTGTGAATTAGATCTGCATGTTGTTGACATAGAAGACACTTTTTGACATATTCACAAGCATCTTGTTCCATTGTAGGATAGTAATATCCTGCTCTGAGAATCCGTTTAGCTAGGGCCATACCATTAGAATGGGCCCCACAAATACCGCTATGCACTTCTATTAATGTCGTGCGGACTTTAGTTTCATCTAAACAATGGAGGAGAGTTCCATCATACCCACGTCAATAAAGTGTATCACCAATAATGGTGTAGTGGGCAGTGCATTGGATAAATGGTTTACATTGATTTCTCATGAGATCAAGCGGGAGGGTGTTGTCATGAATGTAGGTGTAAATGTCATGGTACCAAGGGGATTCAGGACCTACAATAGCACACACCATGTCACTCTTAGGGATATCGTACGCTGGGATTAGGAGTTGCTCAACTAGGAACTAACAATTTGTACAATCTTTTGGCATGTCGAGGAGAGAACCAATGGTATCCATAGCATCCGCTACCTTATTCTGGAGTCTTGGGATCTGCTCAAATTGGATGGAGGTGAAATATTTTTTGAAGTCATCCACCATTCGTTTGTAAGGAAAAATTTTTTCATCTTTTGTTAGAAACTCATTGTTGACCTATTTTATGACCAATTGGGAGTCACCAAAAACTTGCAGATGAGTGATGTGCCATTGGATTGCAATTCTGAGGCATGTGAGAAGGGATTCATATTCAAAGATGTTGTTGGTGCAGGGAAAAGCTAGTATGAATGATTTTGGTATGTAATCGCCTTGGGGGGTAATAAGCAAGACTCCTACCCCTGATCCATTATGAGTGTGTGATCCATCAAAGTACAATGTCCAAGTGGTGGCTTCTCAGACTGCAAATACTCCTTCATCTGGAAATTCAGTTTCTATGGGATAGGCGTCCACTAACGGGGCATCTACCAACTGATCCGCTATTACTTGTCCTTTAATGGCCTTTATATCCACATATTCTATATCAAATTCATTGAGGAGCATGATCCATTTAGCCATTCGACCAGTTAGGGCTATCTTGGATAACAAGTATTTGAGGGGGTCAACTTTGGATATCAATTTTATAAGATGGCTAAGCATATAGTGGCATAGCTTTTATGTGCTGAAGACAATAGCAAGACATGCTTTTCCCATTGGTGAATAATTGATTTCATAATCGATCAGTGTTCGGCTAATGTAATAGATCGCTCGTTCCTTTGAGGATTCATCATGTTGTGCCAATAATGCCCCCAATGCAACTGACGTGGTAGATATGTACAACAAGAGGGGTTTTCCAAGGATAGGTGGCATCAAGATCGGCAGGTGGGAAAAGTATCCTTTGATCATGTCAAAACCCAACTGAAACTGTTGATTCCACTTGAAGGTGGTGTCTTCTTGAGAAGGTGGGTGAATGACTGATATTTATCCGCAAGCTGGGCAATAAATAGGCAGATGGATTGTAGCTTCCCTTGGAGGCTCCTTAATTGTTTTAGTTTTCTTGGTGGAGGCATATCCATGATAGATTTCACCTTAGCTGGATCAACCTCGATGCCTCTTCAGGAAACTATGAAGCCCAACAATTTCCCTGATGTGACACCAAACACACACTTTTTTGGATTCAATTGAAGCTTGTACTATTCTAAGTGCTCGAAGATCCTTTTCAGAATGGCAAGGTGCTCTTCTCTGGTTCCAGATTTTCCTAGCAAGTCATCAATGTAATCCTCTAGGATAATGTGGATGAGGTCATGGAATATTACCGTCATTTCTCGTTGATAAGTCACCCCCGCATTTTTGAGACCAAAGGGCATGACATTGTAACATAAAGTACCCCAAGGTGTTGTAAAAGTGGTTTTGTGTTGATCTTCAGGGGCAATCCGGATCTGATTGTAGCTAGAGAAGCCATCCATGAGGGATAACATCTTGTGTCCTATAGTAATGTTGACCAACATGTCGATGTTAGGCAATGGAAAGTCATATTTTGGACAGGCCTTGTTAAGATCCCAAAAATCTGTGCAAATTCTAATGTCTCCGTTAGGTTTAGGAATAGGTACTATATTGGAAATCTAGTCAGAATAATCAATGGGCCTAATAAAGCCAGCATCTAGTAATTTTTCCAATTCTTTCTTAACTAATAGTGCCACCTACGGGTGCATCTTTTAGAGCTTCTTCTTGATAGGTTTGGCATCTGAACAGACATCCAAATGATGTACAACAAGATTAGGATCCAGACCAGGCATATCAGAATAAGCCCATGCGAAATTGATAACCCCTTCTTGAAGAATGTGGACAATGGTGAGATATTCTTCTTCAGATAAAGATTTGGCCACATAGGTGATCCTTGGAGTTTCTTCTGTCTCGAAATTTACCTCTTGTGTTTCTTCAATGAGAATCAAAGATTGCTTAGATAGTTGTGTTCCTACAAGGGGAAGATGAATGTCCCCATCTTCCAGTGCCGTATTAGGGTTTTCACTGTCAGATACATCCTTTGTTTTTACTTTTTCGTAGTCAAAAAGCACCTCGATGAGGTTTTCACTTGATGACCCATTTTGTTTTTGTTTCTTTTTGCTTTTGCGATTAGGGCATTCATCTTCCCCCAATCCCATGAGATGTACATAGGTATATTCTGAGGGAAATGTGTTGATAGGTGCGCTACCTTGTAGGTCATGATCAATAAGTTTGGGATGTTTGAGGGATAAGGTTATGGTGCAAACAAACAAGCATTCAAACATGGCAGGGAGGTCAATGTGATTCAAATCATTGTACACGTGTATGATGGACTCTGCCTCTGGTATGTCTTCGAGGGAACCTTTGTCAACACTAACATTGTTAGAAGTGCTAGAGGATGTCACAAGACCCTTCTATTTAGTATCATAACCCAAGCCCAAATTTTTTGGTCGGATGGTGGTTGCTTCAATGGGTTGACGTTTTCCTTGTTCTTCCGTACCAAGGCCTCTGCCTTGGTAATGACACTTTTCAATGAACTTAGAGGCACATGGATAGACTTCTTGAAAGTATTCTATAAGGGGACGTGGTGGCTTAGGTTCCTCCTGATAAACCCATTGACTAATATCTTTGTCCAGTTGATCCTGGAGGGATCCCAAATCATTGAATGCTATTGACCCCATGTTCTTGGAGGTGAGTGTAAGTGTCTTTTCTTCCACTTTTGGTAGTGGAAGAATTGGTTGTCCATATTTGTGGGGTGAAGGTGGCATAGTTGCCATATTGAGTGTGGTATGCATTTCATATTCACCATATCCCTTGTCTATGATTTGGACCTTGCTGACGGTGGAAGCAGGTGTGGATGATGGTGGGGATGAAGTGTTTAGTGTATTGGTGGATGGGTCAGGATCAAATGTTTGGGATGCCCCCATTTTGACTCCTGCGCAATAATACGAATGTGGAAAAGAAGCTTCCAAGGCACGAAAATATTCAAAAGGTTGGGGGTCAGCTTGCAAGGTGACTTCCATTCCTTGAAATGGGAACTTTAAGCATTGATGATAGGTGGATGGGATGGCTTGCATAGAATGAATCCATGGATGGCCAAGAAGGATGTTGTATGTAAGTTTAAGTTCTAGAACATGACACATAGTGTACTATACAATGGGGCCCACTTGAATAGGGAGGCAAATAATGCCTTCAGAATCCTGCTCTGCATTATCATATGCCTTGATGGTGATAACTTGACTTCTTAGATCACCCTAGGTGTATCCAACCTGTTGTATGAATTTTAATGTGCAAAGATTTAGGGCCGAACCATTATCTACCAGTACCCTTTTTACTTTTTGACAATTTACACCAACCTCGAGATGGAGGGGGCGGTTGTGGCATGTCTTTTTGGATAAAGGCTAAATAATAGGTTGATGAGAGATTGCCTACCAATGCTTGGAATTGGGTAGGGTCAATATTATCAGGCACATGGGTGCTTTGCAAAGCCTTAGTCAAGATTTCTTGATGCACGGGAGATTCTTAAGCAGATCTAAGAGGGATATTTGGGCTGCAGTCTTGCCTAGATGGTCTAGGATGTTATATTATGAATTGATGGATGGTTGTTAGGTAGATGGAGGAGCTGCTAAGACTGTGATACGGGTTCGCTAATGGTAACAAAACATTGTGGATCTTTTCCTTTGACATGTATCATGGATACACGTGGCTCCACTTGTTCTACATATGAAACCACACCTTGATAATTGTATGGCACATTTTTATAGCTGATGTTATTGGTGCTGTTACCTTGCTTGTTATTGTTGCTAGGTCCAAGATTTGAGTTGGACGTGCTAGGACCCTAATTATGGTTAGGAAAAGCATTTTGATATATTTGGAGTTGAGCATTGGACGAAGATGTTGCATTAGCATCTACATGGATTTCACCTCGATCGTTGAGGCCTTGAATGTAGGTTTTTAGGCCTTGACATTTATCTAAGGTATGTCCCTTAATCTTGTGAAATTCACAATATTCGTTGTCTTTCAACCAAGTAGGCTTGGGTTTAGACGTATCAAGAGGTTTGGTGATAGGATATGTGATGGGATAATTAGCTTGAAGAAGCTTGTTAAACACCATGCTAAGGGGTTCTCCCAACTGAGTGAACTATCGTTTGTTTCCCCCTTGGTTATTTTGGTTGGATTGTTGTTGTGGTGCCCCTTGGGGACAGATATGGCATTCTGGACTGACGATTGTTGCTGAGGAGGGTACCTTTGCATGGTGGTGGCCACTTGAACATGTTTGGTGTCAGTGACACCATCATTGACAACATTTTTATTTTTATTCCAATAATGAGGTTTATCCCCAAAGGATTTCTCTCTATCAGAATTAAAATGTTTGACTTGCCCTTTTGCAACAAGGGCTCATTCTAAGATGGGGCCTTTCTCCACAAGTCCCGCAAAGGTGGTGATACAATGGAGTTAGAAATTATGAGCCATATTTGGGTGGGAATTTTCGATAAATAGCGTGACCATGTATTTTTCTATTGGTGGGGATTTCATCCTGCTAGCCAAGGCACACCATCTTTGCAAGTAGCCTGCAAAGGTCTCTCCATCATGTTGTTTTTCTTTGAGGAGATTAAGTGTGTGAATATCTTTCTCTAGAATAAAACAGAAGTGAGAGACAAACTGTTCGGATAATTGTGCAAAGGTTTTGATAGATCCCTTTTCAAGATCCATAAACCAGTTGAGGGCGACCCCTTGTAGACTTTAAGGGAAAAGTCGGATAAGATAATTATCATTATGCATGACCTTTTGGCAATGAGCGTAAAATTCTTGAAGGTGAGCTCTAGGATCCTTGGTTCCTTTCTATTTATTGAATTTTGGTATCTCAAAATGTTTGGGAAAAGGAATCAAGGAGATGGAGGGATCAAAAGGATAAGGACATATGTACTCAAACTTGAATGATTGTTTACCCGCTCCAGCTTGTAGGTCCTTTAAAGCTTCTTTTACTTCTTCCAAGTCCTTATTGATGGGAGTTGTGGGAGTCAAAGTGGATTGATTGTATGGATAGTAATGTGGATATGATGAGGATGGCCCTACCATTGTTGGATCATAAATGGGTTGAGCTGGATATGAATGCGTTGGTTGATTGTAAGTAGATTGATAGTTGGATGATTGATTGTGTTGAGTGGGAGCCATTTGTTGTTAATAGAAGGAAACAAGAGAGGGGTCCTGTTGTTGCATAGCATTTTGGTAATGCATAGAGGTAGGGCCTCTTTGTTGATGTGATGATGGTTGTTGGTAATAGGAAGTGTAAGGGCCCCCCTGTTGGTGAGTTTGTTGTTTTTGAAATTAGGGCGAATATGATTGGTATTTTTGCGTAATGGTGGGTTGTTGCGTGGCATATGGGTATGGATTTGATGTTTGTTGGTGGGGGTTATGTTGAGGTTGTGAAATATTGGTGTAAGGTGTTGGTTGGATATGTGTTTGGTTTTGTGCATTCTGATGAGGATTCGTATGGGATGGAATAGTGTATGTGCTAGAGGGATGATAGAGGTACTTAGTAAGCGGATTATGATGTGTTTGTGTAGGGATATGCACATGTTGTTGTGGAGGTCATTTTTGTTATTGATGAGGTGGGTGAGATAAGATATGTTGTTGTTGATGAGATGAATGAGATGAGATTTGTTGTTGTTGTTGTGAGGTAGGCTGCACTACTTGATGTGATGGTTGTGTGAGAATGATAGTGGGTTGCGGATGTTGTGAATGCAAGTGTTGAGATGAAGCTATAATAGTAGGGAAATTTTGTGGCGATGATGGTAGTGTGGATTATTTGGAGGTTGTTGAAATGCAGGAGGTAGCACATTGGTAAGTGGAGGTGTGCCCCCAATATTAGAATATGGGGGAGGAAGCGGTGGAGCAGATGGGATGTAAGGCGACATGCCATAGGTATGGGGATCATTAAGATTGGGTGGTGGAATAGTAGATGTTGTTGTTGGAAGACGAGGATATTCTTGGACTTGATGGATGATAGCATTTCTAAGTTTGGGGTGGTACCAATTTTCAGTGGGTGCACCCTCAGGAATGTAGGAACTTTCTGGAATATTTTGTGAGGTTTGTGGGTCAAAAAATGGGGGAAGGGCATATTGTGATGTATAGAAACCGGATGGTGGTTTGAATCCCTTCATGAGTAAGGTGGCAAGGATCTTATCCCCACATTCATTTAGGAGACGATCCGTCATTTGGACATTGGCAGGATTACTGAGATATTCATCAACAGTGACTTCGGGTTGATTGACCATGTTTTCATCACTAGGTGGTGTGATATTTTGGATGTCGGTGTTTGATTGAGATGAGACATCATTATGGGGATTGTGTGGAATGTTATTAGGATCTTGAGGGAGATTTGGTTGGGAACCTTGAGTTTGCTCGTCTTCCATTTGATTTTTTGTTTGTGAATGGATTTGAATGGGCATGAACGTGCAAAACAACTAGGTGATTTCAAGACGCAATCTCTAAAGGATGATCTAGGTGATGATTTGGATTGATTGATTTAGATTGGATGATGGATCAATTGATGATGTATCAATTTGATGATTTGGATGAGAATTGGATTTGATTGGATCAATTGGATAAGATTGGATTTGATGGATTAATTTGATGATTTGGATAATGATTGGATTTGTTTGGATCAAATGATGATGTATCAATTTGATGATTGGATTGTTTGGATTGGATGATTTGGATCAAATGATGATGTATTAATTTGATGATTGGATTGATGATTGGATTTATTTGGATCAAATGATGATGTATCAATTTGATGATTGGATTGTTTGGATCAAATGATGATGTATCAATTTGATGATTTGGATGAGGATTGAATTTGTTTGGATCAAATGATGATGTATCAATTTGATGATTGGATTGTTTGGATCAAATGATGATGTATCAATTTGATGATTAGATTGTTTGGATCAAATGATGATGTATAAATTTGATGATTTAGATGAGGATTAGATTTGATGATTTGGATTGGTTGACGGAATCTTGATCGAACGATGTTGGATTTGGGTAGATTGAATTGTTTGGATCAATTGGATGATTTGGATTGGATTGGTGATGGATGATGTATCAATTGATCTGATTTGGATAAGGATTGGATGATGGAGGGGATCCTAAAACTTGATTTGGAAACCACCCTAGGTAACTTATAATGTTGGTTGATTAGATTAAATCAATGATCATGGCACCTAATCCACCTTGAGATGGAAGGGGATTGATTTGGGCCAATTACGTTAACTTACAACACAAATACACCTCAAGATAGAAGCGGATTGATTAGGTTGAAGACAAGGATTGATTATGTAGGATAATGATCAACTTGACGCCTTGGCCAATTCAGGAGATAACTCCTAAAACAAGGTTTAAGGGATTTTGTGTTGAGAGATGATGATGAATGCAAATAGAAGATGTGTTGCTGGAAATGTTTAGGTCACACGGTAAGATGGGTATCCCAAATGGTGGAATGATCAATGTGAATGTGGTAAATGGATGTTTTAGAAAGGTTAAATGGAGGTTTGGAATGGGCAAATGGATGTTTGGATTGGTTAGATGAGTGTTTAGGATGATCAAATGGTAAAATGGAGACTTTGGGGGTTCAAACGGAGGTTTAGAATGGTCAAATGGATGAAACTATCTATTCAAGAGGGCGTATCCACACTTCTGTACTAAAACTATCAAAAAAATTAGAACGAGGGGGCGTATCCGCACTTTTGCAGTAAAAAGACTGGCAAAAATGTCAGAACAGGGGGGCGTATCCGCACTTCTGCAGTAAAAAGACTAGTAGAAATGTCAGAATAGGGGGGTGTATTTGCACTTCTGCAGTAAAAAGACTGGCAAAAACGTCAGAATAGGGGGCCATATCTGCACTTCTACAGTAAAAAGACTGTCAGAAATGTCGGAACAGGGGCGTGTATCTGCACTTCTGTAGTAAAAATGCTGAAATAGGGGGGCGAATCCGCCCCTCTACAGGAATAGTGACTTAGTTTGAAAATGAGGGATTATGGCAAGGACTTGGTATGACTCAATGAAGGTTTGACTTATCAAAATTTATTGATTTTTCACAGAAAGACACTTTGAACAAGCACAATGCTATGATTAGTATTAAGGGGTATGGCTAGCAAGGTCTTACTCTAGGATGAACAAGGTTTCTAGGGGGTCCTCTATATACACTCGGTATGTGAGGCACAACCGTGAACACCAGTTCATCACAAGTGTGAGTTAGGAACCCCAACGAGATACTGGAAGGCTTAGACCAACTCTTCACGTTTATCTAGGTATCACCCTAGCTTCAACATTCTGCCAATTACGACGCAACTAGATTGGGGTACAACTTTGACTCTCCCCCCTTTATATACCCTATAGGTACACATGGTTGGGATCGTCCCTTGGGGTGATGAAATCCCCAAGCAAGTCCCACTAATAAGAAGACACTAATCATTTCCAACTACCCCCCTCGGATCCACACAAAGTGCAAAGGGGCAAGGTGAAAACAAACTAATGCCCCCTTAGGGTAACACAAATAAAATAGACACAACAAGGAGCAAATATTACTTTCCCCTACTTATACTAAGTAAATAGATAAAGCAGTAAGGAAAGACTTCAAAAATCAGAATAAAACAAAGGCCCTGCAAGCAAATGTTAGTTGTTTTATTCTTTTCCCTTTGTGATTTTCAGAAAAATACTCAAGATATCAACAAGAAATTTGACTTCACCCACCAACAAATAGGGTTAGAGGATTAGAGCACAAAAAAACAAAAGAAAGAGACAAAAACGAAGCTAAAATGCAACTTTTTACCTTCCCGAACATGCTATTTAGGGAAAATCCGCCCCTCTGCAGTGAAAAATGTTGAACCGGGTGGGAAAATCTGCCCCTCTACAGAAAACAGTTAGCAAAAATGTTGAAACACGGGGGCGTATCTGCACTTCTATAGAAAAGAGTTAGCAAAAAGAATGTCGGAACGCGGGGGCATATCCACACTTCTGCAGAAAAATAGTTAGCAAGAACGCTGGATTGTGAGGGCGTATCCACACTTCTGCAATAAAAATTGTCAAAAACGTCAGATAATGAGGGTGTATCCGTACTTTTGCAGTAAAAACTGTTAGAAATGTCAGATCGTGAGGGCGTATTCACCCCTCTGCAGCGCCCGAGAGGGAAAATATGCCCCTTTGTGACCTGAACCTGCAAACAAGTTAACAACAACAAATGTAAAAGAAAGAGACCCTTTTGTGGGACCCACCAGACATGCCAGAAATGTGATCCTTTTAAAATTGTCAAGTCCTAATGTGAGATGCTAACATGATGCAATAAGAAGAACTAACATAAGAAAAGGTGACCTCAATGATTAGCCTAAGAAATAGTAAACATGAAAGCAAGATAAGATAAATTGATTGTTGATTGTTATACCTTCATGCTGCTTCTTCCTTGGTTGGCCCTTGATATTTGGATGTCTTGTGTGCTCCTTGGATGGAAATGGAGTGAATTGGATGCAAGATGTAAGATGGATTCATGAAAAATATAATGGAAAAGCTAAATGGCTGCAAATGACAATTTGGCAAGAGTTTGGTAGCAAAAGATTTGATCTCCAAAATGGGAGAAATGAGGGGGTATTTATAGGATAATTGGATTTCTCTAGAGAATTCAACGGTTGAGATTGATCCAACAAGATCAAGATGAAGGGTTATGGCGAGTTGAGGACTCATAAGCCCTCACATCTTGACATGTGGAATGTGAGATGTCTTAGGGTGGAATGATGTGATAATGAGGTGGAAGAGAAGTACATGAGTTGGATGAAGGACAAGTACCTTTGAGGTACCTTGGGGGATGAGGAGATTTCCTCAAAAGGAACTTCTTGTTCCCAAATGAGGATGAAAGAGACATTTGAGGAATTTTAGAATTCCTCAAAAATCTCCATGGGAAAAGGGGAAGTGGTTGGAAGAATAAATACAAATTAAAAATTTACATTCATTGGAGAGTTTATTGGATAAAAGAGAGTCTCCAAAAAGCTGGAGATTTGTCACATGTGGGTGATGTGACAAGTCCAAGGTTGTAGAAGTCCTTGGAAAATGTAAAGTGACAAGTCAAGCCTTCTAGAACTTTGCATGGGGATGGGGAAGACCTTGGAAAGACAAAAGTGAATTAAAAATTCACATGGGGAAGAGAGGAGCTCTGGATAAATAAATGTGAATTAAAAATTCACATGGGAAAGAGAGTCAAGGCCAAAAAAGGCAAGTGGAAAGGTTGACCAGAAAAGGTAAGCCAAATATGGTTAATGATTTTGATTAAGGTTGTGCAAACACGAGATTAGGATAATTAATGAGAGATTAGAGGCAAGTGGGAGATTATGGAGGATGTGACATTTAATCCAAATTAAGTGGTGCACATCCTAATCGTAGATTAATTAATTTAATCTGGATTAAAAGAGGGTTATGGAGAATGTGACAAGGAGAGAGAAAAAGAGGATTTAAAAATTGGTTTTAATCCAAATGGGTTAGAAGACTAAATAAAATAATTTGTCATATTTATTTAATTTAGAGAAGAAAAGGGATAAGGTAAAGTATTTAATTTTAATTACATACTTTAAGAACCTTAGGTAGAAAATGAAATAATGATTAAATAAATTATTTAATCACTATTAATGAAATAGATGAACAGAGTAGACGATTTTGATCATATGGAAGTGATCAAATTTAGATGTCTACACTAGGTAGGAACAAAAATATGACAAAGACAAGTCTGAAACACCTAAAACCTAGAAAATCAACTGCATTGGGACTCATACACTAAAAGTGGCATATCACTCCTTCTTGGCCTTTTGAGAAATTCAAAGTCTAAACCTTCCTTTCAACCTATGCTTTGTCTTATCAACCCAATTTTTGGATCCGAATTATTGAATTTTTCTCTATAGGTTTCTTTTAATGATCTTCTAAATAAGGTGACTATTTGGACAACTTTGTACGCTTGACAACTTCTTTCCAATCTTTCTCTTAAATATGTCTTCAACCAAGATCTGTAAATCAAACACTAAAGAGAGGGAAAAATGTTGTTTTGTTAGTGGAAAGGGGTTTTCCTTAGTCAAACCCCATTTTGGTAATCAAACCTTGAAATGAAATGAAATGGAGAAGGCGGAATGATGAATGAACAAAATGATATGTTGAAACTCACCAAACCCTAGAAATAAAGTGTTGCAAACATGTATGAAATGGCTCCATTGGATGTGGATCTTGACTCTTTATTGAATTTTTTAGATCTTGAATTGAGTGCTTGCTTGAATCATGAAAGCCTACATCAAAATTGTTAGCTCAAAAATAAACATGATGCATGATGACTTTGACATGATGCTTGATACTTCAATTATGGTCCAAAACACTTGATAAGTAGCTCTCAAATTCTCTTGAATGCTCTTGTAAACTCTTATAATCTCCAATTGCTAGAATGCATGAATACTTAAAATCTTAGGTCACTTGATTGCTTTTAAGGTTCAAAATGAGTGAAATAACCTTATATTTATACTTGTTTATGCATAATTTACTAAAATCACAACACTACAAGCCGACATCAGATCTAGGAGAATAAAACTCCGCCAAGAATTTGAATTTGAATTTAATTTTAAGCCACATGGGACTCATATGCTAGAAGTGGCATATGAGCCCCATTAGGCTAGGCTATGGAACACATTTTTTAAGAAATGCTTAGATTCATGTGAAATCCAGATCAGGGCCCCAAAACCTAGGTGGGACCCATACACCCAAGGTCGTGTATGAGTCCTTGATCACTAAATCTAGGCCATACAATCCAAAAACACCTGAATTATGTTGGATGTTGGTTTATGTTGGGATTATCCTTAGAAATATGCATTAATTAAGGCTTGTTGATGCATGTTAAGGGTAAATAAGGCATAAAGAAGCTCAATTAATAATGGAAACCCTAGATTAATTTGAAAGTGTAATACAACACTTTACAAAACCCTAAATAAGGCACAATTAGATCCATTTAGTTTACAAGGGCCCAAGACCTAATGTGAATGTGTTAAACACATTACAAAACTAAATCAAGGAAACATAAAACTCAAATTAACAAGGAGGGCCCAAACAAGCACACAAATGTAGAGGGATATATTTTTTGTTGCCACATTTAGCCCCCACTTTAGTGAGAGGAGAAACTTGCTTCCAACTCACACTAAAGTAGACAAACTCACATGAAGAGGGGTCCAAGTGTACCAGTGCTAGTAAGATAGGATGGCAATGACCAAGAGGGATTATCAAGCCCCCAAGATCAAGATCCTATGACAAACCAACATAGGCACAAAATTTAACACACATGAAAATGATATAAGAAGAGACAACAAGGCACAAGTATACACTACCAAAGGCAAAGAGAAAATAAAAGCAAAATAAAAGGGTGGATCAAGCTTCAACCATTTGTACCACATGTTATGGATCATATCTAAGTTGTTTTTCAAAAAATGCACATTCACTTGGAGGCAATAGAACTCTAGGCTTTCCATTGGGTGAGTATCCGAAAAGGTGAGACAAATATGCATGTGGACGATATGAACTCACACACACAAGCAAGTGGCTATGGGAAAGTCATGCCTAATTTTGGCTACCCGTTCAACCAGACCAAAGCTATACCTCTTGATAACTTTGATAAGGTGTCACACAACAATGAACATCGAGCTTCATGAGACAAGTAAAGCTTTGTATGTTTGAAACTCACGAACCAAAAAGATGGATCCACATGAAAGCAATGTGTATAATGAAAGTTGGCCATATAAGAAAAATTTTAAATGCTAAGTAGTGTAAGGAAAGTTCAAAGGAGTTTTGCTTAGTTCATGTAAGGTCTTAACTTAGGGAATATTGTGCATAATGTCTCCAAGAGAGGACGAATCAAAGAATAGAAGATTCACAACTTTTGGGATGCAGTGTGTCGCATCAAGCCACTAAGAGGAATATAATATGCTAAGAGAGATCACACTCTTGAAGGAAATCACACCCAATGTCACCACAAAGATGCATTGCATGACATAATAAGACTACACAATGAAATACAAAAGAATAATGCCAATGTATGCCCCCACTTTAAAGAAATTTCTAAACACCATGTTGTGAGAAATTACTTTAAAGTAGAAAATGATAAATGCTGAAAATAAGGAGGACATGAGAGATAACTTGGAAAGCCCTATGCCACTACATATGTGGGTATGTGCAGGATCATCATGGAAAAAACAGGCCCTTAAGTGGCAATAAAATTCAAAAAATCAGAGTTAGGCAACTTGATGTAAAAATTTGAATAAGTTATCTATATTATTTCAAAAATATGTAAGAATATAATATGTAGCAAATTGAATGTAGTTTCTAAACTACTAGGTTTATTTTTATATTTTTCAAAACCTATTTGGTGAAAATTTGAAACTTCAATGTAGTAGTACTTAAATTTTAGGAAAAAATAAGGCGTAGGTGTCTGTCTGACCACCCTAACCACAATAAAATGATAATATTTTTTTATAAGAGTTTAGATATAAGTAGAAGACTCATGTCCTGATGTGATGCATATTTTTTTGTAATTTTTTTCCAAGTAAATAATTAATTATGAATTTTTATTACAACTTATTAAAAATATAAAAACTCATATGTCTGACCACCTTAACTTGGTTAAAAGTTCATGAAATTCAATTCTTTTTTTTAATTCTATAGTATGCGAAACATATAATGTGACGCATGTTTTGGATTCAAAAAATGTGATACCGTTTGAAAGCTATAGATTTTTTTCAATCATCCTATCAATCAGGACTTTAGTTGTAATTGAAATAGAAAATGAATAATAATTATTTATTAAATTCAAAGTAAAGCATAATTTATACTGGTGGAAAGCTGAGAATCTCCTTTAACAACCCTTTTCATTTCATCAATTTTGGGTAAAAAAAAAGTCGTTAGCCACATGGACCATCATATCACTTAGATATCGCCACTTTTTGGCCCATCATGATCCTACACATACCCATGTTTCCAAATAAAGCTATGTCATGAAAGGGAAAAGAGGGGTTTCCCCCAAAGTAAAACTCCAAACACTTGAGGGATCCATGGATTTGGGGTCAGTATGTTTTGGCTACAATGTTTTCTTAGAGAGCTTGGAAATATCATCATTAACCAAATACAAATAGAAATAGAAGAATAACAAAAAGAGAGGAAAAACAAAGAAAAATCCTTTCGGGTCAACATGGAAGAGACATGAATGTCTCAACGCCTTGCATCATCCCCAAAAAGGAAAATACAAGACAAAAAAAAGATAAAGAAAAATGTAAAATATTTACAACACAAAGAAGAATGCACATACAAATAGAGGAATGTCACAAAGAGAGAGATATCAAACATAACAACATGAGGGATCTCATTATGCACATGAAATCACATAAAAGAAAAATAAATAATATAAAAAACTAGTAAGGCACATGCGAGTCATCCTATTAGCAGGTCATCCGCATCCCCATCGTGTTTATCTTATATAGAAGGAAAAAAAATAGCCAAAGGGACAATAGCAAGTGCCAAATTAGGGACATCACTAAGTTCAACACTCTTCCGAGGAGAATTATCATGTAAGATCATAGAAGAGGAAAATAATGTATTCAATTCACTATGTACCTCCTAGTCAATTTTAGCAATCTCCTCATTGTCACATAAATTAATCAAAAAATGAGGTCTAATGATAATGCCCAAAGAAGGGTTTGGCTCCTGTTGCGGTTGTGGTATAGAACCTTTTTGTTTTGGTGAAGAGGGAGAATCATCGTGTATTTCTTTAGTCTGTTGGAAAAATAAGGATATACAACTCAAAGGGGGAGGGGCTTGAATCAGTTGTTACCAAAATCAAATTTATACAACATTAATGAACCTTAAATCTCAAATGTGATAAATAACATGCAAACATAAATTAATAACACATCAAAGACACATGAACACCAAGATTTTATACGTGGAAACCCTGTTAGGGGAAAAACCATGGTGGATGTTAGTCCACAAGATTATACCCTGTTAGAAGTATAATGAAGAATGACAAAGGAATGCACTTGCATTCAGGTGCACTGCCTAGAGCACACTGCTCAATGGGAAGGCTCACTGCCTTACATAAAGTAATCAGATTAAATCCATCTGATGAAGTTGAGATGAGAAATTAGCTTCTACCAAAGCCTGATTACAGTTCCAATTAGGCGCACAAATAATTCTACAAACTCTTCCACACTCTACTAAATCTCTTCCGCACTCTGCTATGAATGATCTAACCTTTATTCACACATGTACATCACTTGTACACACTGATAATTGCCTCTAAATGAGGAAAACAAAAACCTATATATATCCACTACACAGATTTACATCAGCTATTCAGTCGGCCACAAATAAAGAGTAAATTACAATTGTTGGCCTCAATACATGAATAAATTTCAATGCGCACCAACACAAGTTGGTCACAATATACTGAAGAACCAAACAAGCACCTTCAAACATGACAAACAATAAAATATTAATCCTCATGGATCCGCAACACGCTAACATCATCATGTCAGCCAAGAACATGAAAAATCGAGCACACAGCGGAAAGATCTCTGATCATGAACACTTTGATCAATGAGGACGTACAAAATGGATAGAGTGCAATCTAGAATCATCCATGAACATCATAGGTACATGCACAACACATGAAATTACCATAATTTCATCCTCTTCATCTAGGAACACCATCTCTAGAAACTGAATAACTGTAGGAACATAGATCTTTATATCTTCCACAACTCTTGATGTGAACCTCTGAAACTTTCAGAAAACATACTAGAAAGATTTAGCAACAAACCCTCTAAAGTGCACCTTCAGATAACATATAGAACTTTCCAACATTCCAACCTTCTCAGCTTCACTGGCTACCAGTAACATTATTTTTACAAATATTTCAATATCCTCAACATATACAGCCTTAAGCATCATCAATACTAATAGTGTTGATATCAATTACAAACACATATCAACAATGCAACTACAACATCCAAAAATCTCCCCCTTTGGCATGGGTGGAAACACATGATGTGAAAATAATACCATCCACCCAACTAACTCTTCTCCAAAAATCTCCCCTTGAGATTGTGCACTCTTCATTGCTCTTCTTCTCACATTTTTCACATTGTTTCTCTCCCCCTTTGACATCAATGGCAAAGGTAAACATGCTCTGATCTCAAATTTGAATCATTTGACTACTCACCCTGAGTAGGAGCCACCACAACATCAATCCAGAATAGGATATGTCTATGAATTCATAGACTAATGTACATACCTACATCTTAGTTCTGATCAGGAGGGGAAATCACCCCTAACTTGCCTCTAAGGTACTCAAAAGTATCCTTAGGCAACAACTTGGTAAAGATATCTACAATTTTCTCTTTGGTAGGTATGTACTCCAATCTAACTTCCTTGTCACTCAATTTATCTCTCAAAAAGTGATACTTGATGGATATATGCTTTGTCTTTGAATGCAACACTGGATTCTTGGAAATGTTAATGGCACTTGAGTTATCACAAAATATGGCAATGGGTTCTTCATACTCAATTATGATATCTCTAAACATTTTCTTCATCCACAGTACTTGGGTAGAACTATTTGCAACATCAATATATTATGCCTCAGTAGTAGACAATGAAACTAAGTTCTACTTTTTGCTTAGCCAAGATACCAATTTCTTCCCTAGGAAGAATGCATCACCACTAGTACTCTTCCTGTCATCTACATCTCCTGCCCAATCAGCATCAGTGAAAGCTCTTAGAATAAGACCATCATCCCTAGGATACCAAAGACCAAGATCAACTGTCCCTTTCAGGTATTTGAAAATTATTTTCACAGCAATCACATGAGACTCTTTAGGATCGACCTGAAATCTAGCAACCATGCATACAACATTCATTATATCTGGCCCGGTCTAAGACAAATAGAGTAATCCACCAATCATTGACATGTATCTTGTCTGATTTTCTTTAGGAGAATCATCATTTTGTGTAAGTTTGCATCCAGTTATCATAGGTATACCAACTGGCTTTGAATCTTCCATGCCAAAAAATTTCAGTAGCTCTTTCACATATTTAGATTGAGATATGGAAATTCCATCATCTAACTGAGTGATTTGCAATCCTAAAAATAATTTCAGCTCTCCTATCATTGACATTTCAAACTCACTTTTCATCTCATCAGCAAACTTCATACACAAATCATCATCACCTTCAAAAATAATATCATCAACAAAGATGTCAATGATCAATTCTTTATTCTCCACCAACTTGAAATACAAATTACTATTAGTAGTACCTTTATTGAATCCAAGTTTCAACAAATATTTTTCCAATCTAGCATACCAATCTCTAGGAGCTTGCTTAGTTCCATATAGAGCTTTCTTCAGTCGAAAAACCATATTTTTTTTTTAGTCAGTTGAAATCCATCCAGTTGTTCAACATAGACTTCTTCTTCTAGCTCAACATTTAGAAAGGATGACTTTACATCCATCTGATAGAATTTATAATTCTTGAAAGTAGCATAAGCAATAAATAATCTTACCACTTCAATTCTAGCAATAGGGGTAAAAGTTTCTTCAAAATCAATACCTTCCATTTGTGAGTACCCTTTGCAAACCAGTCTTGCTTTGTTTTTGACCACTTCACCTTTCTCATTCAGCTTATTCTAGAACACCCACTTGGTTCCAATCACATTTTTGTTTTGAGGTCTAGGAACAAGATCCCATGCATCATTCTTCTCTATCTGCATTAGTTCTTCTTTCATGACTTCCATCCAATGTTCATCTTTGCATGCTTCATTGATATTGCTAGGATCAACTTTGGATATTAGACAATATTCTTCTAGAATTCTTCTTCTATTTTGCACACCTTTGCTCTTATCTCCTATGATCTGACTATCAGAATGATTTTTCCTTACATATTTGGCAGTTTTAGGATTTTCTCTGACTTTTTGTTCTTGTGTTCTTTCTTCTGCACTTTTTCTAGTCTCTACTTCTTGATTCCCTTGGTTCATCGAAACAATCTGAAGTTGATTATGTGTCTAAACATCATTCTTAGTGTTATCATCTGAATCATATCCACTATATCTGGATGGTCTAACAATATCTTTATTAACTTTGACATTTACACTTTCAATCATTTTATTTAATCTCTTATTAAAGCATTGGTAAGCTTTACTTTTAGTAGAGTAACCCAAAAATATCCCTTCATCACTTCTAGCATCAAACTTGCCTATATCATCATCTCTCTTGATGTAACACTTGCTTCCAATTTTTTTGAAATACTTGATAGGAGGCTTATAACCAAACCATAGCTCAAAAGGTGTCTTACCAGAATTACTGTTCACATACACCCTGTTAATGGTATACACAATAGTACTTACAACTTCTCTCTAGTCGAAATGAGGAATATTTTCTTCTAGCATCATGGTTCTAGTAGTGTCTAGAACATTTTTGTTCTTTCTTTCAACAATTCTATTTTGTTGAGGGGTTCGGGCAGCAGATAATTGTCTTTGGATTCCATGCTCTTCATAGAAAAAATTGAATTCCCGGGAAGTGAATTCACCACCTCTATTTGATCTTAGACATTTTATCTTCTAACCTATCTCATTCTTTTCCATAGCTTTGAAACATTTGAACTTTTCTAATGTTTCATGTTTTTCTCTTGAGAAAGAAACTCATATCATTCTAGAATAATCATCAATGAGAAACATAAATACCTTTCACCTTGTAGACTTCTGATTTTGGATGGACCACATAGATTAGTATGTCTAAAATTTAGCACTCCATTAGAGATATATTGTTTAATTTGAAAATATTTTCTCGTTTGCTTTCCCATCTGACATTCCTTGCACATAGTGTCAGTAGGCTTCACTAACTTAGGAAGATCTATGACTGCTTGATTAGTGCATATCTTGACAATGTTATCAAATTTCACATGACACAATCTTCTATGCCATAACCAACTTACATCAATCTAAGCAATTAAACAACTTTCACTAGCAACACTCAAATGAAAGATATTACCTTTTGTCTTTGTACCTAAAGCAATCATATTTCCAGAACTTCCCCTTATTCTGCACTTACCATCCTTGAATTTAATATTGTAACCCTTGTCTACCATCTGTCCAACACTTAACAAGTTATTCTTTAAGCCTTCTACATAAAGAACATCATCAGTATTATGCTTACCACCAAAAGAAATAGTGCCTTTTCCATGAATCACACCAAAAGTGTTGTCTCCAAATCTTACAACACCACCATCATAGTCTTCCAAGCTTACAAACTTTCTTTTATCACCTGTCATATGATGTGAGCATCTACTGTTAATTACCCTCTCATCCCTTTCTTCACTTTTTTCTGCAAGAGCTTTCTCAACATTCACATTACTAGTAGATTCAATGGACACCTGACCATTTTCTTTGATAGCAATAAATACCCATTCATGTTTATTTCTGGTTTATTTATCAGATTTTTCATCAATTACACCTTCTTCAACATAATAACATTTCCTTTGAAATTTAGTCTTCTCAGGTTTGTACTTAGAAACTCTTTCAAGACATCTAGATGCAAATGACCTATTTTACTGCAAGAAAAACATTTGATAGGAAACTTTCCTTTGTACTTACCATGACCTCTAGATTCTCTTTTCATAATCAATGCTTCCAATTCTTCCAATTCTCTTTCTTCATCTTCAATCTTTTTCATTTCATCTTCATATTTGAATGTCCTTTTGGAACTCTCACCCGAATTGTACCTCTGTTGGCTTTTTTCTGATACTATAGCTTTGAATGCAGATTCACCAAATTCACTCAACTCAAGTGCAACAATTTTTCCAATCAACATGTGTCTTGTAATATTTTTCACTATCTTGAGTTCACCAATAGCATGAGCTCTTGTTTTGTAGGAGGGACACACAGATCTAAGTATCTTAGCCACAACTTCTACATCATCCAAGGTTCCACCAACACATCTAATGTTCATCACCAGTTCATTTATCTTTTGAGAAAAAGAGAGGATATTCTCATCTTCACTCATCTTCAAGTCTTCCCACTTTCCTTTTAGACTTTGTAACTTAGCACTCTTCACTAGCACATCTCCTTCAAACAATGTTTTAAATTTTTTCCAGATCTGGTATGCAGTCTTCATTCCTAACACATTTGTCATCTCTAAATCTATCAAAGCACTCAATAATGCTTCAATAGCCCTGGTATTAGCTTCTTCTTTCTTGATCTCATCTTTAGTGGATAGACCATTCTAAGGAATAGTATACGCACTTCGTGACATCTTCTAGAAAGGTTCTCCAATGCACTTCAAATGGCACTCCATTTTGACTTTCCATAAAGAGTAGTTTGTACCATCGAATCTAGGACTATCCTTCTTGTATGATGCCATCTCAGATCACCTCAAGTTGTTAGGCTTCTTTAGAGGAACTAGCTCTGATACCAATTGTTGGAAAAACAAGGATAGACAACTGAGAGGGGGTGTGAATCAATTGTTACCAAAATCAAACTTGTACAACATTAATCAACCTTAAATCTCAGATCTGATAAATAATAGTGCAAGAATAAATTATAAATTAATAACACATCAAAGACACATGAACACCAAGATTTTATATGTGGAAACCCTATTAGGGGAAAAACCATGATTAATGTTAGTCCATAAGATTATACCCTATTAGAAGTATAATGAAGAATGAAAAAGGAATGCACTTGCATTCAAGCGCACTACCTAGAGCACACTACTCAATGGGAAGGCTCATTGCCTTACATAAAGTAATTAGATTAAATCCATCTGATGAAGTTGAACTGAGAAATTAGCTTCTACCAAAGCTTGATTATAGTTCTAGTTAGGCACACAAAAACTTGTACAAAATCTTCCACACTCTACTCAATCTCTTCCACACTATGCTCTGAATGATCTGACCTTTATTCACACATGTACAACACACTAAGCATTGCCTCTAAATGAGGAAAACAAACACTTATATATATCCGCTACATGGATTTACATCAACTATTCAGTCGAACAAAAATAAAGAATAAATTACAACTGTCATCCTCAATACATGAATAAATTTCAATGCGCACCAACACAAGTCAGTCACAACATAGTGAGGACCGAAAAAAACACCTTCAAACATGCCAAACAATAAAATATTAATCCTCATGGATCCGCAAAATGCTAACATCAAAATGTTGGCCAGGAACATGAAAACTCGAGCACACATCGAAAAGATCTTTGATCACAAACACTTTGATCAATGTAGACGTACATCAAGGATAGAGTACGATCTAGACTCATCCATGAACATCACAGGTACATGCGAAACACATGAAATTACCATAATTTCATCCTCTTCATCTAAGAACACCGTCTACAAAAATTGAATAACTGTAGGAACACAAATCTTCATATCTTCCACAACTCCTGATGTGAACCTCTAAAAATTGTGGACAACATACTAGAAAGCTTTAGCAACAAACCCTTTGAAGTGCACCTTCAGATCTTCAACGTATAGAAATTTCCAACATTCTAACCTTTTCACCTTCACTAGCTACTAGTAATATTATTTTTACAATTTTCTCAATATCCTCGACATATACAACCTTAAGCATCATCAATGCTAATAGTGTTGACATCAATGACAACCACATATCAACAATGCAACCACACCATCCAACACATTTAAGTTTTGATGTTGATTTTATTTGTTTTTTTCTTCGTTTAACCTTCAAGCAAGAGCACGATGCCTACACCTACACTCTCTAGCATTTTTTAGTATGACTTTCAACTCGCGTTTGTGTAGGAGTGGGTTTATCGACCATAGGTTTCTTTTCTTCCCTAAGGGGAGGAATGGAAGGAACCATGGAAGGTTGCTCAACCAATTTCTCTTTAGCTTTGTAAACTTGATTTATTTTAGGAGGCATGACAAGATTTCTTAATTATCTCTTGGTATTTTGTAGGAGATAGGCAAAGGATCTATCTTAGCTTGGTCTTGGTTGTTTGGAATGTATTTAGGTTCGATCATGGTTTCATCAAAGATTGTAGGCTCGGTCATAGGTTGAGGCATGTTTGTAAGGGACAATTTTTCTAGACATTTTTCCTTGAACTTTTGATAGGATTTGAAAAATAAGTCTTCTTGAAGTTTAATAGGTTCCATAGGCTCAAGCCAAAAGAAATCTAATGAAATTTTTTTGCATGAAGACAAAGGGTTAAAGCCACTATGATGTATAGTAAATATTTTACTGTCAAATGGAAACTTTAGGAATTTATGCACAACCGACGAGACGACTTCCATGGAGTTTAGCCATGGGTAACCAAGCTTCACACAAAATTGGTCTGATGTCAAGATGATGGAGAATGAGACATCTAATGTTTTTGGTCCTATTTGTAAAGGTAAGGTGATCAATCCCATCGTAGGGAAAGCAAAACCATTATGTGTCTTTATTCATGCTTTTGGTTTCATATATATTTCTTGACAGAGTTCATGCACAAGTAGGAATTCCTTAGTGATTGCATTCGCTCCACAAATGGGATCAATTAATATCCCATTAGTGGGCTTGTCATTGATTTGGATGGCTATGTAAAGAGGACCATTAGGTGCATGTTTAAGTATATATTTAGATGAGAAATCAATGTCAATAGGCTTTTAGTTCGACCCTTATTATGTTGAGTTTTTACCAACTCAACTAAACCATCGATATGATTTTGTTCTATAGGATCTTGTTGATCAGTATCCATTTTGTTTCTTATAATGGTTGTAAGAATTTGATATAAAATATGGAGGTAAAGGCTTATAGGGATTTTTAATAAGAGGTAAGGTTATCATTTTTTGTTCTAGAAGTTGTGACATTGTGTTATGGAGGGTATTGGGTAAGGGAGTGAATTTCCTAGCCAGATCCCCAAATGCAAAAGGAGTTGTATTCCTTATAGCGGCCACTTGGGTATCAACATGTTGATTTGTTTGTTGAGGGGGATTAAGTTGAATATCCTTTATTCTATTTTATAAAATGTTGATAATTATATTGGTTTGTGGATTTATACTTTTTAGGTCGGGTAGAGGTGGGTTTTGTTTCACGAATACTAACCAAATTTTGATAATCACGAAGGGTTGTACACAAGTGCACAAAGGAGGGGAACTTCATCATGGTAAGATTATCTTGTATCTTAGTTTTCAAGTTCTCAATGAACATCCTTTGAAGGTGAGGGTCATGAATCTTTACATCGATTTGGGAATAAAGTGATTAGTAGCATGAAATAAATTTGATAATGTTTTCATCATCTTTTTGCTTACATATCATCAAATCGGTTAGGGTCATCTTAGGATTCATATGCACCTAAACATGGTTTATAAATGCCTCAAAAAGTTCATTGAATGAATGAATTGAGTTGGTTAGTAATGAAGAGAACTATTTTAAGGCGGTATCCTTCAAGGATCTAGGGATAAGCTTAGCCAAGAGCTTATCCTCAAGAATAAAGTCACCATATATGGCGGTATAAGTGGAAACATGGTTAGAAGGATCTACTTTCCCCCCATATTTCTTGAATCTAGGCACCTTTATACCTTGTGGAATTGGTGTTCTCAATATCTCCAAGGATAAGGGATTTATTTTGACATAATATGTAGGTTGTCCATCTTGATTTTGGTTTATGGTGGAAACTTTCTTTTGAAGGGTTGAAACAATTTACAAAAGTTAAGTTATGAGAGGATCATTGTTTTCAATTTGATATGGGGGTGAATAAGGTGGAGGTGTGTATTTTTTCGAGAGACAAGTGAATGGAATGATTATAGGAGGTAAAGTGGTGGGAGATATGACGTGCGATGCCACAAGGGTACCAAGGATGCTAGCATAAATACCTAAGGAAGGAATCACATTACTAGTAGGTTACATTGTTGTTGTAACTTGAGGGTTGATATAGGTAGGAATAGAGACAATTGTTGTGGGAGGAGGAATTTGAATTCTTCCTTGGCTTGGTACATTGTTCGAGGGTAAAGAAAAACTAGTGGTTGAGGTAAGATATTTTCCAAAAATTAGAACTATCTTACGCACAATGTCAAATCCTTCACTTTCAATCATGTGATGTATGTTATCTATGGTAGGTATAGTGACATTTAAAATGTTCTCAGTACTTATTTTATTTTGTAGGTTTGCTAGGTCTTCATGAATTTGAATTATGTTTTCTTGCAGAATACTAGTGTAAGAGAGGGGGACCAAACACGTCAAGGCTCCAGGTCATGGAGAGCTGAGAGTGGAGGGCTTCCCTAACTCACCTCACTCTAAATGGGTGTTTCAAAGAGAGGTCAAGAATGATGAGGACTATAAGGTACTTCTATCACTCTTCAGACCCAAAATCCAAGTTTAGGCTAGGTGAGTTGGTTTTTGGAGTCGATACTCCACCTTAGGCACCTCTCTATCTAAGGATGACAATGTCATTCTGGAATGACAACACGGTGCACTGGAATCCGTATGTCCATAGAATAGAAAGTACAATATAGACTACCAAAAAAAACTAACATCCTAGCTAGTTATTCTTAAATGAACAAAATAGAACAATAAAGTATGAAAAGTACAAATGAATATGATAAAGTAGATAGATAAAGGCTAGAGTGATGAAGATGATCTCACCAATGAACTAGTTCGCCAACTAGTTCCAAATGCACGTTCACCTACACACAAGAAAGAGGGGAAAATATTACGGATGTATAGGGGTATGCCTCAATCAAACCCCCGTTTTGGTGTTTCCACCTCCACAGACAGCCAAAAAGCAATGAGATAAAAATATGCAATAAAGAAGTCAAGAAAGTAGAAGTTGAAATAAACACTACAAAATAGTAAGATGGTACTCAACCAAATCACAAAGGAGAGGAGTGAAACGTTACCACCTCCACCCAAAAGATCACTAGCCAATGGTGGAGAATGCGGACTTGGCAAGGTCACCACAACCTTGATTTGGAAGGAGGTCTCACAAGACTCCAAAATCACATTGCTATGGCTTGCTTCACACTTTCTATATGGAGTTAATGGAGTGTTGCTGCTGCAATGGAGTGCTGGAAATGTTGCTTGAAAGTGAATGAGATGCCAAGAGGATAAGATTCAATTGTTAAGAGATTGAAAAATAAGATGAGTTGAATGAAGAATGGATGAATTTGAAGGAAGAATGAGCAAGAATAAGGATTTTTTGGGTTGGTTGGCCGAAGAGGGACATTAAAATTCATCCCCAATTAGGAGTGTAATTCCTTTTCCAACTTTAGATGCAGGAATTCATCAGGGATGGTAGCGCATCACACAGATGTTTATGCACCGCATGCGCATCCTTGAAAAATATTCTCCCATCGAAACAATAGATAGATTCCAAGTGGAAGGAATGTAGTTGGGTGATGTGGAATTTTTCCTTCAAATTTGATTTTCTAAGGTGAGGGTGTTCGAAAGGGGAATTTTCATAAGGGTGCAAATTTTCTCCTATAAATTTTGTCCCCACTTTAGCGAGCATGAGTACTGATGAGTGCTTCAGTAAAGTAGATCAAAGAGTTAGTAGGGTTAGAAATTTATACCTAAATCATTGAGGAAGAAGACCATAATTTGACGAGCTCAAACGTGCAAGACAAAACAAAATACTCAATAGCCCCATAGAACTATGAAGTTGCACAAAGTACACCGAAGGCCCTCAGACCAACAATTGAAAAATCCCACAGGATGAAAGCATCTTATAGGCCCGTAGAACTTGAAGGAGGCAGTCCCCAAGATATCTCACATGAAGGAAGCCCCATGAAGTATGTTGCTTATAGGCCTGCAAACTTGCAAGAAGGTATCCCCCAAGATCTCTCACATGAAGGCAACCTAGAGAAAAAATTTCCTTACAGGCCCATAGACTTGCAAGGAGGTATCCCCCAAGATCTCTCACATGAAGGAAACCTAGATGAAAAAAGTGCCTTATAGGCCTGTAGAGCTGCAAAGAGGTGTCCCCCAAGATCTCTTTCAAGAAGGAAACCTAAAGAAGGGGACTCTGTAGAGTCATACCAAAAAGTGGCTTTACAGGTGCACCTACAAAGTGACATGTTTACACATAGATAAAGCATGTCCAATAATAAGGCGGCCATGCAGGTAGTCAAGAGGAAAGTCACATAGACATTCAAAAAATTGGAATGCTTTTAAAGGGGTCCCTCAAGAACCCAACGTGAAAATCCGATCCACTCAAGGGACGTGCTATTTGAAAATGTAAAAGAGAGATTTTTTTTTCTCAAATCGGTTCATCATCAAGGAATCTTTTTGAAAGATGTTCACTTCATCAAGGAATTTGAAATGAAGAAAATTACCCCTTGCAAGGGGAAGGTCAAAGCTACTTCCACCTCGGAGGAAAGTTCTCAAGATTTTTCTTTGTGAACCCATGATGAAGGAAACACGTTCTACTAGGGGTCCAAGTCGTAAATGTGATTTTTAAAAAATAAATGTTCGTGAGGATTTTTGAGAAAATATTCGCTGGAAATGAATGCATTTTCTGAAAATCAAAGTATCATAGAAAATGGCATTGTCACACATGAGAGAGACAACTCAGGAAAAGAAGAGAAAAAAGAGAAAAAATAGAGGACACAGGGGGGATCTAGTTTCATAGGGTCGGATCTACTCATTCTTATATAGATAATAGGTAACCATGATACAAGGAAAAAGATCAATCCCCAACCAGATCAGGAAGAATGCACGGAAATAAATAAATAAATAAATAAAATTCGCTCAACATGGAAAGGAAGCCTAAATTCCCCCAACACTTTTCATCTTCCCCAATTTTCTAAAAACCAAGCACAAACATGGGAGAATGATGATATAGATAGAAGAAGGTTTACGACACAACATCACTCCTGTATCCAAGCACCAACACGGGTGACAAGGGTCATCCAAGAACATGTAACACAAGTACAAGGGAACACATCACAACACACACACATCCAATCTAAAGATAAGTAAGAGGCCTCCCCCTAACACTCATTGACCAAGAGGTCATCCGCTTCCCACTCTGGATCATCACAAGGGGAAGAAGGATGAGCCTACAGTGGTGGAATATTAAGGGGAGGTTCTTCTGACCCTCCCAGAACAAGAGCCAAGGAAGAAGGCCTCATAAGGTCTTCTCCACCGAACTCCTATGGAGCTATGTTTAGTAACTTTACAAAGATTGTTGACAAGGCCGAGACTTCATCCAAAGAGTTAAACATGCACTTCACTAGAGTTCAATGTCGTACCTCAATGAATGAAGAGGATTGCACCTGAGATTCACTGCTTGGCTCATCAAGTGATTTGGGAGAGGTGACAAACTCAGGGGAAGCCATATCTAGCTTCGTCACTAGGATGGAGAAAGCTAGCATGAGACCACCTTTTGGAGAAGGTGGGCTTCTCTTACATCCTCCATTACTGGAGGGACCAACCTCTACCTTCGACTTCATCGAGGGATGGGAACTCTCCACAGACGAGGTGAGAGGTGCGGAGGAAGAGGAGGAGAAAATCTAAACAAACACCATCGAGGTATTAAAAATTTCTATGGGTTTTGGGAAAGGCAAGATGTTTGGAGGGGACATTAGCAAGGGTGGCTCAACCAAAGGAGTGATGAACAACTACATCTTTTTGGGGTTGGGTGCATATGTACTCACAATGGAAGCTAGAAGTGATATGAAGCTTGGTTGAACAAAAGTAGAGGGGAGAAGAGAGGAGGACATAGTAGGAGGCCTTGAAACAGGAGTGGTCAACTCCTCATCCTTTCTTTGCAAAGTGGCCTATTCAGCCGCTAGAGACTTTTGCTGGTGCTTGCGCTTGTGTGCAAGGCGGTTTCTATGACTCTTTCAGCTAGAAGCTGAAAGTTGCGAAGGGACAAAAGACTCCTGCTTAGCCATAGGGGTGTCCACTATATCCATTTCTAGTAGAGGGACAAGCTCCTGAACGGGAGAAAGAGGAGAGGGTTGAGAAGCAATGAGGGGAATCAGCTCTAGTGCCTCAACAGCGGGCCTCTTCCTATTTATTTCTTTTGGAGCAGAAGCGGTAGGAGGCTGTAGAGGCTGAGACATAGAGGATTCCCTATGGAGACCCTTCCTTTTACCATATTGAATGGGCCTAGGCTCCATGGGTAGAAGAGGAAGCTCAAATGCGGGATGCTTAGGATTTCAAAAAGTGGGTGCCATAGGATTCTCTCGCAACCTAAAAACAAAATATGATGGCGCCATAGTAGGGTGAAAGAAAGCATTAGGCTAAACAACGAAAGAGGAAGAAGAGGGACCCTGAGATGGTTTTTCTTCTGATCTCCTACGGGCTTTGGCAACATCACTGTCAGCTTTTAGGCATGCCCTATGCAAAATATCATAAGGTGATGGATGGTACCTCACTTTAGGTGTTAAGTTCCCTTTCTTGTACTTTGATATGTCTGGTACAAGAGGTCCTTCCTAGGTGGAAGAGGACCAATAAATGTAGGCCAAAACTAATCTAAGGAGTAGCTATCACCTGCGACTAGTGGTTTATAACCAATGTTGTGAATCACATGCATTGACCCCCCATGAGTAAACTTTAGAAATTTGTGCACAACCGAGGGAACTACATTCATAGCTAGTAGCCAGGGAATAACCAACTTCACTCTGAAGAGTTCAGACCCCAAGATTATGCCAAACAATAGGTTTACAGAGTTAGGTCCAACAAGGATTGACAAAATGATACTACTTAGGGGAGGTAAAAAAATTTTGTGATGTGTACGGATGGTGCTCATAGGTGCATTGTACCAATCTTTGTGTAGGAAGTTAATTAACATAATCTCCTTGGTTATGATATTCACTTGAGATATCCGATTAATAAGGACACCTGCTACAACATTCCCATTGATCCACGTAGGGATATAAAGAGGAGATGGTTCTTTATTGAATCCCATTGGTAGGTCCTGCGAGGTGAAATTTATAATTGGGCCACCACTCGTAGGCTGCTCAGAGGGGATAGGTTGATGTAGAAAAGAGGCAATCACACACACTAAATGATACTTTCAAAAAGCTCCCAAAATATTATAAATTAGGATAGTGACCCAATTAAGGTTTCGTTGCGCAACACTTATGAAACCTTCCAACTACGCATACTAGGGGTCGTAGGTTGGGTTGTGATGAAAAAGGCCCCACAACGCTCACACCTACAACACTCCTAGAACACAAGGAAAGGAGCTTTTAGTACCGCTAAACGAAACCAAAATGGTTCATGTCAGGTTCACCAAAAATGTAAGAGAGTGGAACCAACCACATCAAGTCTCCAGGTCATGGAGAGCCAAGAGCAGAGGGCTACCCTAACTTACCTCATTCTAAAGGGGTGTTTCAGAGAGAGGTCAAGAATGATGAGGACTATAAGGTACTTCTATCACTCTTCAGACCCGAAATATAAGTTTAGGATAGGCGAGCTAGTTTTTGGAGTTGATATTGCACCTTAGAAAACTATTTGTATGAGGATGAAAACATCGTTCTAGGATGATAGTGTGATGTGTTGGCATCTCTCAAGCATTCTAGCATCTGTACGACCAAAAAACATAAAGTAAAATATAGACTACCAAAAAAAATTAATGGCCTAGCTAGTTATTCTTAAATGAAAAAAATAGAACAGTAAAGTATGAAAAGTACAAACGAAGATGATAAAGTACATAGATAAAGGCTAGAGTGACGAAGATGATCTCACTAATGTGCCACTTTTCTAGCTAGCTCCAAATGCACGTTCACCTACACACAAGAAAGAGGGGAAAATGTTGGGGCTGTATAAGGGTTTGCCTTAGTCAAACCCTCATTTTGGTGTTTCCACCTCCATGGATAGCCAGAAAGCAACGAGATAGAAATATGTGATAAAGAAGTAGAAGTTGCAATAAACACTACAAAACATTAAGGTGCTACTCAACCAAATCACAAAGGAGAGGAGTGAAACGTTACCACCTCCACCCAAAATCTCACTAGACAACGGTGGAGAATGTAGACTTGGCAAGGTCACCACAACCTTGACTATGATGGAAGGAGGTCTCGCAAGACTCCAAGCCCATGCTGCTATGGCTTTCTTCACACTTTCTATGTGGAGTTGATGGAGTGCTACTGCTGCAATGGAGTGTTGAAAATGTTACTTGAAAGTGAATGAGATGCCAAGAGGATGAGATGGAATTGTTAAGAGATTGAAAAAGATGAGTTGAATGAAGAATGGATGAATTTTAAGGAAGAATGAGCAAGAATAAGGCATTTTCATGTCAGTTGGTCGAAAAGGGATGTTACAATTCATCCCCAATCAGGAGTGTAATGCCCCTACGAGCTTTAGATGTAGGAATTCATCAGGGACAAAAACACACCGCGTGGATGTCTGCGAGCCGTGTGTGCATCCTCAACAAATATTCTCCCATTAACATAACAAATATATGCCAAGTGGAAGGAAGGCAGTTGGGCGATGTGGAAGTTTTCCTTTGGATTTGATTTTCTATGCTGAGGGTGTGCGAAAGGGGAATTTGCATAAGGAGTGCAAATATTCTCCTATATAACTAGCAACGATTGTCTCAAAATTTTCCACACTACTTGAAGGCAAAGAAGTTTTAAGGGTATGGTCCATACCTAGTGAACTAGTGTCAACAGTAGTAGTGAAAGAGTTAGACAACCCAAGGTCCATGACGATTGTGCTATCGTGGGATGACATAAGTTTTGAAATACGTATCACTATAGTATTAGCATTAGGACACCAAGTAGAAAATATCATACAAGGGACACTCAAAGAAATGAAAGATGCAATGAAGACAAGATAAATGCTATGCGCTAACTCTGATTCAAATGAAATTAAGCTAAATGCAATGAAATGAAGAAAATAGAAACTCTATAAATTGAAACAGATAACTAACAGTAGCGAACAACAACATAGAAAAAAAGATTTTAATACAGGAAAATGTAGTTTAAAATCTGAAATGGGACTAAATCACCTAGAGGGGCGTATGAGTCCCAATCAGGGTTTTTCGGGGGTTTAAATGATGAATATTAGTCACCACATAATACACAAAAATCAAGTAAAACCACCTGTATTGGGACTAAATCTCCCAAAGTGGCTTATGAGTCTCAGTTTAGGGTTTTTGCAAAGATTTCAAAAAATTCTGAGTGAAGGTTATGCTTTCTGGTTTGTATGATGCCTAGACTAAGGGAAAATGTAGATTTGAGATGAAATTTAATGATGCAAGATACAAAAATGAAACCTATATGAACTTTCACTTATGTAAGAATTAGAAACCCTAGATGCAATTTAACTGATGCAAATCCTAATGCAATCTCAATGCAAGCTAGATATAGGATTATGATGCACTCCTAATTAGAATTAAGATGTTCTAAATGCAGGTTCACCAAAATGAAACAATGGAAATAGGGGGCTTCCAATCTTTAAGGAGATAGGGTTCCTACCTCACACTCTTGTTTCACTCAAGGAAACCCTGGAGATCTCAAACCAAAGATGGAGTAAAGGAAATAGATATGCTAAAGGGTGTCCTAGGGTTTGATTAAGAACTAAAAGGGGGTTCACCACCAAGCTAGGGCTTGGAAAGATAAGTAACATGAAAAACCCAATGATATGCAAGACTTAAATAGATGACCTAGAATTGAATGCAAAACAAAATAGAAAGCTGGAAAAGTATAGAGGGGCAACTAGAAACCTGAAGTAGATTATTTGAAGAAATGAAATTCTTAAAATGCTAAATTTAATGTACAATGGGACTCACACGCCAGCCTGGTTGATTTAGTCCCAAATTAGGGTTTCTAGGAAGCAACATAAATTTGGCAGAGACAAGTCTGAAACACTTGAAAACTAGAAAATCAACTACATTGGGACTCATATGCTAGAAGTAGCATATCAGTCTTGCTTGGAATTTTCAAAAATTCAAAGTTTGAATCTACTCTTCAACCTCTTCTCTATCTTCTCAACCTGATTTTTGGATCCGAATTGCTGAATTCTACTATGTAGGTGTCTTTTAATAATCTTTTAAACAAGGTGACAATTTGGACAACTTTGCACACTTGACAACTTCTTTCCAATCTTTCGCTTCAGTATGTCTTCAACCTAGATCTACAAATCACACACTAAAGAGAGGGAAAAATGTTTTTTTGTTAGTGGAAAGGGGTTTTCCTTGGTCAAACCACGTTTTGGTTAGCAAACCTTCAAATGAAATGAAATGGAAAGGAGGAATGATGAATGAACAAAATGACATGTTACAACTCACCAAACCCTAGAAATAAAGTGCTACAAACATGTATGAAATGGCTCTAATGGATGTGGATCTTGAATCTTGCTTGAATGTTGTATATTTTGAATTGAGTGCTTGCTTGAATCATGAAAGCCTACATCAGAATTGTTAGCTCAAAATCAAACATGATGCATGATAACTTTGACAGGATGCTTGATACTTGAATAATGCTCCAAACCACTTGATAATTAGCTCTTGAATGATATTGATTTCTTTTGAATTCTCTTGTAAACTATTGTAATCTCTAATTGCTAGAATGCATGAATACTTGAATCTTAGGTCACTTGATTTCCTTTTAGGTGCAAAAACCTAAACACGTGGTGTCTGCTTTACATAGATGAAAAGCTACAGAAAATAATGGTTAATTTCATTCTGGTTGGATGAGACACCTTGTTTGTGGTGCTCTCCTAGTTTTTTTGGTTGCTGCTCCACAACCTATAGGTGGAAGAACACATCCTGGTAGAGATTTGGTCCATCTTTTCAAAAAGATCCTCGACTTCTCTACTTGACCATCAAACCATTCAAGGATCAAACAACTCCATGAATACAATGAAGCTTAATTTTATAATAGATGAGTCAAAGCAGATGAATTATTTGCAAGCAACACTATCAGAGTCACTACGACTGTTCCCCTTTGTTCCATTTGACTTCAAACAAGTCAACTCCGATGACAGATTCCCTAATGAAACATATTAAGAAAGGGCTTCAAGCTAATATATTCCATATATGCCATGGGAAGAATGGAGAGCATATGGGGTAAGGACTACATGGAATTCAGGTTGGAGAGGTGGCTGGACACAGGAGGAAACTTCCTCAATGAGTCGACTTATAAATACTCGGTATTTAATGGTGGGCCAAGACTTTTCCTGGGAAAGGACTTTGTTTTTTACCAAATGAAATAGATCACAACGACTATAATCTGGAGGTTCAAGATGAAGATGAAGTTAGGAAATCTTGTGGTGCCAAAATTGGATCTCACTCTCTACATGAAAAATAGGTTGCTAGTCACATTGCAGCCAAGAGATCTAGTAAAGCATAATATAAGTAGGAGGTTTCTTCCACAATGTGTCAAATTATGATATTGCTATCAAGATTCAACCGTGTAGTTTTCAAGTCAAACTCATTGACCCATAATTCATGAGTAGTAGTTCACAAGAACCCATCTCTCATGATAATGAATGGTCCACTTAGCACTCATTGTATCTAGGTGATGCTCACAGAGGTGAAGCATTGGTACGTCCTAGGAGGTCACCCATCCCAGTACTGCTCCAGCTCAAGCACGCTTAACCACGGAGTTTCCCCCAAGGTTAAGACCACTTAGCTTGCTACCCCATTTGCAAAACCTTCAACAAGTGTTATGCCTTATGAACCATTCATTATAGAGCCCCTTTAGCTCATCAATTGATAAGTAGGAGGTTTCTTCCACAATGTGTCAAATTATGATATTGCTATCAGGATTCAATCGTGTAGTTTTTGAGTCAAACTCATCGACCCATGATTCATGAGTAGTAGTTCACAAGAACCCATCTCTCATGATAATGAATGGTCCACTTAGCACTCATTGCATCTAGGTGATGCTCACAAACGTGAAGCATTGGTCCATCCCGGGAGGTCACCCATCCCAGTACTGCTCCAGCTCAAGCATGCTTAACCATGGAGTTTCCCTCGAGGTTAAGCCCACTTAGCTTGCTACCCCATTTGCAAAACCTTCAACAAGTGTTATGCCTTATGAACCATTCATTATAGAGACCCTTTAGCTCATCAATTGATAAGTAGGAGGTTTCTTCCACATCATGCTAGAAGTGCTAAGTGGACCATTCATTATCATGAGAAATGGGTTCTTGTGAACTACTACTCATGAATCATGGGTCAATGAGTTTGACTTGAAAACTACATGGTTGAATCCTAATAGCAATATCATAATTTGACATGTTGTGGAAGAAACCTCCTACTTATCAATTGATGAGCTAAAGGGGCTCTATAATGAATGGTTCATAAGGCATAAAACTTTCTGAAGGTTTTACAAATGGGGTAGCAAGCTAATTGGGCTTAACCTTGGGGGAAACTCCGTGGTTTAGCATGCTTGAGCTAGAGTAGTACTGGGATGGGTGACCTCCCACGATGGACCAATGCTTCACCTCTGTGAGCATCACCTAGATGCAATGAGTGCTAAGTGGACCATTCATTATCATGAGAGATGGGTTCTTGTGAACTACTACTCATGAATCATGGGTCAATGGGTTTGACTCAAAAACTACACGGTTGAATCCTGATAGTAATATCATAATTTGACACGCTGTGGAAGAAACCTCCTACTTATCAATTGATGAGCTAAAGGGGCTCTATAATGAATGGTTCATAAGGCATAACACTTGCTGAAGGTTTTGGAAATGGGGTAGCAAGCTAAGTGGTCTTAACCTTTGGGGAAACTCCATGGTTAAGCGCGCTTGAGTTGGAGCAGTACTGGGATGGGTGACCTCCCGGGACGAACAATGTTTCACCTCTGTGAGCATCACCTAGATGCAATGAGTGCTAAGTGGAGCATTCATTATCACAAGAGATGGGTTCTTGTGAACTACTACTCATGAATCATGGGTCAATGAGTTTGACTTGAAAACTACACGGTTGAATCCTGAGAGCAATATCATAATAAAGCATAATATGTTTAGTGAACTTTATGGCTTCAATCCCATGCATATCCATACAACACAAAGAATGTATTAACCATTTTTAGTGCATCAATAAGGTTGAGTTTAATTTAATAATGTATAGAAAATCTTGAGTTTAAATTAATATTGTATTTTAAAATGTTTTTTTTAAGAGTTTGTGTTTAATATGTTAAAATATTGGGTTTTTATTGGAGATAATCAAGTTTAAATAAAGAAAGAGATAATTAATTCAAAGTTGTATGTTATGATATTAACAAAATAATTAAAAAAATTAAGTTCATGGGTTTAGACCATCACAAGAAATGACATTAGAATTTGAAATTGGTCTTATGGGTTGATCAAATCACTCCCAAGAAAATAATTGGGACATCCCCATATACTTTTGTATTTGGCAAAGAAGTGATCCTTCTAATCTCTTTAGAGCTCCTAGATTTGTAGATGGTTAAATAGATGAGAGTGGAAGAAGATGCAGCCATGAATGTAGGAATAACATAAATACTTGAACTAAAATAGAATAGATAACTTGACAAGGATTCAATGACGTAATATCAATAGATTCTTATGTGATGATTTGGAAAACACTCATTTGAACCCAAATTCAAGATTGAGGATCTAGTCCTCAAGTGTGACAAAAGATCAACCAAGCTTCACCTTCAATAACATGTGCATGGTGTGCAATGGTGCCACGTAGTGGCTACACTACCTTTTTGAGCTTTTCTTTTGGTTCGGGCTTGACGGTATACACTCGACATCCCCGTGGGTTTTTTCCTCCAAGTTGCTCTCTCATTTTTTGAGGAAGGCCTGCTCATTTGCCACATGGCCCATCTTTTCTTGGGAAGCTCTCTTCACCATTGGGGCAGGGCTTTTACGAATATTTTTAGATGGCAGTGCTTTTGATTTTTCTGGCACTCTTGGGGTCAACCCCTTTTGACATCACCATTTTCTCCAACATTAGATCGAATCAGATAGAGGCAAGCATTTAAGACTGTATCTTCCTTTTGACAAGGAGGCCTAGACAAAGATTGTTAGAGATTTGGGTCATGGATATATCACCACCTGTTGTCATTATGGAATCATCTCAATTTTTATTAATTAGATCTAATTCAAATTTTTATCAAATTTGAGGTTATCTGGTTGCGACACCTATTAGGGTTTTCAACTTTTGCGACCAGGAGTGCTTGGTGCCTGTGTGCTCCCCTTTTCCTATAAAAGGGAGGTTTTCCTAGAGAGGAGACATCATCAAATGATCAAAGGATATGCTCAGTCAATAAATATATTATCAATAGCAATAGGATAGGATATAGCAAATTTCTTGTAGAGCATTAATCGCTCTTTTATAATTGATGTCAAGACACTTATTCAGTTGTTTGTCCTTACTATTTTCAATAATATCCATAAAAAAGTTGTATCACATTGTGCTCATGCGGCCTTTATTTTTATGCTTTATTCTCAGTCATATATATTGAATTCTTTGTGTTCTAGTTACTTTTGTGTAAGTCTTGATCATTAATTCTTAATTGTTTAGCTTCTATGATCTCTAAACTTTAGCTTTCAGGAAAGTGAACCATATTTTTAATACTCTTACAATCTCTTGTTAAAGTTTCTAGTGTTTTCATATTATGTTATTAAGTGGATACCTTTGTAAGAATCTAAAGTATCCTATTCAACTCTAGGTTTCCTTTTTCTACTTGAACCTCAATGGGTTCTTCCCACGGGGGTGATATGAATGTCTACTATGTGCCTACATCAACCTTAGTTATTCGTTCTCCTTCCAAAAATGAAGGGTCTTTGGAATTATGTGTTCACTCTATTAGAAAATGGAGTAGCTAAGGAGCTTTGAAATGTTGTAAAACCTTTGGTGCATCACCACCTTTAGTTTCCCTGTATGCATTTATTTCTCCCTTTTCCCATACCTAGAGAAGAGTTGGTTTCTTTAAGAAATATAGATGTTATTCAGTGAGATGCAAGCAAGGTCCCCGACTCACTAAATTTCCCATAAGGTTGTTTGGGAGAAGCGCAAGATTTTAAAGTCAACAGTTCTTTTTCTGGCATGCCCGATGGTACCAAGTTCTTTCACAATTTCTAATACTTAGCCTTGAGGAGGCATTTTCTAAATGAGACTAAGAGGAGAGACTGGTAAACTCATGCCCATAGTCCAAACCAAGGCATCTTCTAGAGGTAATTTTTAGTATTCCTAGTAACCCTCTTCGGCCCCTAGGCAAAGACAAGTCATAGGTTTCATATCGCCTGTCAGAAGCAATAGAGTTAGGAGTGCTATCCGAGAGTCTAGAGCCTTACCTACCCCTCTGGATGACCGGACCTTCAAATCAAAATGCATGTTTACCTGGTCCATAGGGATTTGTTTCCGATGGCTCTCTAAGGATATTTTTCTCCTACAAATTTTGTAACTTAGGATAGTGGCTATTTTCTAGTTCCACGTACACCTCTATATGTGCAACTCACCGTACCTTCCAATGCCCTCAAAGGAATTTTGAAGTTCACTAGGGAGGATTTTAAAACACCTTTGAAGCACCTCTAGGACATAGCAGAGGTTTGTAGGGTTCAAAACATCACAGAGAAAAATGTCATCCTTAGATTGTTAGTTGCATCTTTCAAATAGAAGGTCAAGACTAATATAGATCCCTGGCTCCCAATGCCATCCATTCTTGGGATGACCTTAGAGATAATATTTTTCATCGCTTTTCAGAGAAAGGAGACCACTTATCCTTACTACAAAAATTTATCACAATCAAGAGAGCTTCACAAGAGGCCATGACTGAGTTCAACACCAAGTTCCATGAAACTTGGCAAAGGATGCCCATGACAGCTAGGGCTCCAATGGCCATGGATTTCCTATTCTATCTAAAGGATTTCAACTCAGATATTGTGGTCATATTGCAATCACTCAAAGGTGATACCTTTCTTGACACATATGATATGGCTATGTGAGTGGAGAATAATTTAATAGACATGAAGAAGCTTCCACCATGACTGTCGATGCCAATGTTTAGAGAGATCTTTGGTAGAACCCAAGAGGAGGTAACTTCCACTACCTTTGCTTCACTCCCTAGCACATCAACTACACCACCACATTCAATGTATGTGTACCCAAATGCACAACCAAGCATGTGAGACTCTTCTTCATTGGCTACAGATCTCAACAACATGAAGAATCTAATGAGGACTTTCACAAATGAGCTCGCCATTATTTGGTGTCAGCAGGAAGCACTTCCAAAGCCCCATACAAAATTATCAAGGAGGGAGGCCACCTTTCCACCATAACACGTACCAAGGAGATCTGAGAGGGAGTAACCTACCACACACATTAGGAAAAATTCTCTTGATGACCAATCCATTATAGAAAGTAGAAACTAGCACGAGCAAAGACTTGATCCCAAGACAAAACAACCTAGCGAAAGATGCAAATTCTTGGTGTTTTTTGTGCAATGATGTTGATATGCCCTAAAATTTTCTATGGGGAAATCTTCAATAGAAGGTCGTAGAACAAAGAAATCAAGGAATCCCTTCAAATGCTGAAATTTATCAGTCTCCTAGGATTGAAAATGCTAGATTTAGTGTGTCGATGTAGGGAATGTCCCTAGAGAAAGAATTGGATATCTCCCCTAACCAAGTTCTCTTTTCTTAAATGGAGGGAGAAAACAGTGTTCCCAAATGAAGTCCTGACCACGAGAACACTGAAAGTACAATCAGATTATAACACTAGATCAAATTGAAGGTTTACTAGAGAATATGTGCCACATGTACTAGATCAACACCACCATCCTGACAACCACAACAGACCTAGCCGTAAGTACCACAATCATAGGTTCCCAATCCACCTATGCTAGACCAACCTTTTCCTAAGGAAAAAGAAGCACCCCCCATTCAAACCAAAGGTCCTACCAATTGAAACATTTAATGTCATGGAGCAATTAAAGAAGGCTCCCACAAACATATCTCTGTGGGACATCCTATCCATTTTAGAGCCGAATACCTTGCTTCAGGATGCCTTGAATAAAGAGGAACAAACTTCACCACCAAATCCGGTCCCACCACAGAATCAAGATAATGTCAAGAGGCCCACATTGGACTCCCAACCATTGTGGTCGGTTGTAGTATATGTGAATACAGTGGATGGAACAAATGTAAAAGAAGTAAGTGAGCCAAAGGCCACTCCCTTCTTCTTGACTCTTATCATAGGGGACAAGATACTACATAATAATATGATAGATTCAAGGGCCAGTACTATAGTCATGCCCAAGATGGTGGTGAACACTCTAAACTTGAAATATGAGCCCCTTGGAAAGGGAATTATGTAGTTAGATGGAAATAAGGTCCCAACCATTGGTCACATTAAAGACCTCTCTTTTACCTTGTTTTCCTGTCTGAGCCAAACCATCACCCAGGAAGTAGTCATAATTGATATTACCCCCATCTTTGAAATGTGTCTATCAAGGGATTTCATAGAAAAGCTTGGTGGATACCTGACGCTTGACTAGTCTCACTTAATATTAAGAACCAAACATGGAGCAAAGATGAAGATCTTGTTTAAGCCTTTTCATCCCAAACACATTGTGAAGGATGTGGTAATAAGATTCGAGGTGACACATACCTCCATTTCCAAGAAGGAAATGTATTGCATAGATATGTTAAAAGAAGAATAGGCTATAAGTATTGGACCCCAGAAGAAGAGGTCATCCTCAACCAATTTATTGATTCTGACCCTTTCAAGAATTTCCATGCTACTGGTTTGGGAACATAGGTAATATTTGATGAGGACCAAACCCTCCTAAAACTAATCAATGAGAAAGAGGATCTGAATGGACCTACTAAAAATAGCTTATGGACATTGCATTTTGATGGCATCAAGTGTAAGGCTATCTTTGAAATCAGAATCCATCTTGTATCTCCAACTAGGTCGGAGACCCTTAGAGCTTTTCACTTTCAGTTCCAATGTTCAAAAAATGATGGAGAATATGAAGGACTGGTTCAAGGTCTTAATCTTGCAGAATGGATGGGTGTAAAAAGAATACAAGTGCTTAGATATTTTAAGCTAGTTGTAAGCCAGATCCGAGGACAGGTAACCACCAAGAATGTGAGAATGTGGTCCTACCAACTCATAGAGTATGGTACCTAATTGAAAGGTTTGGGGCTTTTAATATCCATGTCATTCTAAGATCTCAAAACTCTACTATGGATAGAATGACTTGTGTCGGCTTGGAATTTGAGCCAACCTATGGATCAATCGAGAACCAACACGTGGTGCAAACCATTTTCCAACCATATATCCTTAATAATGACTAGAATTGGTAGGTCTTCGAAGATGATTCCCATATTGCTACTTTCTTATGACAGTTGAGAGAGTTCTTTGATCAAGCACAACCCAAATTTGAAGAGGTTAGTGAAGAGTAGGTAATCCAACTCAAAATAAATAAGCTCCCACAAGGTCTAATCATTCTGAAGAACCTCTTTGACTATGAGGATGCAAGAAATAGCAAATGGAGATTCATGGCTGAAAAGGAGGACTATGACAACCTCAACGTCAGAGATGACAGGAAGCTCAAAGTCAAGAGGAATGTGTTACAAAATAATAAAGAGAATTTGAGAGATCCTTATAAGCTAAGTACAACAGACTCATGGCCTGGACCTACAATGATATAAGAGGATATGGTCCTATCATAATCCATCATACTATTGACTTGGTTGAGGGATCCAAGCCCATCTAACAGAAGAAAAGGTTAGTCAACTCAAAGGTGGAAGCCCTAATGGTGTAAGATATTACAAGTTGATTGAATCAAATATTATATACTTGATTAAGCACTCCACTTGGGTATCCAATCTAGTCCTAGTCTGAAAAAAGAATGGTGACACTCGGCTCTACATGGAATTTCAAGATTTGAACAAAGCCTCATTAAAAGATCACTACCCTTTGCTCTCAATGGAGCATATCTTACAAATCATAGTGGGATAAAAAATGTTCTCATTACTTGATGGATTTTTGGGCTACAACCAAGTCTACGTGAAGGAGGAGGATCAAAACAAAATGATGTTCACCACCAAGTAGGGGACATTTGCATATGTGAAAATGCCTTTCTGCCTCTCAAACGTAGGTGCCACTTTTCAATGTGCGATGGACATTTCATTTAAAAGTTTGATCAACAAGATCATCCTTATATATCTGGATGACCTAACCATATTTTTGAAATCTAGAGGTGATCATTTTGATCACCTGGAAATGGTTTTCCAGAAGTGCCAACAATTCAAGATTTCTTTAAATCCAAAAAAATGTGTATTCGAAGTACCACAAGGAAAATTGCTTGGCTTTGTGGTATCCAAGGAAGGAATAGCCATCGATCCTGAAAGAGTAAAGGCTATAAAAAAATTACCACTACTTGTTAATCAAAAGGGATTGCAATCTTTCTTAGGAAAGATAAACTTTGTTAGCCGACTCATCTCAGATTTTGTAGGAATTGCGAGACCTATCACACTAATGTTAAAGTAAGGCTTATCATTCAAATGGGCTCAAGAAGGAAAAATTTCATTTAAGAAGATCAAGGTAGCCATCTCCATAGATCTAGTATTAACCAACCTAGATGTTTCAAAAAACTTCCTACTATATATTTACATCAGCCAAGACAACATAGCCTATGTGCTCACTTAGGAGGATGAGGAGGGAAGTGGGGAACACCCCATTTATTTCCACTCAAGGACCCTAAAGGGGTTTAAAATCAGCTACAATTTTGTAGAAAAGAAGGCCTTTGGAATTGTCAAAGGCCTCAAAAATTTCTCAAATTTTGTTTCAGCCAATAAAATTACAGTCCTTGTCACCCATCCCAGTGTGAGGGAGTACATCATAGAAGGAAAAATCACCAAAAAAAGGGCGAACTGGATCACTAAGATATTAGAGTATGATGTTGACATCTGACCAACAAAATCGGTTAGAGGAAGAGGCCTATGCGAGTATTTCTCTCAAGAGCTCAGCCCTAAAGTAGAAGAGGAAACCGACTAGGTCTTTGCAAATCAATTCGAGTTAGATCAATCCTAGGTGGTTGATCGGACAAGATTCATGTAAATTGGTGGATACCCACTTGACATCCCAACACACAAGAGGAGGTACTATAGGCTTCAAGGCATCAGATATGTGCTTATTGAAGGAATTCTATTTAAAGGAAATTATTATAGATTTCTACTCCATTGTGTGGATAAAGTACAAGAAGAAATAATTTTGGGTGAATTCCATAGCAGCCCAGAGGGTGGACATTTCTCTACCAAGACCACTACCTTAACAATCATGTGAGCGGGGTAATACTAGCCCATGTTATTCTTCAAGGCTCACAATATAGTAATGTAGTTCAGTTAGTGCCATTTTTTCATTCCAAGCAGAAGAACTTCGCTATGCCCCTAAACCTGACCGTGATCGAAGAGCCCTTAGCATAGTGGGGACTAGATATTATTGGAATGATCAATCCGATATCTAGCCTAGGTCACAAGTGGATCTTGACAGCCACAAATTATTTCACTAGGTGGATAGAGGCAACCCCTCTAAAAAATGCCATGGAAGCCGAGATTGTTAACTTCGTAGAAGAGCTGGTGGCAAGGTTTGGGTCCCCAAAGACCATCATTTCAGACAACACATGAGCCTTTTTGGGGTCTAGGATGTCTGAATTCTCTCTCAAACATGAGGTTTACCTAAAGACTTCATGAAACTATTACACGCAAGGGAATGGGTTGGTAGAATCCACCAACAAGAACCTAATCAGGCTGATCAAATGTGTCAGGTCAAAGCATCAAAAGGAATATCACATGCATCTATGAGTAGCCTTATGGAAAAACCACATTACTCCTAAGAAAAGCCTAAAGGCCTCTCCCTATGAACTAGTATACATGAAGGAAGTAGTCCTATCCATTTCAATGGAGATACCAACATTGCAATTGCTAAAGTTTTTAAAGGTCAAAGAAAATAGTGGGATGGAAGTAAGGCTTGCTAAGATACTAAGCCTTGAAGAGAAAAGAGAAAAGGAATTTAATGCCATGAAAAAGTGGCAACAAATAGTGAAACAGTGGTTTGATAAGAAGGCCTCTGACCCAAGTTTAAGGGAGCGGAGTCTTGTGTTAAAATTTGACGAGTAGGCTGCAAAACTAGGCCAACACACCAAATTTGATTCCCTATGGAAGGGAACCTTTTGAATTTCCAAATGCAAGGTTAGCAACATGTATAAGCTTGAAGAATTAGACAGGAAAATTATTTGGATACTAGTGAATGGTATTCACTTGAAACTATTCAATTAAAAGATTTTAGTTCTTTATAGAATTTTACTTTATGTACCATATGTAAAAAAAATTAAAAAACATTTTTTGTGAATAAGACAAGTGCTAAAATAGAGAAAAGCTATATTATATTCATAATGCAAAAGGATTACATATAATTGGGCATGAAGGTTGGAACCTCTTAAAATTTATGAGGGGGAATGTTCAGGTTATTCACACCCACTTACAAAAAGACTCCACTCAAGGGTGACCCTAGAGATCTCAATGCAAAGGAGATTGAGATCTTGCAATAGGGTTATCCTAGGGGCTGAATGATATGTAATGAGGGATTCACCACCAAGTTTAGACTTGGAAAAGATAATTCAAAGAAAATTTTAAAACAAAACCCTAATTGTATGCAAAATAATCCTAAATGAATTATAAAGACAAACAAAATGCAATAGAAATCTATGAAACTGGAAGTGTGCTCTGGGGAAACTGAAGAAGGTGGGATGGAGATTTGGATCATTGAAAAATCTATTGTTTATGTTGACTGGGACTCATTCGCCAAGCTGGGAAAATCAGCCTAGTTTCCAAGAAAATGTGCTGAAACATGTTTCATCCAAAAGGGTATCCAAATCTATTAAAACCTCTATCAGGCTTATATAGTGGGACTCATTTTCCAATAGTGGTGAATCAGTCCACTTCTATTTTTTTCAGAAATTTTGAACATGATTTTGTGTCTCTCAGTTTGTTCTTCTCTTTTTGACTAGTTTCCAAATCCGAATCTATAAAATTCCACCTGTAGGTCTTCTCCAAGATTCTCCAAGGCTTGATGACAAATCTGACAACTTTAGGGATTTTTTAACTTTTCTCCAACATTGCTTCTTTACAAATCTGCAACCTAGACTTGCAAATCACACACAAGAAGAGGGGAAAATGTTGTGGGGTTAGAGATTAGGGGTTTTCCTTGGTCAAACCCCTTGTTGGTAATTAAACCTTGAAATGAAAGCACATATGAATGGAGAATGATGAATGAACGAATGACAATGTTGCAACTCATGAAACCCTAGAAATAAGGTGTTGCAAACATGTAAGTAATGGCTCCAATGGATGTATACTTGGAATCTTGCTTGATGTTGATAGATCTTTGAATGAATCACTTTCTTGAATCACAAACCCTATATCACAATTTTTAGCTCTTAAACAACATGATGCAAGCAATCTTTGACATGATGATTGATACTTGAAGAATGCTCTAGAATGATTGATAATCTGCACTTGAATGCTCCTATGAATGCTTGAATACTCTTGTGAACTCAATTATGCTATATGGATGCTCTCACAAAAGTATTAGGTAAAAATAAGTGAAAGAACCTTGTATTTATACTAAATTATGCAAGAATTCCCGAAATTGCAACACTACAAGCCGACATCAGATCTAGGGGAATAAAATCTCACTGGAAGTTTGATTTAAATTTGAATTTTGGTCACACGAGACTCATTCCTCGAAGGTGGTGAATGAGTCTCATCACACATAATGTATGGGACCAAAAATGAAAAGTGTAGAAATGTGTGAAACCTGCACCAGGGCCAAAAAGACCTAGGTGGGACTCATTCATCCAAGGTGGTGAATGAGTCCCAAACACTTAATCTGGGGCACACAAGCCAAGAACACCTTAATTATGATTGGTATCGGGATTATCCTCAAAAAGATGAAATAAATGAGGCTTGTTGATGCAAAATAGGGCCAATTAAATCATAAGAAATCCCAATTATTAATGACAAGCCTAGAGGAAAGTGAAATTGTGTTACGAAACTTTACAACACTCCAAATAAGGCAAGATTTAGTTTAATTATATTTAGGATTATGCTTAGTTATTTAATAAAACCCTAGAAAAGTGTGAAAGTGTGTTACAACACTTCACAACCCTTTTACAAGGAATCATTAAAATCCATTAGTTCACAAGGGCCCAAGACCTAATGTGAATTTTTTATCCACATTACAACACTAAATCAAGGCAACATTAAGCCAAAGTCACAAGGAGGGCCTAGACAAGCTAGAAAAAGTAGAAGGGTTACTTTCTTGGTGGTCACATTTAGCCCCCACTTTAGTGAGAGGAGGAACTTGCTTCAAACTCTCACTAAATTAGACAAACACGCACCAAGAGGATTTCCAATATACCAATGCTAGCAAGATGAGATGACAACAATCAAGAGGGGTGATCAAGCCCCCAAGATCAAGATCCCAAGACAAACCAACATGAGCACAAAGAAACACACATGAGAATGATATAAAGAGAAACAAAAAAGCACAAGCATACACTGCCAAAGATGAAAAATAGAGAAAAAAGGTAGAAGATAAAAGAGAGTCCGATCAAACTTTGACCGTTTGTCCAAAGTGATGTGGATCAGATCTAGGTTGTTTTTTCGAAAAATGCATACTCACTCTAAGGCGACAAAACTCTTAGTTGTTCGTCAAGTGAGAAGTCCTAAAAGGTGAGAAACATACACTCATGGATGGTACACACTCACACACACACAAGTGGCTATGGGGAAAGTCATGCCTCAAAATGGGATTCTTGCTCAACCATACCAAATTTATACCTCCTAATAACTTTAGTAAGGCGCCACACAAAATGATTTCTGAGCTTCATGAGATAAGAAAAACTTCGTATGCTTGGGGCTCATGAAAAAATAGGATGGCTCCATAGGCATGCAAGCTCTATTATGCAAGGTGGCCATATAACAACAAATGTAAAATAGGAATTTTTTCAAAGGAGTCTTGCTTAGTTCATGCAAGGTCTTCAGCTTAGGGAACATTGTGCCTAATGTCTTTAAGAGAGGACCAATCAAAGAATAGAAGATTCACAACTTAGGGGATGTAGTGTGTCACATGAAGCCACTAAGAAGAATATAATATGCTAAGAGAGATCATGCTATTGAAGGACATCACACCCAATGTCATCCACAGAGTGAAAAATGTATCGTATGAAGTAAGAAGGTTGCACCAAGAACCATGAAAAATAAAACTGCAAAGGAATAATTCCAATGTATTCCCCCACTTTAAAGAAATTTCTAAAAAACCATGTTGTGAGAAATTACTTTAAAGTAGCAAATGAAAATTAAAAAAAAGAAGAAAAGACAAGAGAGCCAACTTGGAAAGCCCTATGCCAAGTCATATTTTTCCAAGTAAAGTTGCATCATGCAAGAGAAAAAGAAAAGGGAGGGGCTACCCCCAAAATGAAAAAACCAAATACATAAAGGATCTATGGATTTGGGGTTAGTATGTTCTTCACTACAATGTTTTTAGAGAGCTCAAAACTGTCATCATTTTCCAAATACACATAGAACTGGAAGAATGACACAAAGAGAACAAAAACAAAGGAATTTTTCTGGGTCAACATGGAAGAGACATGAATGTCTCAACGCCTTGCATCATCCCCAAAAGGAAAACACAAGACAAATGAAAAGGAGCAACTGGAAAGGAAAAGGGAAAAACAAGAAAGCCTTTTCGGTCAACATGGAAGAGACATGAATGTCTCAACACCTTGCGTCATCCCCAAAAGGAAAAAACAAGACAAATGAAAAAGATAAAAAGTGAAAGAGATGCATGACATAGAGAATAATGATGGTACAAATAGAGGAATGTCACAAAGAGAGAGAACAACATACAAAACATCATGAGGGATCACATCATGCACATGCAATCACACGAAATAAAATAAAAAAGAAATGATGCACAATACTAGTAAGGAAAATGTGAGTCAACCTATGGGAAATTCATCCACCTTCCAATCATGTTCCTTATATACTAAAGGTGGGAAACTAGCCAGAGGGACAAGAGCAAGTTCCAAACTAGGAGAAGTACCAGGTTCAACACTCTTTATAGAAGATTTTTCATTTAAGATCATGGAAGAGGAAAAAAATGTATTTAGTTAATTATGCACCTCTTCGTCGATTTTAGCAACCTCGTCATCATCATCTAAGTTGATCACAATAGGAGGTCGAAGAGTAATGTCCATAGAAGAGGTCAACTCTTGTTGTGGAGGTTGCATTGAATTGTCTTGCTTCGCCTAGGGAGGAGGGCCATCATGCATTACTTCAGTCAAGTTTGGATCTTGATTTTCTTTGTTTAATTCTTCATGTAACTTGTGAGTAAGGGAACAACGTCTACATCTACGCTCCCTAGCACCTCTGTTTCTTTTGATTTTATTTTCAATTGAAACTATGTGGGAACGGGTTCATAAACCATTGGTTTCTTTTATTCCCTAAGGAGAGGAATGAAAGGAACCATGGGAGGTTGTTCAACCACTTTCTCTTTGACTTTGTAAAAAAAAATTATTCTGGGAGGTGCAACGGGGTTAATTTCATTGTCTCTTGGTCATTTGTAGGATGTGGGTGAAGGTTTTGCTTTAGGTTATTCTTGGGTGTTTTTTTGGTCTTGTTTAGGTTCAAGCATGGTTTCTTCAAGGATGGGATGTTTGAAGGAGGATGGGGACATGTTTCAAAGAGATAGCTCTGCTATCTTCTTTTCCTTGAAATTTTGATAGGACAAGAAAAATAAGTCTTCCCAAGGTTTTATAGGTTCCATGGGCTCAGGCCAAAAGGCTTCTAAGGAAAATTTTCCTCTAGAAGAGAAGGGGTTAAAGCCACTATGGTGAAAAATGAATATTTCATTGTCAAAGAGAAACTTTAAGCATTTATGCACAACTGAAGGGATGAATTTCATGGAGCGAAGCCATAGGTGGCCTAACCTCACTCAAAATTGGTTTGATTGCAGGATGATGGAGAATGTGATATCTAATGTTTTTGGTCCTATTTATAATGGAAGGGTGATCGATCCCAACATAGGGCAAGCAAAACTGTTGTGTGTCTTGATCCATGCTTTTGGTGTATCATATATATCTTGATAAAGTTCATGTAAACGTACGAATTCCTCAGTGATCACATTCTCTCCACAAGCAGGATCTATTAATATCCCATTAGTGGGCTTATCATAGATATGATCGGCTATGTAAAGAGGACCATCAAGTAAGTGTCTAAGTTTATCCTTAGAGGAGAAAGAAATATCAAGAGGATTCTTAGTTCAACCCTTACGAGGGATGATGTCTATCGCCCCTACAATTTTATTTATAGGATTGACATTGCTAACATTATTTAGAATAGAATCATCATCTGTATCAACATTCATCACATCATTCTTTGTAGTTTTGCTAGCTTTGACAAATACAATATTATGTTTTGGCATGGTATTGGTGAAAATTTACAAATTTTGGTTCAGAGGGGCAACAAACTTATTGCCTTGATTATTGTTACCTGCAATGGATAAATGACCAAAATCAATGAGGTCTTGCACAAGATGTTTAAGACGCTTAAAATGTTTCGTGTCATGTCTATTTTTTGATGATAGTGACAATAAGCATTTGATTTAAAGCTCAGAGGTAAAGTTTTATTAGGGTTAGGTGCTCTGACAAGTGGTAAGGTATTCATTTGTTGGTCTAGAGTTTGGGACATGGTATTGTGAAGGGTATCAGGTAAGGGAGTGAATTATCATTTTGGTTCTCCATAGCTAAAGGATATCAAGGCTTTGATGAAAACTATTTGGTTATTGATATTTTGAGTTGTTTGTTGATGGGGGTTGAATTGAAGAAACCCTTTATATTTTTTTCTAAAAGGTTGGGAATTGTTTTGGTGTGCGGACTTGGATCTCTCAATTAGGCTAGAGGTGGAATTTTTATCTCGACTACTAATCGAGTTTTAATCGCGAAGGGTAGTACACAAATGCATGAAGGATGAGAATTTAATCATGGTAAGTTTCTCTTAAATCTTAGTTTGCAAATTTTCTATGAACATCTTTTGAAGGTGTGGGTCAAGGATCTCAACATTGATTTGGGAATAAAGTGTTTGATAGCATGAGATAAAATCAATTGTCTTTTCTTCTTTTGCTTGCTTGCATCTCATCAAATCAGCCAAGGTCATCTTAGGAGTCATATTAACTTGGAAATGGTTTACAAATGCTTCAAAAATTTCATTAAATGAACAAATTGAGTTTTTCGGTAAAGAAGAGAACCACTCTAAGGTGGTATTTTTTAAGGTCCTAGGAAAGAGCTTTTCCAAAATTTTACCAAGGACAAAGTCACTACATAACGCAGTGTAGGCATTAACATGGTTAGAAGGATCTCCCTTCCCTCCATATTTATCAAATCTAGGCACCTTTACACCTTGTGGCATCGGTGTTCGTAATATCTCCAAGGATAATGGACTGCTTTTGATATAATATGTGGGTGGGCCATTTTGATTTTTGTTTATGGTGGAAATTTTATTTTGAAGGGATGACATGGTTTGGAAAAGTTGAGTTATGAGAGGGTCATTGCTTGTGTTATGAGATGGAAGTGATAATGGTGATGGAGTGTATGTGTTTGTAGGGAAAGTGAATGGAATTCTTATAGGTGATAAGGTAGGAGATATAACATGCGATTCCACATAGGAACTAGGGATGCTAGCAAGAATACTTTGGGAAGGAATTACATTACTAACTTGTTGCATTGTTGTTGTGACTTGAGGAGGGGTGTAGGTAGGTATTGAGGCTGTTGTTGTGGGATGAGGTATTTGAGTTCCTCCTTGGCATGGAACATTGCTTGTTGGTAAAGGGACAACTAGTGGTTAAGGGGATATATTTTCCAAATATTTGAACTATATTTTTCACAAGGTCAAGGCCATCTTCACTTTTGAGCATGCGGTGAATTTTTTCTATGGTAGGAATTGTAGTATTTGAAATGTTTTCAAGGATTATTTGATGTTGTAAGTTTACTAAATCCTCATGAATTTGAATTATGTTTTCTTGCAGGATACTATCATTCCTTGGTTCAACTTGGATGCTACTTGGAGGAAAAGAGTTGCTAAGGGTGTTATCGATGCCTAGTGTACTAGTTTCAATACTAGGAGTGGAAGCTCTAGATAACCCAAGATCCACAATGATTGTTCTATCATGGGATGACATGAGTCTCGAAATTCTTCTCACTATGGTATTAGCAATAGGAAACCAAACACTCATGCAAAGGCTACTAAATGCGAGGTGAGTGCAAATGCAATGTAAGCTAAGAACAATGAAATGCTTATAACTAAAATTATGGAAAGTGAAACATAAATGTAGAAACAAAAAAAAAAAACTTAGAAAATGAACTGTAAATGCCAGAAAATGTAGTGAAAAATATGCAGTAGGATTGATTCACCCAAGGTGGTGAATGAGTCCAGGTACTAATTTTTTTCAAAATTTCCAGAATTTTTGAATTGAGATTTATGCTTTTTATGTTTTATGAGTTATATATGAGATGCAAATATAGAATATGATTGATTTTTAATAAAATTAGATGCAATAATTCAAGATAAATGAGCTTTCACTAATGCAAAATTTGAAACCCTAGAATGCAAATTAACTAATGCAAAACCAAATGTAATGTTAATGCAAGCCAAATCTAGAATGTAAATGCACTCCAAATTAGAATAATGATGTCCTAAATGCAGGCTCACCAAAATGGAACCTCTTAAAATGTATGAGGGGGAATGAAGGTTATTCCCACTTACAAAGAGACTCCACTCAAGGGTAACCCTAGAGATCTCAATGCAAAGGATATTGAGATCTTGTAATAGGGATATCCTAGGGGCTGAATGATATGTAATTAGGGGTTCACCACCAATTTTAAACTTGGAAAAGATAATGCAAAGCAAGTTGTAAAACAAAACCCTAATTGTATGCAAACTAATCCTAAATGACTTAGAAAGACAAACAAAATGCAATATAAATCTATAAAACTTGAAGTGTGCACCTGGGAAACTAAAGAAGGCAAGATGGAGATTTGGATCACTGAAAAATCTACTATTTATGTTGACTAGGACTCATTCACCAAGCTGGGCGAATCAATCCAATTTTTGGGAAAATGTGTAGAAATAAGTTTCGGCCAAAAGGGTATCCAAATCTATAAAAACCTCGGTCAGGCTTGTATAGTGGGACTCATTCGTCAATAGTGGTGAATCAATCCACTTCTACTTTTTTGGAAATTCTGAACTGGATTCTATGTCTCTCATTTTTTTCTTCTCTTTTTGACTTGTTTCTATATCTGAATCTGCAAAATGCCACTTGTAGGTCTTCTCCAAGCTTCTCCAAAGCTTGATGACAACTTTGAAAAATTTTCTCCAACTTTTCTTCTTGAAAAATATGCAACTTGGACCTGTAAATCACACACAAGAAGAGGGGAAAATGTTGTGGGGTTAGAGAATAGGGGTTTTCCTTGGTCAAACCCCTTGTTGGTAATTAAACCTTGAAATGAAAGCACATATGAATGGAGAATGATGAATGAATGAATGCCAATGTTGCAACTCACCAAACCCTAGCAATAAGGTGTTGCAAACATGTAAGTAATGGCTCCAATGGATGTATAATTGGAATCTTGATTGATGTTGATAGATATTTGAATGAAGGAATTCTTGAATAACAAACCCTACATGAAAATTGTTAGCTCTAAAACAACATGATGCAAGCAATCTTTGACATGATGATTGAAACTTGAAGAATGCTCTAGAATGCTTGATAATCTTTCCTTGAATGCTCTTGTGAACTCAATTATGCTATATGGATGCTCTCACAAAATTATTAGGTGAAAATGAGTGAAAGAACCTTGTATTTAATACTCAATTATGCAAAAATTCTTGAAATTGCAACACTACAAGCCGACATGAGATCTAGGAGAATAAAATCCTACCAAAAATTTGATTTAAATTTGAATTTTGGTCACACGGGACTCATTCGCACAAGGTGGTGAATGAGTCCCATCACGCATAATTTATGAGACCAAAAATGAAAAGTGTCTAGAATGTGTGAAACCTGCATCGGGGCTAAAAAGACCTAGGTGGGACTCACTAGCCCAAGGTGGTGAATGAGTCCTAGGCACTAAATCTGGGCCACACAAGATAGGATCACTTGAATTATGATTGGTCAATGATTGGTGTTAGGATTATCCTTGAAAATATGTAATAAATGAGGCTTGTGGATGCAAAATAGGGCCAATTAAAGTATAAGAAATCCCAATTATTAATGAAAAGCCTAGAGGAATGTGAAAGTGTGTTACAAAACTTTAAAACACTCCAACTAAAGAAATATTAAATTTAATTATGTTTAGGATTATGCTTAGCTATTTAATAAAACCCTAGAAAAGTGTGAAAGTGTGTTACACCACTTCACAACACTTTTACAATGCATCATTAAAATCCATTAGTTCACAAGGGCCCAAGACCTAATGTGAATGTTTTATCCACATTACAACACTAAATCAAGGCAACATTAAGCCAAAGTCACAAGGAGGGACAAGCTAGAAAAAGTAGAAGGGTTACTTTTTCGATGATCACAAAGGCCTATATTTACTAGAGCTCATGAGATCAAGGGGAAAAGTTCAAAATTATTCTTCTCAGAAGTGGCCAAAAAAGTGACATTCATCTATTATTTTCCAAAATACTGAAGGTAGTGGAACAAAAAGCATGAATTTCTAACCTCCACTTCACAACAAGCAAAACACAATTTCTTGAGACAACACAGCGACAAAATATTCATCACATAGGTCCACGAAAACCTTCCCATATGCCAGTCATCAACATTTACAACTACTCTACCTAGGTTGTAGACCAAATAGTCTAAATAATTAATCCAACCCACACCATGAATCATATCAATATTGTTAACATGCAAAAGGTAGGAGCTAGCAAGCCTCACTCATCGACGATGCTAGAAAAGATTCATCATCTAGAAGTTTGAAAAGAGAGGCAACCACAACACCACCTCCACATTATCAACATGTGAGTATATTTCAGAAGGGATGTTGATGCTAGGAATGGCCACATTGATGATATCCTCAAATCCTTGTAGGTACCTCGGGAAAAACATGGTTTGAAAAAGTTCTACTATCCATGGCTTTGTGATGTCTAGGTCTAATAGAGATGCAACAAACCGAGAGATGATTTTCATATTACAATGATACTGGTTGAGGTCCATGATAGTATTTCCCCAATACCCACTTGAATGCAATAATGGAAAAGTGGTCTTTGGTCTGCAAGAGGCGTTTGGTTCTACCATCAAATATTTCTCTGACCAAAGAGGCTTGCAACTTCTGATTCAAATGTCTAATTGGAGTACCCATTATTCTCTAAGAGAAAAGGAAAGAATGGAAAATAATTGTAGACTTAATGAATATTTTTGGTGAAGGAAACACTCTATTTATAGAAAAACATGAATTGGAAAGCCGATAAATTGAAAACCTTTATCCTTATCGGAATGAAAATGGGAAATGCAAGTTGATGGTAAGAGCTAAAAGAAAATTGGATGTCAAGGGTTTTGGAATTAAATGTAGGTGATGTTATCAATAAATGAATATACAACATATCACCATGTGTTCATCACCTTTTCGATCATCAGCTAGCTCTGTCACCTGAAAATACTGTCATTAAAAGCCACTTCTTGCATAATTATATATATGTCCCTTCTAATTATGTCCCCTATTTCTCGAGGTTTTCCTTTACTAAAAATTGAGTAGGGAATGTACTAAAATTCCCTTCCCAAAGTAGAGGTCATTTTTTCCAAGAATGCACGAATTTATATTGCACATATTACCCTTTGTTGGTGGTACTCGAAAGGATATCATTAACAACCATGAATTTATTCTCTAAACACATGAGTAAATTGATTACAAAGAAAAAAATTTCTAAGTGTGGGCTCTTCATAGAAGTAAAATTCTCTAAGTCCAAAGGTAAGTGTTGTAGAATCTTTTCAAAAATTATGTCAATGGCCATCAAAGCATCATCTTTTGGTAGAGGTTATTCTTCCTAGCCAACATGTGTTGATTTAGTTGGTGATATCTCCTTTGCCAATGAACTAATGCCATAGGAATGAGACTTGCCCCATACCAGAAGCTTAACGCCCAGAGACCTTATCGACTCAAAGGTGGTCAAAGATTCCACAGATGATATCTTTGATTAAAAGTTGCATACCAACCCCAAGAGTTTGTGAGAAGGGGATTTGTAGAGGATGGTTGACAAGTCACCAGTGAGAAAAGTCATAGGCCTAGGAGCAAGGCTCTGGCATTGTGGTTTACCATAGTAAATGTTTCCCTACACACATCCATGCCCAGAATTGATGAATATCTATGCTAAAATATTGGACAAGGTGAACAGAATTATCAGAGGTGGGGAGCTCAAAGTTACCATCAGTGCTGCAAAAATCAGGGATATGTAATGCATCCCTACTCATATGGAGGCTGATGTTTTCTTGCGAGATGATATGAAGAGATATTGGAGAAATCGAAGAGATATGATGTCATTTTGTAAGAATGAAACAAGTGAGGGATGTAATGATGATGAAGGGCCTAAATTCCATTTGTCATTTAGTTATTCAAATCAGACTTAAAGGATGTATTTTTTATATTGTCTTTTGTGTATGGCCTAGACTGCGATGATAATGTTGATGAGTACCAAAGGGTTTAGCTTTTAAATACAATAAAGAGAAAGGGAAATTCTTGTACGAATTTGTTAAAAACTTTTAGAAAGTATGTTCAAGTAGTTGAGAAACTACAACCATTATGCTAAGTTCAGGTATTCATCCTTCATGGTTCATTTGATTATGCACCAGAACCCTAACTTTTTTAGCCATTAGGGATTATTGCTCGATAGGTTTAGTAGTTTAGGGTTGTTAAAACAAGTATCTATATGGACCCATGTGCTTTTGAGCATATACGATTATTATTTATTCACAAAATATTTTTTGAATCCCATGCTCCAAGATTTCTCCCAACAGGCTTTGCAAAGGTTTCCTCCTGGGTATCTAGACTGGATGTAGAAGCATATGACCTTGTTGGACTAGTTCATGGGTCTTGATTTCAATTTTATCTAATGTCATGGGTTTATAGGTGAGCCTTTTTAGCTGCCTAGGTATGTAATAGCCAGGACACTTGGTTTGGAGATATATTGGAAATTGTCAATTGTAGATCTTAACTACAGTGCTAGAAAGAAGAAGTTCCTTTATGCAATTCCCCTCACTATCAATGATAGAAAAGTGACTCTTGTAAAGAGGGAAGAATAGCAGTTATTGATGAGAAAGTTGGCCTATCTTGGTGTTATGCTCATTTGTGATAAATAGAGGTACAATCTGGATAAGCACTCGAGTTTCCGAAATGAGTTGTGACCATACTGGGAGGGCAAACAAAATCAAGGCCTGGACAACTAGGACACCTATGTAGATTTGGATGTTATACCATTTATGCGATCCCTGTGGCTCACTTTTTACAATGCTATCAAGGTATGTGGAAGATCATGATGGGCCAAAAAGTGGCGATATGTAAGTGATATGATGGCCCATGTGGCTGACGACTTTGTTTTTACCCAAAATTGATGAAACGAAAAGGGTTTTTTAAAGGATATTCTCATTTTTCCACCAATATAAATTATGCTTTACTTTGAATTTGATAAATAATTATTATTCATTTTCTATTTGAATTACAACTAAATTCCTGATTGATAGTGTGATTAAAAAATATCTATAGCTTTCAAATGGTGTCACATTTTTTGAATCCAAAACATGTGTCATATTCTATGCTTCACAGGCTATAAGATTAAAATAAGAAAAATTGAATTTGATAAAGTTTTGACCAAGTTAAGGTGGTCAGACATATGAGTTTTTATATTTTTTAAAAGTTGTAATAAAAAATTCACAATTAATTATTTACTTAGAAAAAAATTACAAAAAAATATGCATCACATTGGGACACGAGTCCTCTACTTATATCTAAAATTTTATAAAAAAATATTATCATTTTATTATTGTTAGGGTGGTTAGACAGACACCTACTTCTTATTTTTTCCCTGAAATTTAAGTACAACTGCATTGAAATTTCAATTTGTCACGAAATATATTTTAAAAAAAAAAAACTTGGTAGTTTAGAGACTACATTCAATTTTCTACAGATTCTATTATTACATATTTTTGAAATAATATAGATAACTTATTCAAATTTTTACATCAAGTTCCCTAACTCTGATTTTTTGAATTTTCATCGCCACTGAAGGGCCTATTTTTTCCATGATGATCATGCACATACCCATCACATAGTTCAACCTAGGCCTTCAAATGGGCAAGTCTTTTAAGAAATGGCTAAGGAAGAAGGGGTGGTCTGAAAGGAAAGCAATCGATTTCTAAAGGTATCATCAGGAGATCAGGTAGAAAACCCCCTTGTGCGATGCCCATCAATGATGAATTTGAGGGTATTTATGATAAAGAAGTTGGGTCCAATCTAGATGAAGAAACCAATTGGGATCCCAGACAAGAAAATTTCCAAGGCACCAATTCACCACCTCTAGCGTTCAAAGCTAGGAAAGGGAAAGAAAAAGTAGTAGCACGAAAAAGTCAGTTGTATGTCTCATCCTTCACCAGCATTTAGACAAAGGAAAAATGGACCCGACGGTCCACAAGGAAGTCTTCATTAGTCCAAAGATCCCAAGGTTCATCGGGGTTCACTGTTGAAGGGTCTGGAGCAACTCGTGCACCCCCTCTAAAGAGGAGGATCCAAGACTTGGGAAAGCAAGGGTCCTTGGAAAAATAAGGTGAAGAAGTGGACTTCACTCCACAAATATTGTCGGCCCCTACAATCCAAGTAAGTTTCACTCCCGCTATTCTTTCTTATAATACATCATTAGTAGCTACTGCCCCATCATTTGTAGAGCAGAATCCTTCATCTGTCGATTCCAATATGCTTGTCCTTAACATACCCCCGTCCATATTTGTTGATGAGCCTCATATGGAAGCCCCACACATTGAGCATGTTTCTTCTGTTGCAACTATGATAAACACTTTAATCACTTTATCTAAGGCCCAAGTTTCATTTTTGGAACCATGCATGCTATATATTTCATCGCCATTACCTACCTCTAGGCATTTTCTATTATTTTCAACCACTTCACCTATCACCCCAATGAGTACTCTACATTCACAATATATTTGAGGCATCCTACATTTTTCACCAATAGCTTTCCCTTTTTCCTCTCCCCAAGCTCAAGCATTTGGAAGTGTACCCTACACCATCCTTTATGGCCTTCCTCCTGGTGTCCCCCTTTCTACACAAAATATTGAGTCCCCATAGAATATTCAAACGCAAGTAGAGTTAACTAGGCAAGCTCGGAAGGAGAAAAAGAAGAAGAGATTGGAAAAGACCGCAACGGATCCAACTTCTGCAAGGTTGGAGGCGTGTTTTGATGAAGAGCAAAGATCCTTGATAATTTTAGATATGAAGTCATTGGTCTCCAAGCTTGAGAGATAAATGCAATATGAATACTATGAGATTTAGACCATAGGTCTGAATATGAATGAGGTGCTCTCGTGTGACAAAATTGGCCTTCCTAAGGCCACTCAGAAGGTGGTGTATATTGATTACACAAGGTTGGAGAAGAATTTAAAAAATTGGGAGGTGAAGCTGGATACCTTTAAAGCCACCATTGACCGACACCAGCTAGATCTAAGAGAAAAAGACATGGAGATTTCCTACCTTAGACAGGCATAGAACATACAAGGAGAAGTGACCACATCACTTCAGGTCGCTTAAACTGAGAAGGATTGGCTTTTAGACAAGGTTCAAAAAATGATGTGCAATGTTGAGACTGAATGGAAGATGATTGGAGAAGTGAAATCCCAAATGCAATAGGATGCATAGGAATTGCAGCAAAATCAAAAAGAGTTTTCTGACATCTTGGGTCGGTAGAACAATATCAATGTGGAATTGCAAAGAGAGCTACAAGAAATGCAAGGGAAATGGTCCAAAGTTGTAGACCGAACTAAGCAACTGAGCAAGAAATTCAAGAAAGAGAAGAACCAGATTGAAAGTGAGCTAACTAGTGTTCGATCTTAGGCATTAGAAGAGCTTCACTGAGATCGGATAGAGGTTTACAAATTTAAGGAGGAGATGAAGCTTAAGGAGACTCAATTCCAACAAGAATTGATTGCAGTAAGAAGATCTAAGCTCCTCCCAATAGAAAAAGGTTGTTCTTTTCCCACTGGGAAATAATCAAAGGTGCAACAATGACCTTAAGGCTAGCACTAAGTTTCATAGCTAATGCACAGGAGTTGAATACAAAGGTCAGCCCGATTGTTGACCAAATCATAAGTACAATCACCCTTGATCTACCAAGTTGGCCAGTTTGATAACCAAGCTATACAATGTGAATAATGAGATTTTGGTGAGCGCTTAGATTCTAAACTAAAGAGCAGCTGCCAGGAAGGAAAAAAATCATCACATGCAACTAGACCGCCCAGAGGGGTAAGAATTGTCAGCTAGCACTAACTAAAAATATTGGTAGAATAAAGGATGATTTTGAAGCCTTAGTTATTTTTGGGCTTCCCCTCTCCATTTTTTCCCAATGGAGCGGTACTCACTGAAGAGAAACTCAAATGGTCCTTAGAGGCCAAGCAATAGGACCAATCAAAGCTTGAAAAGCTAAGCTCACCACCTACAACTGAAGAGATTGAGAATATGTTGCTCCCCTTGGCTTGGCTCTTTTCTATCATTGGAGTAGCCTAAGGAAAATGGGGAGAAATTTCCTTCAAGGAAATATTCGACCTCGATTAAGCTTCAAATATGCTACATGTGTCAATGTTTCCTTCTAACGAAAACTAGAAATTTTTGCATTCTGCATTCCATAGGTTTCTGAGGAATCATTGATTTCCCTATTTTTATGTTGTTTTCTATATCTGGGTTTGTGCCTCCACCGAGTTGGAAGAATTGTGGAGCATTATTTTCTCTAAGTGTTTATTTCTTTTGCTTTGATCTCAACCTCGAGGTCTGCATATCTCTTTTGGCCCCTAGGCCCCTTTTCTCTTTCTGTTCGCATTTTTGTCTTGCCACTTGTCATGTCGGCATATGTTTTTGGAAGCCGTAGTGGGATTTTTGTGAAAAAGGTTCCCAATGGTACCACGAAGTGGCTGCACTACCTTTTCGGGCTTTGCTTTTGGTTCGAGCCTGATGATATACATGCGACACCCCTGCAAGTGTTTCCCTCCAAGCTACTCTCTCATTTTTTTTGTCCGCCACTCCTTTTGACATCGCCATTTTTTCTAGCATGAGATGGAGGCAAGAATTTAAGGTTATATCTTCCTTCTAATAAGGAGACCTGCATGAAGCTTGCTGGAGATTTGAGTCATCGATCTGTCACCACCCATTGTCATTATGGAAGTAGCTCAATTTTTATTAATTAGATTAGATCTAATTTTTTATCAGATTTGAGGTTATTTGGTGGTGACACCTGTTAGGGTTTTCAACTTTAGTAGCAGAGAGTGCTTGGTGCTTGTGTGCTCCCCTTTTCCTATAAAATGGAGGCTTTCCTGGAGATGAGACATCATTAGAGGATATGCTCATTCAATAGATAGATTATTAGTAGCAACAAGATAGGATATAGCATATTTCTTGTAGAGCTTTAGTCACTCTTTTGTAATTGATGTCAAGAAACTTTTTTAGTTGTTTTACCTTAGTATTTTCAATAATATCAAGAAAAAGTTGTATCATATTATGCTCATGTGGCCTTTATTTTTATACTTTATTCTCAATCATATATATTAAATGCTATGTGTTCTAGTTATTTTTGTGTAATTCTTGATCATTAATTCTCAATTATTTAGCTTCTATGATCTCAAAACTTCATATTTTAGGAAATTGAACCATTTTTTTAATAATATTTCAATCTCTTGTTAAAGTTTATGGTGTTTTCATATTATGTTGTTAAGTGGATAGCTCTGTAAGAATATAAAGTATCTTGTTTGAATCTAGGTTTCCTTTTTTTGCTTGAACCTTAATGGGTGCTTCCCACAAGGGGATTTGAATGTCTACTCTATGCCTACATCAACCTTAGTTGTTCATTCCCCTTCCAACAATGAAGGGTCCATGGCATTATGTCTTCACTTTATCAGAAAATGGAGTTGTTAAGGAGCTTTGAAGTTTTTATAAAACCTTTGGTTCATCACCACCTTTAGTTTCCCTATATGCATTTCTTTCTCCCTTTTCCCATACCCAGAGAAGAGTTGACTTCTTTAACTATCCCGAAGGTTATTCAATGATGTGAAAGAAAGGTCCCCCACTGACTGAATTTCCCATAAGGCTTTTTAGGAGAAGTACAAGCTTTTAAGATCAAAAATACATAATAAACTGGATTAAATGTTCAGTAAGTCGGTTCAGATGCACAATATGTTGCCTCAAATACATAGATCTTTGAAAAAATATGGAAATTGAGTGTTAGATGATATATATTAAATGCACCATGTGTCAAATTAAATATGTAACAAGTCAAATCAAACATACCACAAGTTAGCTAAAATTCATAGTGAAATGGATTAAATGCATAAATCTATACCTATAACTTTCAAAAAGCTAAATTTGTTGTAAAATATATTGTTAACTAATCAAGGAAGTGAGTTCTAGAAGGCATGCCAAAATGTAGATGATGAAAATGTGAATTATGCTAAATAGTAACAATGTAATACAAGTATAGAATAAGCAATGGAGAGTGTGGGCAGGAGAGGGAGGAAAGGTGCATTTTCAAAATCGAGAGAGGGCATAGGTGAGGATGAGGTTGAATCTGAGGATGAAGATGAATCGGATGCTGCTAGGGGTCCATTTGAGGCATTCCTTTCCTCTGTAGACTCTTGGTTACTATATGTTTTAGAGGTTTTTTTCCTCTAATGCAATGGGAAGTGTGGGTTTTTTTGGGTCTTGTTAGTAGGTGTTGGTTTGGCCTATTTGGCATTGGGCCTATTTTGGAGTAGCTTCTACCTATTTATGATGAGCTCGCTTGTTGTACTTATTTTTTTGGTGTTTCTTTTCTATATGTTGTTTGTGTGGGTGCCTTTCTTTGGCCCTTAGCTGGATTGAATAGCTTGTTGGGTGCTAGGGTTTCTAGTTGGTTTATTATTGTTGATGGTGGTTGTGTTGCTGGTATTGTTGGGACTCAGTGGTGATTTTCCTACCTAAAAGGAAGCTTTTATTCTAGGCTTCCCATTTTGAATCATTTCCTTTTTTTTAATGGGGATGAGTTCCTTGCTCTTAGGAGTGGTTCTTTCATTGATACCTCATCTTTGATGTTGTGGGTTTTGGAGTTATCAAGAATAGTACCTTGGGGGAAGGTGTTGCTCCTATTTTCTGGCTGGGTGGAGTGGTTCGACTTTGTTGTACTACATTTCAGGTTTGTAGGTGCCTTGGAACTCTTGGTTTGTTTTGTGCTTTTACTTATATATGCAGGTATGGATGGGAATTTTTATTCCTAGTTTTTATTCTTGTTGTGGGCTAAGCTATACTCAACTTATCTTGTGAAGAACCATGTTTTATCATTTCTTAAGAAAGCTTATGCTAGAATTTTTTTGAGTATGTTTTCTCTCTTCCTATTCCCATAGTTTTTATTTCCTATCAAGGAGGAGATATCTCCTATAGAGGTGTCATTGGGGGTTTACTATTGTTCCAGCTTGTCCCCTCTCTAGTGTCTCCTAATTCAGAGGTGGATTTTTCTGCTGTTGTGGTGGAGAATGGTTTTGTGGGAGAGGTTTGGAGAAGGTGTAAGGGGACTTCTGTTGCACTTTTTTTTTTTTTATCTTATTCTCCTTTTGAGGTGGAGAGTTAAGGTGGATGATGCACTCTATTTTTCTAATTTTCACATCAAGACTTGTTGGAGTTGTTGATAAGAAGTTGTTGTTGTTGTCTTTCTTCTTTTTGGCTCACCTTCCTCCTATTGAGGTGGAGAATGAGAAGAATGAAGAACATGTGATCTGGTATTTGCATCTTTGGAAGCACATGTAAAGTTTTGATCTAGTTTTTGGCTAGTTCTTGTTGTTGTTCCTTGCTTTGGATTTGCCTTTGCTGTACAAATTTTCTACTGTAGGTAGGTTGTTGTTTGGATTTGATACATCTATGGCAGTATTTTGTGTGGTCGGGGTTTCAGGTCCCTTCAAAACTTCTTTGTAAAGGGTTTTAAGTCCCTTCAAAACTTGTTTTACCTTAATAAAAAATAACGCAATACAAGTACCAAATTCACACTCAACAATCACTAAATAAATATCAAGCTCTACTCATAAAATAAAATAATAAACAATTATACCACAACACATACCTTGATTTTCTCCAGTATTTCTTTGATAGTAACTTGAATGCTTGATATGTGGGTTTCTCTTTAGAATAGCATAATCTTGATAGCACATGGAGAGTATGATAGAAATGATATTTTCTCAATGATAGTAGATAGAAGATACTCTTGCTTGATAATGCATGATAATGATAGCTTGCTTTAATATGTGTTAAATGAGTTTTTTTCTTGATAATGATAATGCTAGCTAGTGATTCAAGATTGTGTTGTAGGGGATAATGTGAAAATGAAGGCTTATATTTATATGCTTCACTTGATATTTGATCAATGGTGGGGATTAATTGGAAAAATAAATGGATAGGAAAAATTGAGGTAGGGTAGGAGCTAAAATTTTAATTAATGAGGTGGGACGAAACAAATAAATAAATTTATTTAATTATTAAGAGGATCATTAGCTAATTAAATAATTTTTGAAAAATATTTAATTATACTGAACCAAAGATAATGTGAATTTGATTTTAAATAATGTTGGAGGGAAAATAATAAATGATAATTAATTAAATAATAATAAAAAATAATTAATATAGATATGATTAAAAATATTAAGATAATAAAGAGGATATATTAGCTTAATTAAATAACTAAAAAATATTTGATTAATATAAATAGAAGAATTGATGAGGAAATTGATATGATAATGATAAGCTGAAAATAAATTAGTCATTTTTAGGTGTCTACATGTATTAGATAAAATATTTCATAGTAATCCTATTCTCTACTTGTAGGATCAATTATCTCATGACTAAGTTGGAAGATTCCATCGTAAGCAATTTTAGACTTTAAAAAGACATAATGATCATGTATCAAAAAATTTCTACATGCTGCAAATAATCAAATTAACCATTGGGTCCTTTCATGATGGCACTACCTAACCTTTGTAATGTCAAATTTTTTGCCTCCTCCACTCTATGCAACCAAGTGAGAAAATAATATCTTTTGTTGTAGGTAACTATGTAGTTTCTCAACACAACTTTTGAATGCTCGATCGAACAATGCATTTGTTTAAGGTGACCTCATAAAACCACCTACTTATCCTTATTGTTTCGAGTAAATCACATGCACATATATAATTTGAAATAATAATTAATAGTACACACAATTAGTAGTTTAAGGTTGACATTAGGTTCAAAAATTACCTTTACTATTCAATGATTTGGTTGAAAATACAAATTACAAGATCTTTAAAAATATTATACTATTATATAGAAAATAAATAAACCTCATTTAATGTTTGTTTTTCATGAAACTCCTTTGGAGATTATGGGGCTAATGACATGCGCATTCCCTTCTAAAATATAGTATCCCCTATGAAATGATCATTGTATCTATTCCTCTAGGAATTTTTCTTGCAAAGGGCTTCTTCCCTCTTTTTTCTTTGCACAAAGAAATAGAAAACCATGTATCCTGATCTTGCCAATTATATGTCCATGGCTATTAGGTTTGATTCTAACCTCAGAAAACAAAGAAGCTTGTTGAAGCTACATCCCATTATCATAAATTCCTAAGAACTCAAAGGTAGTTAACGAGCCATCTTGGCACAAAATTGGGTATTTAAAAACACAACTGCTGTGAACAAGTGATTCCAATCTATCTCCCTTGACTTAATCTACTTTAATACACATCAACTGTCAAAAGTGGGCTCTTTAATTTTGGTTCTATTCCAAGTGGTTAATCCATTTATTCTACCAAGTTTAAATTTTTCCAACATCCATGATGGGTCGAAGCTCACCAAATTCATTTTATTGTTCTATTTTCAACATTTTCAACATCAATGCTTTCAACATTCTATTTTAACGTCAACCAATTTTCATTTAAATATTAGTATTTTTGGTATTAAATATCATTATCTCGATAATTTTAAGAAAATTGTGTTAAAATAAATGGGATTTGAATTTGGAAGGAGGTTAGTTTGATCAATCTCTTTTGCATATGTATGCCCACATAAAACTTATCAACTGATTAAGCTCATGCATTGAAATGATTAGTTGTCAACAACTTTAATAAGGTGGGCATCTTATAGTCCTGTAACGGGGTAGTGGAGCAATAAAATTGCAAGCTCCTAACTCAGTCAAAATTACCCAAGTTGTCCCAAACATACATCAAAATGCCGATTTCAGTGGTAAATATGTCATCACAAGCTAGCCTTACCTTAATAAGGAAATGGTTGTTGTATATATTATTTTTTCACCCAATCTTTCAAAAATTTATTGATGAAGAGATAATTTTCACTAAAGCAATCAACTTCCTTCTTTTATTTTATTAAATAAATTGTTGATCCCTCCCCCCGCCCTTTTTACGCATTAATCAATTGCATTCCTATATTTTTGTGGAGTATATTTTTATTAGATGTTTAATATATGATTGAATTATGACTAGTATATATATCTTAAATATAATCCATATAAAAATTGATATATATCTTATTATTATATTATTATTATCATATATTATATTATTATTATTATATTATATTATATTATTATTATTATGGTATTATATTAATTTTTAGGCAAAGTAGTATTATATTATATTATTATTACATTATTGAAAATGTACTATTATTAAAAAATAAATTCTTAAGATGTTTTTTTATTTTTTGTTTTCTTATTAAAATGTTTTTGTTTTTATGTTTTTTTGTGATAGACTATGCTAACATCCTGTAGGAGTGCTACCACTGTAAAATTATCGACGCAATAATTTTTTGTTGGTTAGTTTTGGTAAGATTGATGTAAAATTATTATTTTTAATTAAATTTTGTTTGGGTATCTATATAATTAAAATCAAGAATATGATTTTGGTGTAATTAAATTTAAGAGTCATTTTTCAATAAGTCTTGATTTTAGGTAGATTCTTTGTGAATAATTTAATTTCACCAATCATTCAAAGATCACATTAAAAGCTATTATTCAAATTAAATAATAATTTTCAAATTTATTTCAATTAGAATTTTAAATAAATTTTAAAAGTATTAGCTAACCAAGACTTTAATAATAACCCCTCTTCTTTTATATATTTAAAATTTAAGTATATATATTTAATGTTTAGAAAGGGTATGTAAGTTTAAAGGATATAAAGTTTCTACTAGTTCTTTTACCTTCAGCTTTTTATACACATTTTCAACTTTTTGTCATTATATTGTCCTAATGGCAATTTGATTTATTTTTTGGCTAAGTTGACCTTAGCCTTGATTTTATTCACCATTATTCACCATTTGATTTAGGTACCTTGGACTAGATTTCGTGGATATATCTATCTCTCAAACAAGTTTACACCTACATTCTAGTCCTCCAAATTCAAATCTTATTCCTTCTTTATTGATCTAATCATTTAAAAAAATATAATTATTGGTCATAATTTTATATGCAAAACTAATTTAATTTGAATGCCTACAATAGTATATTTAAGGATAACCCCAAGTAATTCTTATCAATTTATTAAAGAATATAGTTTCACATCAATACATATAATTTCCATAAATTGCATCGGTATTGCATCAATATATATTATCAATTTACAATTTAGGAATTTTACTACTTTGCATGGTATATATTGCATATTTTTTTAACTAGTTATCAAGGAATCTCTCACACTTCCCCTTTTCACACTTTGATATTATTCATCACCATTAATCTACACCACTAAAAGTGGTTGACCTAAGAGAATATGTCTACCTATTGATTTCACAAACACTTGAATATCATCCTCATACACCACCTTAATAGATTATAACTCTAAAAAATTTAAGGAAAGTAAATATTTATGTGCACATGATGAAAATTCATTTTTTCTTAATGTAGTTCAATAAAATAAATTAGATGAAGATTGCAAAAATCAAGATTGAATCATAATTTTTCTTTCAAGAGGGGCCCAAATAGTAGCCTTCCTAGCCAATAATGTGGACCAATTGAGATTAGTGAGGGTCCTTCATTATTCCCCATATCTACTTGATTCAATTCTTTATAGGTCGGCTAGACTTTTGAGTAGTTGTATCCTCCAACTTCCATATTTTTTTGTATCTGGGCCTTTATGATCATGCAAACCTCATGGCTACTTCACTCTGCCTCCCTAAAAATACTATTATTTATTTCCTTCCAGATTCCCCAAGTTATGAAAGGGGGGGCCTGATTCCATAGATCCACTATAACCTTATAGGAAAAATGAAATTTGGACTAGCTTTCAACAAATGTCTTCATAGTAGGGGAAACATCCTATCTATGAACAACAATGGGAGGAAGAATGACAATAGTTATCTAGAGTACTGACAATGGAAGAATAGGTGCATTACAAACTCTTCTTCTTGCCTAAAGAGGATACCTCTATTGACAAGATAAAAACCTCTCCTCACAAGGTTATCAATAGTTAGGACTCTTCCATGTGAAGCAGCCCACCAAAAATAGTTGACTTTCAGAGTAAGGTTTTTTATCCACACCTTATCCCAGTGAAGGTCTCTACAGTCAGTAAGAGGTTTCTCCAATTCTTTATAAGCATTTTTTTTACTAAGAAGTAGCTAGAAGAGTTCCCCTTCCATAACTATTCATCTTTATTTTCTTTAGAGAACCAAGTTGCCTCCCCAATGAGACTATGCAACCTTTGTAGAATTGGATCCCAATTAAGCTATCTCTGACCTCTCAAGTTGGAACTCCTAAGCAACCTATTAAATTCCTTCCATTTGGGTTCATTAGTCTCCCAATTGATGTAGTTTGCCACCTTTTTACCACAAATTATTGTTAGGATTTTTTTGAAGGGGTTGAATCCTTCTAAGGAAGAGAGGGGAATTCACAAACCAAGGGTATTTCCAGAAATCAATGTCTTTTCCATTTTCAATCCTCTTTCTCCCACCCAATTTCAACACATTTTTTATTTTGATAAGATGGTTCCAAAAACCTGACCCATATGGTAGGTCAGTGGCAGAGAGGAAACAACCCGAGACTCTGTTCTTAAGATATTTAACTTGGAAAATCTTAACCCAATCCTTAGACCCTTCTAAGAGATTCCATCCCATCTTAGCAGTAAGGTCTTTGTTGAAAAGTTTTATTCTCCTTACCCCCAAACCTCCAACATTTTTAGGAGTACAAACTTTCTCCCAACTTACCAATGACAATATTTTTTTCTCTTTAGTTCCATACCACATGAATCTTCTCTAAATCTGTTCTATTTTTTCCCCAATGAAATTCAATATTTTAAAGAGAGACAAATAGTAAACTAGGATTTTTGTAGAGAAGCTTTTAGTAATTGTATCTTCCCAGCTAGACTTAGAAGTTTACCTTTCCACCCTACTAGATTTTTTTATACTCTTTCAATTAGATTATTCTAGTAATGATTATCTAATTTTCTTGAAATTGAAGGCAGCCTAAGGTAAGCCATAGGTAGAGAAACTTTCTGACAATCCAAGGATTCCAAGAACCTCGCAACTCTTTCCTTCACCAATTGATCAACATTGAAGAAGTATATCTTGCTTTTATCATAATTAATATACTGATTAGCGATAGAAGCATAGTCATTTAAAATAGATTTCCATTGGGTAGCTTTCCCAACAAAAGCTTCACCAAACAAGATAGTGTCATCAAAAAATTGTTGGTGAGAATCAGATAGGAGAGACGAAGCAACTTTAAATCCTTTGAGGACTTTAGAGTCAATTAGCTTTTGGATGTTCCTTCCAAGTACCTCAACAACAATTATAAATAGACAAGGGGAGAGTGGGTATCCTTTCCTTAGACCACAACCACATGAGAAAAAAAATTGGGGGACACCATTAATAACAATTGAGCACATATCCTAGGTGGTAACTCAAGAAATGTGTAACTTAAGAAATTTTCCCTCAAACCCAAATTTCCTTAGAACAACAAAGAAAAATGGCAAGGAAACTCTATCATAAGCCCTAGAAATGTCAATTTTCAAGGCCATCCCCAGGTTTAACTAAGATCCATTAGGTGAAGGATTTCATGGGTAGTAATAATATCATCTAAAATGTTTCTTCCTTATATAAATCCTTTCTAGTTTGGGGAAATCACTTTTCTTAACACAAATTTTAGTCTAAACACAAGTAACATTGAGAAGAATTTATAGACAGTGTTGCAAAGGCTAATGCGTCTAAAGTCCTTAACAAATGAGGCTTCTTCTTCCTTGGGGATAAGGGAAATAAAGGTAGTATTCAATTGATTTAAGAGCCTCCATGAACTAAAAGAATCTCTAGCAACATTGAATAAGTCAATTTTGACAATATCCCAATAAGTTTGAAAAAAGGCAAAAGGGAACCCATCAGGTCCTCTGGATTTACAAGACCCAAAGTTTAAAAAATCTTGTTTAACTTCCTCCATAGAAGTAGCATTAGTAATAATCTTACGGTCTTGTTCATTTATAACTTTTGGAATTACTTCAAGGAAATCGTCATATACTTGATTAGCAATGCCTTGAGCATTTTGGAAGGAGGAAAAGAAGTTAACAACTTCCTTAGCTATTTCTTTTTCAGTCATCACCATGGAGCTATCTTCTTTCTTAATAATTCTTATCCTATTCCTACTTCTATGTTTCATGGTGGATTGGTAGAAGAATTTGGTGTTGGGATCTCCCTCAGTAAGCCACTGGACACGAGACTTTTTCTTCCAAAAAATCTCCTCCTATTCGTTGACCTTAAACCATTGAGATCTAAGATCACATTCATTAGTGAAAATTGCATCATCCATAAGGTCAAACTATATTTTATCCTGCACTTCCTTTAAGCTATTTCCTCCTTGTTACATTCATTTCTTTTAAAAGTTTCTTTAATGCTAATTATGCAAAAGGCTTATGCAGGAGTTCATCATATGTATGAAAAGACAAAGGGAATGGTCATTCTAATTTTTTGTACATGTTGAGTCATCCAATCTATATTTGATAGAAACTTTGAAGGTTTGAATAGATATTCAAGAAATCATTCTTGGACCTTTGGGGCTATCTTTGATAAACTTGACAAGGCCTCTAATGATTCATCAAAGATATGAAATGGATTCTAGTGTAGTGTTGACAAATTTCGTCGGTAACATTTTCACACTTGTTTGGGCCCTCCTTGTAAAATTGAGCCTAATGATTCCTTGACTTAGTGTTGTAATGTGTTTAACACACTTACATTAGGTCTTGGGACCTTCTGAACTAATGAACACAAATGGTACCTTGCTAAAGTGTTGTCAAGTGTTGTAACACACTTTCATACTTTTCTAAGGTTTTATTAATTAACCAAACCTAATAAACCTCTTTTTAACCAAAATGTACCTTAATGTTTCCTTATTTGGAGTGTTGTAAGACAATTTCACACTTTTCTAGGGTTATCATTAATTATTGGGCTTTCATATGCTTTAATTGGCCTTATTTTACATCCACAAGCCTCATTTAATGCATCTTTTCAAGGATAATCCTGACACAAATCAATATCCAATCAAAATTTAGGTGTTTTAGGTTGAATGTCCCTAGATTTAGTGATTTGGGACTCACTCGCCACCTTGGGTGAATGAGTCCCACCTAGGTTTTTAGGTCCCGAACTTGGTTTCACACCTTTCTAAGAATTTTAAAAAATGGTCCCATAAATTATGCCTGGTGGGACTCATTTTCCACCTTGGTTGAATGAGTCTCGTTGGCCCAAAATCAAAATTAATTCAAATTTTTGATGGGATTTTATCCTCCTAGATCTGATGTCAGCTTGTAGTGTTGTAATTTTAGGAATTCTTGCATAATTAAGTATAAATACAAGGTTCTTTCACTCATTTTCACCTAAGAATTTTGTGAGAGTATCCTAATAGAAAATTTGAGTTCACAAGAGCATTCACAAGAAAATTCAAGAGTCTTCAAGGGTATATTATCAAGAATTTTAGATAATTCTTCAATAATCAAGCATTGCATCAAATAATTCATACATCATGTTTATTTTTGAGCTGACAATTGTGATGTAGGGTTTTAGAATTCAAGCTATCACTTCATTCAAGATCTATCACCTTCAAGCAAGAGTCAAGATCTAAATCCATTGGATCCATATCATACATGTTTTCACCACTTCATTGCTTGGGCTTGGTGAGTTTTAACATCACATTTTATTCATTCATCATTCTCCATTCCTATTTCATTCTATTTCAAGGTTTGATTACCAAAATGAGGTTTGGCTAAGACAAACCCCTATCCACTAACAAAACAACATTTTTCACTCTCTTTAGTGTGTGATTTGTATGTTTAGATTGAAGATACATTAAGGAGCAATTTTGGAGAATGTTTTCAAAGTGCCTAAAGTTTTCAAAGTTGTCATTAAGTATTGGAGAACATTGGAGAGCACCTACAGGTTGATTTACAGATATTCAGATCCAGAAACCTAAAGAAGTAGATTAAGAAGAATGAGAAGAGAAGATTCATATCTTGAAGTTCAAGAAAAACCTAACTGGACTGATTCACCACTTCTGGTGAATGAGTCCCAATTTGGTCAAAATTTATTTTTTTGTAGATTTGGATACCCGTTTTCCAAATTCTTGTTCCTGCACAAAAACCTAGATTTTGGACTAATTTGCCTAGATTAGTGAATGAGTTCCAGTCAGCAGTAAAGTAAGAATTTCTAGAATTTCAAACCTTCTTCTAGTCATCTTCAGTTTCCCAGGTGCGCACATTCCATCCTGCAACTTTCTATTTTGTTTCATTTTCATTTAGTCAATTTAGTGAAGCATTTCATCATATTAGGGTTTAGTTTTACATCTTACATTTCATCTTGCATTTATCTTTCCGAGCCCTAGCTTGATGGTGAACCCCTCATTAGTATACATTTAGCCCCTATAAAAAATCTATTGCAAGATCTCTTTCTCCTTTACATTGAGATCTCTAGGTTTTTTTCTTGAATGAGAGAGAGTAAAGATTGTAGTTCTAGGTCCTAAACCCTAGAAAAGCATAAAATTGTGCACCTTTCATTTTGGTGAACCTGCATTTAGAACATCATAATTCTAATTTGGAGTGCATTATCATCCTAGATATTGCTTGCATTAACATTGCATTAGGGTTTGCATTAGTTAATTGACATTCTAGGGTTTCTAATTTTGCATTAGTGAAAGTTCATATAGCTTGCATTTTTTCATCTCATTTCATTGAAATTCATACAAAATATGCATTTGCACTTAGGATTCAAATCATACAACATAAAAAGTGCATAAAAATCAAATGAAAATCTTTAAATTTTTTGAAAAAAATCCCCATTGGGACTCATTCGCCACCTTGGGCGAATCAGTCCCGGTGTAGATTTTACACTACATTTTCTGGCATTTAAAGCTCTATTTTGTGCTCTTGATTGCTGTTGTTACCTTTTTGTTTTAGTTTCCATAATTTCTATTATAAGCATTTCATTGTTCTTAGTCTATATTACATTTTCATTCATTTCACATTTAGTAGCCCTTGTATGAGTATTTGGTGTCCTATTGTTAATACTGTAGTGAGAAATTTTTTGAGACTCATGTCATCCTACGATAGCACAATCATTGTGGAGCTTGGGTTGTCTATCTCTTTCACTCCTAGTATTGACACTAGTACACTAGGTATGGACCATACCCTTAACAATTCCTTGTCTTCAAGTAGTGCGATGCAAGTTGAAACAAGGATTGATAATGTTTCGCAAGAAAACATAATTCAAATTCATGAAGACTTAGCAAACCTACAACATCAAGTGCAAAATGATAACATTTCAATTATTTCCATCCCTACTATAGATAACATTCATTTCATGCTTGGAAGTGAAGATGGACTTGACCTTATGCAAAACATAGTTCAAATCTTTGGAAAAAACCTCACCTCAACCACTAGTTTTCCTTTACCTACAAGCAATGTCACAAGAAAAGGAGGAACAAAAATTCCTCCTCCCACAACAATTTCCTCAATTCCTACCTATACCAACCCTTAAGTCACAACAAAAATGCAACCAACTAGTAATGTGATTCCTTCCTTGGGTATTTCTGTTAGCATCCCTAGTACCTTTGTGACATCGTACGTCATATCTCCAACCATCTTACCACCTATAAGCATTCCATTCACTTATCCCTTGAACACATACACCCCCAACCTTTCTCACCTCCATATCATAACACAATCAATGAACCTCTCATAAATCAACTCTTCCAAATCATTTCATCCCTTCAAAAACAAGTTTTCACCATCAACCAAAATCAAAATGGACCACCTACATATTATGTCAAAATAGTCCATTTTCCTTGGATTTATTGCAAATAATGATGCCACAAGGTGTAGAGGTGCCTAGATTCAAGAAATATGGACGAAAGGGAGATCCTTCTAACCATGTTAATGCTTATATCGCTTTATGTAGTGAATTTGTCCTTGATGATAAAATATTGGCTAAGCTTTTCCCTAGGTCCTTGAAAGATACTGCCTTCGAATGTTTCTCTTCTTTACCAAATAACTCAATTCATTCAATCAACGAACTTTTTGAGGCATTTGTCAACCATTTCCAAGTGCATATGATTCCTAAAATGACCTTGGTCGATTTGATGAGATGTAAGCAAAAAGAAGAAGAAAATATTATTGACTTTATCTCACACTATCAATCGCTTTATTCCCAAATCGATGTCAAGGTTATTGATCCTCACCTTCAAAAGATTTTCATAGAAAATTTAAAAAGAAAGATACAAGAAAAGATTACCATGATGAAATTCCCCTCCTTTATGCACTTATTTACTACCCTCCATGATTATCAAAATTTGGTTAGTAGTCGAGATACAAAATCCGTCTCTAGCCATACTGAGAAATACAAGCCCATAAACCAAAACAATTCTCAACCTTTTAGAAAATAGAACAAAGGTTTCCTTCAATTTAATCCCCCTCAACAAAAAACTCAGAATGTCAATAACCAAGTAGCCACTGTTAAAGCCATGATACCCTTTAGCTATGGAGATTCGAAAATATAATTCACTATGTTACTCGATACCCTTCATAACATAATGTACCAGCTTTTAGAACAACAAATGATTACCTTGCCTCTCGTTAAGACACCCGATCCTAATAAGCCTCTACCATCAAACTTTAGATCAAACACTTATTGCCCTTATCACCAACAAAATGGACATGACACGAAACATTGTAAGCATCTTAAACATCTTGTGCAAGACCTCATTGATTCGGGTTGTCTTTCTGTTGGAGGTGTTAGTGATCAAGGAAATAAGTTTGTTTTCCTTCCTAGCCAAAACTTGCAAATCTTTACCAACCCCATTATGAAACATAATATTTTTAATTTGTTAAAGCTATTGAAACTACAAATCCTGATTTAATAAATGTTGACACAGATGATGAGAACATAGCTACAATTCAACAAAGTCCTATGGATAATGATCAACAAGAACAAAGTCCTATCAATGGTTTGGTTGCATTAGTCAAAACTCAACATTGTAAGGGTTGAACTAAAAATCTTTTTGAGATTTCTTTCTCCTCATAAGATATACTTAAACATGCAATCAATGGTCCTCTTTACATATTCATCTGTATCTATGATAAGCCCACTAATGGGATATTAATAGATCTTGTCTATGGAGAAAATTTGATCACTGAAGAATTATTACTTCAGCATGAACTCTATCAAGATATATACGATAAAATGAAAGCATGGATCAAGACGCATAATGGTTTTGCTTGCCCTATGATGGGATCGATCACCTTACCATTGCAAATAGGATTGAAAACATTAGATATCTCATTCTCCATCATCCCATAGTCAAACCAATTTCATGTGAAGCTAGCTATCCATGGCTTCACTCCATGAATGCAATCCCTTCAGTCATACATAAATGGTTAAATTTTCCCTTTGAAAATGAAATCTTCACTGTCCATCATAGCGGCTTTAACCCTTTGTCCTCCCATGGAAACCTTTCCTTAGATTTATTTTGGACTGAGCCTATAGAACCTATATAACCATGAGAAGACTTATTTTTCCTATCCTATCAAAAGTTCAAGGCAAAGAAAATAGCATAACTATCCCTTCAAAACATGCCTCAACCTACCATTGAGCCTACCATCCTTGATGAAACCATGATTGAACCTAAAGAATCCAAAATGACCAAAACCAACCTAAGATAGAAACTTCACCTACTTCCTACAAAATACCAGGAGACAATGAAAACAACCCTATCACACCTCCTAGAATAAAACAAGTTTACAAAGTTAAAGAGAAAGTAGTCAAACAACCTCTCAGAGTTCCTTACGTTCCTCCCCTTAGGGAAGAAAATAAACCTATGGTTGATTAACCCACTCCTACACAAACATAACTTGAAAATAAAACTAAAAGAAATAGAGGTGCTAGAGAGCATAAGAATAGATGTTGTGCCCTTTCTCACAAGTTGCATGAAGAAATAAACAAAGAAAATCAAAATCCAAACTTGACTGAAGCAATGCATGACAAGCCTCCCCCTTCGCCAAAAAAAAAAGATCTTATACCGCAACCACAACAAGAGAAGAATCCTTCTTTAGACATTATCATTCGACCTCCTATTGTGATTAACTTAGATAACAATGAGGAAGTTGCTAAAATTGACAAAGAAGTGCATAATGAATTGAATACATTGTTTTCTTCCTCCATGAGATTAAACGATAATCCTCTTAAGAAGAGTGTTGAACCTAGTGATGGCCCTAGTTCAGCACTTTCTATTGTCCCTTTGGTTAGTTTCCCACCTTCAGTATACAATGAAAATAATTGGGATGCAGAAAACCTACTTTAGATTGACTCGCATGTGCCTTACTAGTCTTTTGCATTAGTTCTTTTTCTTTTTATTTTGTGTGATTTCATGTGTATTGTGATCCTCTGTGATGTTTTGTTTGATGTTCTCTCTCTTTGTGGCATTCCTCTATTTGCACCTTCATTCTTCTCTATTTCATACATATTTTTGAATTTCTTTTCCTTTATCTTTTCTTTGTCTTGTGCTTTCCTTTTGGGGATGACGCAAGGCGTCGAGACATTCATGTCTCTTCCATGCTGACCCAAAATATTTTCCTTTATCTTTTCTTTGTCAGATTGTGTTTTCCTTTTGGGGATGACACAAGGCATTGAGACATTCATGTCTCTTGCATGTTGACTCGAAATATTTTTCTTTGTTTTCTCTCTATTTGTGTCATTCTACCAGTTCTATGTGTATTTTGAGAATGATGAATGTTTCAAGCTATCTAAAAACATTGCAGCAAGAACATATTGACCCCAAATCCATAGATCCCTTATGTGTTTGGATTTTCATTTTGGGGGCAACCCCTCTCTTCTCTTTTTCTTTTACATGACGTAGCTTTACTTGGAAACATATGACTTGGCATAGGGCTTTCCAAGTAAGCTCTCATGTCCTCTTTATTGTTGGAATTTTTCATTTTCTACTTTAAAGTAAGTTCTCACAACATGGTGTTTAGCAATTTATTTAAAGTGGCGGCATACATTAGCATTATTCTTTTTGCATTCTTTTCTTTTTCATGGTTCATGGTGTAGTATTTTTACTTTATGCGATGCGTCTTTCTCTTTGTGGATGACATTGGGTGTGGTGTCCCTCAAGATCATGATCTATCTTAGCATACTATATTCCTCTTAGTGGCTTGATATGACACACTACATCCCCTAAGTTTTGAATCTTCTATTCTTTGATTGGTCCTCTCTTGGAGACATTACACATAATTTTCCCTAAGTTAAAGACCTCACATAAATTAAGTGAGACTCCTTTGAACATTCCTTATATTTTTGCATTTATATTTTTAGTTATATGAGCACCTTGGATAATACACCTTGCATGCCTATTGAGCCACCTTATTTGTTCATGAGTTCCAAGAATACATTTTTTCTTGCCTCATGAATCTCAAAGCTCGTTGTTCATGAGCTCCAAGAATATGAAGTTTTTCTTGCCTCATGAAGCTCGAAAATCATTTTTGTGTGGTGCCTTATTAAAGTTATTAGGAGGTATAACTTTGGTATGGTTTGTTGGGAAGCCCAACTGAGGCATGAATTTCCCTTAGCCACTCATGTGTGAGTGTGAGTGCATACTAGAAATGTGCGTATGTGTCTCACCTCTTTCGGATCCTCACCTAGTGGACAACTTGAAGTTTTGTTGCCTCAGAGTGAGCTTGCATTTTTTCGGACAAATGACTTAGTTTTGATCCACATCACGATGGACAAATAGTTGAAGCTTGATCTGCCCCTTTTTATTTTACCTTTTCTTTTTCATATTTGGAAGTGAATTCTTGTGCTTTGTTGTTTCTCTTTATATCATTTTCACATGTGTTCTTTTGTGTCTATGTTTGTTTTCCATGGGATCTTGATCCTAGGGGCTTGATCACCCCTCTTGATCATTGTCATCCTATCTTACCACCATTGGTGCATTTGGACCCCTCTTTATGCATGTTTGTCTACTTTAGTGTGAGTTTGAAAAAATTTCATCCTCTCACTAAAGTGGGGGCTAAAAAAATGAAAGGTTGAAAATTGTATGCTTTTCTAGGGTTTAGGACCTAGAATGAAAATCTTCACTCTCTCTCTCATTCAAGAACAAACCCTAGAGATCTCAATGCAAAGGAGAAAGAGATCTTGCAATAGGGGTGTTCTAGGGGCTGAATGTAAACTAATGAGGGGTTCACCACCAAGCTAGGGCTTGGAAATAAAAATGCAAGATTAAATGTAAGATGTAATACTAAACCCTAATATGATGAAATGATTCACTAAATGGCCTAAAATGAAAATGAGACAAAAAAGAAAGTTGCAAGATGGAATGTGTGCACCTTGGAATCTGAAGATGACTGGAAGGAGGCCTGGAGTGCTAGAAATTATAACTTTAATGTTATCTGGGACTCATTCACCAAGTTGGGTGAATCAGTCCAAAATTTGGGTTTCTGTGCAAGAACAAAAATCTGGAAAATGGGTATTCGAATCTACAAAATAATGAATTTTGACCAAATTAGGAGTCATTTGCCAAAAGTGGTGAATCAGTTCAGTTAGGGTTTTCTGGAACTTCAAGATCTGAATCTTCTCTTCTCAGTTTTCTTATTCTACTTCTTTAGGTTTTCAGATCGAAATCTTTGTAAATCAACATATAGGTACTCTTCAATGTTCTCCAATGCTTAATGACAACTTTGACAACTTTAGGAACTTTTAGAACTTTCTCCAAACTTTCTCCTTAATCTATCTTCAATCTAAACCTACAAATCACACACTAAAGAGAAGGAAAAATGTTTTTTTGTTAGTGGAGAGGGGTTTAGCTTGGTCAAACCCCATTTTGGTAATAAAACCTTGAAATGGAATGAAATAGGAATGGAGAATGATGAATGAATAAAATGTGATTTTGCAACTCACCAAGCCCTAGGAATGAAGTTCTACAAACATGTATGAAATAGTTCCAATGGATGTAGATCTTGACTCTTTCTTGAAGGTGATAGATTTTGAATGAAGTGTTAGCTTCAATACTAAAACCCTACATCACAATTGTTAGCTCAAAAACAAACATGATGCATAAATCTTTGACATGATGCTTAATACTTGAAGAATGATCTAAAATGCTTGATAATATTCCCTTGAAGACTCTTGAATGCTCTTTTTAATGCTTGAATGTTCTTGTGAACTCAACTTTGCTATTAGGATACTCACAAAAGTATTAGGTGAAAATGAGTGAAAGAACCTTGTATTTATACTTAATTATGCAAAAATTACTGAAATTGCAACACTACAAGCCGACATCAGATCTAAGAGGATAAAATCAAATCAAAAAATTGAATTAATTTTTATTTTGGGCCAAATGGGACTCATTCGCCCAAGGTGGCAAAGGAGTTCCACCAAGCATAATTTATGGGATAATTTTTTAAAATGCTTAAAAAGGTGTGAAACTAGGTTTGGGACACAAAAACCCAGGTGAGACTCATTCACCCAAGGTGGAAAATGAGTTCCAGATCACTAAATATGGGGCCATTCAACTTGAAACACCTAAATTATGATTGGATATTGACTTGTGTCAAGATTATCCTTGAAAAGATGCATTATATGAGGCTTGTGGATGTAAAACAAGGCTAATTAAAGCATAAGAAATCCTAGTTATTAATGATAACACTAGAAAAGTGTTAAAGTGTGTTACAACACTTTACAACACTCCAAATAAGGTAGGATTGAGGTACATTTTGGTTAAAAATAGGTTTATTAGGTTCAATTAACTAATAAAACCTTAGAAAAGTATGAAAGTGTGTTACAACACTTCACAACACTTTAGCAAGGTACCATTTATGTGAACATTAGTTCACAAGGGCCCAAGACCTAATGTGAGTGTGTTAACCACATTACAACACTATGTGAAGGCATCATTAGGCTCAATTTTACAAGGAGGACCTGAACAAGTGTGAAAATGTTACTGACGACACTTTTTGACACTAAAATTAGTATTTTAAGCCATCACATTGGAGGCTGGTGGTATTGAAGGATGGAGGAATTTTCATCATCTTAAGTTAGCTTCTCACTTTGAGATGATACTTTACATGAGAAGCATTTTTGAAGAGAGGTATTTTTGGATCTAATTTCTTTCTTTCTTTTCCTTATTGCTGCTGATAGATTTCAAGAATACATACATTGTGATATTTGATTTTTTGAGATAGGTAAGGGGTTTTCTATAGATCTTAGTATAGATGGTTTCCCAAAGAGTTCACGAGATTGTGATTGAGAATTATACCCTTACAAGGGTCAAGAGACAACTTGGAGGATGGTTGTGTGATAATTTTGTGTTTGTGATTTAGGAGTTCAAGGAAAGGAGAACTCATGAATTCAACTCAGAGCTACTCCTTTATGAGGGTCACAAGAGTTCCACCTAATCAGGATTTATTTCTTCAAAGAAATTGTAGTATAGGAAAATGCATACCCTTGCATTTTCACACTTGTTTGGGTCCGACTTGCTTTATTTATCCTTCTTTATGTCTTAATTGGTCCTATTTTGCATCCACAAGCCTAATTAACTACATCTTTTTTTGGCTAATCTGGACAATCATCAAAGGGAAAATGATCATTTAATGATTTTTTCTATGTGTCCTTAATTTTTGGGTCAGGACTAAAACTCCACCTAGGGCATCTTAGTCCCGCAAGGGTCTTGGGACCTTAATTTTTAATACACCTGAAAAGATCCCTTTTTGGATTTTGTGCCCCAAGATTTGAGCCTAAGGACTAAGACGCCACCTAGGGAATCTTAGTACTCCTTGGATTATTTTTGGGTTTTAATTTGAAATTCTTGGAGGATTTAGCCTCCTTTAATTAAAATTTTCCTATGTCGGCTTGGTGTGATGTAATTTTGAGATATTAAGCATAGATAAGTATAAATACAATGTTCATTCACTCATTTTCATAATAAGCAAGATATCTAAGAGCATAATAAGCATCCAAGAATTCAAGTATTCATTCCTAAGGCAAGTTTATGCATTCAAGAGCATTTAATCAAGCATTTGGAACCATCATCAAGATTCAAGCATCATGCCAAGAGTTTAGGGGATCCATTCATGTTGTTGAGCCAAGATTGTGGATGTAGCATTGAAGATCTATTTGCAACCATTGTTCACATCATATCCAAGGATCAAAGATCTACATTCTTCATGGACACTACATGGTAGATTTCAGAATTTTTTCACAAGACCTTATCCAAGGTGATATCATTTACATATTTCATGTTTCATGCTTTATTTCATTCATTTCATCATTTGGTTTAATTACCAACAAGGGGTTTGACCAAGGAAAACCGATATTTACTAACAATAAACAAGTTTTTCCACTCATGTATGCTTGTGATTGCATATTTAGGTTGAAGACTTGAAGATCATTTGGAGTGCAAGATTGAAAAGTTGCAAAGTTTCATTACAAAGTTGTCATCTTCACGGAAACCCACCTACAAGTCAAATCCAAAAGTTTCAAAACTTGAGATCTGAGAGGAAGCCAGTGCAAACCTTGGAGCTTAGGATCACTTTTAGAGTTTTCAAAAATCTAGAATGGGACTAATACACCACCTAGGGCATCTTAGTCCTCCCAGGGGTATTTTTTAGAGATTCTTTGAGATTTTGTTCTAAGATCTGAAGATTTTGCATCTACCCCAAAAAATATCAGTAGGACTAAGACAATAGTGAGGGAATCTTTGTCCTCCCTGGCATATTTGGACAACTTCTTTGCATTTCAAGAATCCTCACAACATCTCCAAATTTCCCAGGTACATACATCCTATCTTGTTGTTGTATAATTTCATCATTTGCATCCCTCATTTAGCTTGCATAACTAGGTTTTGTAGGTTGAATGCTTATTTGTCTTTTCCAAACATTTGCTTGGTGGTGAACCCCTAAAAGCTGAAAGAAACCCCTTGCTAGGTCCTCCTAATTGAGAATTGACTCACCTTGTGAGGTTGATAGTCAATCCAATTAGGGTTCTTAAGACATTATTGAATGACCTAGAGAAATAGGTGGGAATTTCCCTGCCTCATTTTTCTACGGTTCATTTTGGTGAACTTGACATTGTTGAGCATTCATTTTCTGATTTGGAGCTTATTAAAGTCCTAGATCTAGGTTGCATTCATTCTTGCACTACATCTTGCATTAGTGAAATTTCATCTAGGGTTTCTCATATTTATTGAAAGTGCATCTAGGTTTTCTTATATTTGCATTAGTGAAAGTGCATATAGGTTGCATTTTTGCTTTCTTGCGTCATTTTATCTCATTTAAAAACTGAAAAGTTCATTGTTAATCATTCCAATTGCATTTAGAAACATTGATATTGCATTGAAAATTGAAAAAAGTGCATTCAATTTCTTGTTATTAGTTACTTTTCCTTGCATCCATTTTCATAGTTTTCTATTTCCAAACATCAAATCCCTGAATAGGAAACTTGTGAACACTGTAAACAACTCAGAATTTGTTGTTTTTTCTGACAAAAGCCTCTGCTAGGACAAAAATGCCCTTCCTGGCATCTTAGTCCCTCTCAATATTTTTGGCTTAGAATATTGTCTGAGTTGTATGCTTTCTACTCCACTTTCTAGACCCTCCAAATTCGTTCAATACATAGGACCAAGATGCCCTTGCTGGAATCTTAGTCCCTATTGATTTTGAAGCTATAGTTTCCAAGATTTAAATTTTCTTTTCTACATTTCTATTAGTATAATTGGTTATCTATTTTAGTGGGTTGACTTTCTATTTCATGCATTTTAATAAATCTATCTTGAAGTGATTCATTACATGCATTTATTAATTCCAAATTTGCATTTACAACATTTCATTTTCAGATCGTTGCATACTATAATAAAAAATTACCTTGTTTCCAATTTGAAAATTGCATTTAAAACATTTCACTTTAGGTCATTTTATTGCACTTTCTCTAATTTTCCATGATAGCATGTTTTCTTTCAAGAGATATGTCTTTGATATGGTTAAAAATGGATTGCATAAGTACAACATCCCCTCTTATGAGTTCAATTTAGATTAGAACAATGAGATCATTAAGAAACATGTTAGTCATCTTTCTACTATCTTTCAGAGTTATGAGAACATCTTAGAGAAACCAAATCAAACCATTGACACAATCCTTAATATTACATTGCCTATTAGTGAGGATGGTATGATACAATAGGATGCACGTGTAGACAATCATAAAAATCATACTTGTTCTTCTCCTGATACCTCACCTCTTAGTGACAAAGGTATCTTGGTGAGAGGAGATACAAGCATTGAGAATCTTGATTATCCCTCTCCTCTTCTCCCTTTGGAAGATATAAGAAAAAAGGAGGATGAGATCATAGAAACATTTATAAAAATCACCTTAGCTAGTCTCCATTCATCCCTTTCTTATGAGAATGTTTTAGCGAAAGAGGTTGATATCATAGATAGCCATGAAAATCAAAATTTTCCTTCTCCTAATATCCCTCCTCAATGCAAAGAGAATAGGTTGGTGTTAGAAGAAGCACCTATTGAGATTCTTGAGAATCGTGTTCCTCCATTCGCTAATGCTCCTACCATTTGGAAAGATCTATTTGGTATTCATAGTTGTCCTTCTCTTGATGCCTCCCCTACTTGTGATGAAGCTCTTTTACAAAATCTGACCATGGAAGGTGATGAACATCTTACAATCTCTCCTACTAGGGTAGATGGTATAACAAAAGAGAATGAGACCTTAGAGAAAAAGGATAAAGCCATGAACACTCATAACAATAAAATAGAGCCTTCTATTGATGAACAAGATAATTCAACCATTGATAACTCCCTTACATACGATGAAATTATCTTAGAAGAACCAATCCTTGAATGTCAAGAATATTTGGTTTGTAGTTCTCCTAAAAACTCTCCTCCTAGGGAGAATATGATGGTGCAAGAAAATGACAAAAATAGTAATGAGGCTTCCTTAGATGAAGATGATAAAGTTGCATTAGACTCCCCTTCACTAAGAGATCATCTAAATAAGGATAATTCTTTTGAGGTTATGCACATTAGATACCCCTTGGAGTACTCTCCTGAGCCTAAACTTATCATTTATCCACCCTCTCAAAAACCACAAGTTCAAAACAAACCCGTCCTTATCCTCGAACCACCTAAGAACAATTTTTCACAGCAATTGAGTTGCAATACCATTCCTCATACATACAACACTAGGAGAAATCCACAACCAAGACAAAAACCTTCAACATCTCTCCCATTGCCTAATCCTATCTTGCCTAGCGCTCCTCATTTGCCTTCATAAAGTGGAAAGGAGTATAATCTTTTTGAACAACTTAATAATACTCCCACAAAGATATCCCTCTAGGACTTAATTCAGAATTCACCTAACTATCACACTATGCTTCAAAATTCCTTACAACAAGTTCCTATACCTTCTAATGCAAAATCGAATGACATAGCAGCCATGATTCAAAGAATGAATGCTGACATTGTTTTCCACCAAAGTGAGCTCTCTGCTTTGGAAGTGCAAAAAAAATGTGATTCTTTCATGATCATAGCTCAATACAGTACCATAGGGATAAAGAGAACCCTTGTTTATAATGGCTCAGCCTTAAATATGTGTAGTGCAAACCTTCTAGATAAGCTTGGTGTTGATAAATCAAAAATTCAACTAGACTCTTTATCTATCAAGGGATTTGATAATGTGGGAAAGAAATCTCTTGGAGTAATCACTTTACCTATTATAGTTGGAAAGGCTACCTTATAAACCCTGATCCATATTATTCCTGATAATAATTTGTACAATCTTCTTTTAGGTAGACCATGGATTCATGAGATGCATGTTGTGCCCTCTACCCTTCATCGTATGATTAAATATGTCTACAACAAAAAAATTTATACAATCAAAGCTGATCTTGAACCATACAACTATTTGAACATTGAGAAAGGTAAAGAGACTCCTTTGAAAATATTAACACCAACTACACAAGTGGAACCCATGGAACAAAAAGACAAAGAAAAACACATTGAGGAGGTCACAAATCTATTAGATGATGATTGGGGTTCCTTGTATTTCACACCTGGATCTGATGGGCAACTGAAGATCATAATAAAGAAGCATGAAAAAGAAAAAGAAGTAATGTCAACACAAAATTCAAAAGATCCTTTGAAAGCATCCACCTCAACCACTTTAGAAGAAAAAGAAAATTACACAACAAACTTTGATGAAATTAATCATGAACAACCACCAAATCCAAAAGAGATGAAGAAAATTTATGGAAAAGGTTATGAAATGATGAAACAACTTGGTTATAGTGGAAAAGGATGTTGTGCTAGAGAACAATGTATCTATATCCCTATAGAGATTCACATGCAAGAAAAGACTAGTGGTATTGGTTATTATCCCTCAAAAGAAATAAACAATCCTTCACTTAATATCAACACTATCACAAAACATCCTACTAAGATGACTTCAATAGTGGTGCATCTTGAATTGATAGACACTAGTGGTCTTGATTGTTATCCTTTCCAAGAAATGAAACAAACAAAGAAATCCTCACTTAATGTAAATTTCATCTCGCAAAAAACTAATGATTTGAATTTGATAGATTTTACACCCTCTTGTAAAGGAGAGAAAAAAATCTCGCAATCTAAAAGGTCTTGTGTAGGTATGACAACTAATACTAAGAAAGTGATATCTTTGCCATAAAATAAAGCAACATCCTCCACTTTTGACCAAGAGAGTATCTTGATGAGACTCCTCCAAGATCACTTGATCTCTCTCCCCCCAAGAAAATGAAAGAAATTTTATTACAAGACTTCATTCTGTGCATATCATAGAATTCATGGCCATTCTACTAATGAATGTAAGGATTTGAGTAGTAAAATCGAACATCTTAAGGAGTTTGGTGCTCTTTCTTATGTGGGGGCACCTTATTCCTCTAATTGATACTGATTTTCACTTTAGCATGTTTCTTATTGGCTCATCCTTGTCCTGCACTAAGTGGGGGCAATAGGTTAGGTAGCCTTGTCCTCATATGTCACTTGTCGTTGCCTCTTTTGGATAGTTGACCACCTTTCATGTAAATATAAGAGAAATCCTTGGATGTGGATGACATGCCTTAAGTTGGCTTGCATGTGATGTACTATGTTATGCATTTTTGGGGAATTCCCTTTTGCATGACATAGCTTATCAAAAGCATATGACTTGGCATAGGGCTTTCTGAATAAGATCTCATGTCTTCTTCCAATTTAAAGTAGTTGCTCACAATAATGGTGCTAGCAGCCACTTTAAAGTCGGGGAATACATCGACACTCATGTTTCATTGCGTGATTTCATTTCTTCTTGTGATGCATTCTTTTCTTGGTGGTTTCATTAGGCTTGATTTCCTTCGAGAGCGTGATATTTCTTTGACTTGTTCTCTCTTGGAGACATTAGGCACAATGTTCCCTAAGAAGAGACCTTGCAAAAACTAAGAAAAATCCCTTTTGAAAATCCCTCTTCCTTATTTCATTGCATTTTGGTACCTTATTAAAGTCATGGAGGTATGGCTTTGATATGGTCTCCTGGGGCTCACCTAGTGAGTAACTAGCTTCACTAGCCCTTGTGAGAATGCATTTTATTTTTTTCCTTATCATATTCATGTGGGTATGACTTTGATATGCACCTCTTGGGGCTCACGTAGTGAAAAACTAGCTTCATTAGCCCTTGTGAGCATGCACTTTTATTTGCATAGTGGACAACGGGTTCCACTTGTAAATTCTTTTGGACAAACAACCTAGACCCGGTCCACATCACGTTGGACAACTAGTCGAAGCTTGATCCATTGCATTTTTCCTTTTCTTTTGACTTTTTCTTTTTCTATCTTTGATGGTGTATGTTTGTGATCTTGTTATGGCTTCATATATCATCTGCAAGTGTTTTCTTTTGTGCTTATGTTGGTTTTTTATAGGATCTTCATCTTGGGGGATTCATCAGCCCTATTGGTTATTTTCATCCTATCTTACCAGCATTTATACATTTGAACCCCACTTGATTGCGTGGTTGACTACTTTAGTGTGAGTTTGAAGAAATTTCATCCTCTCACTAAAGTGGGGGCTAAATGTAGTGTAGGAAAATGCATACCCTTGCATTTTCACACTTGTTTGGGCATGCCTTGCTTTATTTATCCTTATTTATGACTTAATTGGTCCTATTTTTCATCCACAAGCCTAATAAACTGCATCTTTTTCTAGCTAATCTTGACAATCATCAAATGGAAAATGATCATTTAATGATTTTGTCTGTGTGTCCTTGATTTTTGGGTCGAGACAAAAATTCCACCTAGGGAATCTTAGTCCCCCAAGGGTCTTGGGACCTTAATTTTTAATACACCTAAAAATGTCCCGTTTTGGAGTCTGCGCCCCGAGATTTGAGCCTCGGGACTAAGACACCACCTAGAGCGTCTTAGTCCTCCTTGGCTTATTTTCAGGATTTAATTTCAAATTCTCGTAGGATTTAGCCTCCTTTAATTATTTTTTTCCTATTTCGGGTTGGTGTGATGTAATTTCAGGATATTAAGCATAGATAAGTATAAATACAAGGTTCATTCAATAATTTTCATAATAAGCAAGATATCCAAGAGCATAATAAGCATCCAAGCATTCAATTATTCATTCCTAAGGCAATTTTATGCATTCAAGAGAATTTCATCAAGCATTTGGAGCCATCATCAAGATTCAACCATCATGTCAAGAGTCTAGGGCATCCATTCATGTTGTTGAGCCAAGATTGTGGATTCAGCATTGAAGATCTATTTTGCATCCATTGTTCTCATCATATCCAAGGATCCAAGATCTACATTCTTCATGGACACTACATGGTAAATTGCATATTTTCTTCACAAGACCTCATCCAAGGTGATATCATTTACATATTTCATGTTTCAGGCTTTCTTTGATTCATTTCATCATTTGGTTTAATTACCAACAAGGGGTTTGACCAAGGCAAACCCCTATTTACTAGAAATTAACATGTTTTTCCTCTCTTGTATGCTTGTGATTGCAGATTTAGGTTGAAGACTTGAAGATCATTTGGAGTGAAAGATTGCAAAGTTGCATTACAAAGTTGTCATCTTCACAGAAACTCACCTACAAGTCAAATCTGGAAGTTTCAAAACCTGTGATCTGAGAGTAAGCCAATGCTGAACTTGGAGCTCAGGATCACATTCAAAGTTTTCAAAAATATAGAATGGGAATAATATGCCACCTAGGACCTCTTAGTCCTCCTAGGGGTATTTTTTAGAGATTCTTTGAGATTCTATTTTTAGATCTGAATATTCTGCATCTGCCTCAAAAAACAATAGCGGGACCTAAGAAAATGGTAAGGGAATCTTTGTCCTCCTTGGCATATTCGAACAACTTCTTTGCATTTCCAAAATCCTCACAACATCTCCGGACTTCCCAAGTACATACATCCTATCTTACTATTACATAATTTCATCATTTGCATCCCTCATTTAGCTTGCATAACTAGGTTTTGTAGGTTGAATGCTTATTTGTCTTTTCCAAGAATTTGCTTGGTGGTGAACCCCTGAAAGCTGAAAGAAACCCCTTCCTAGGTCCTCCTAATTAAGAATTGACTCACCTTGTGAGGTTGATAGTCAATCCAATTAGGGTTCTTAGGACATTATTAAATGACCTAGAGAAATAGGTGGGTACATCCCCGCCTCATTTTTCTACAGTTTAGAAATATCTTCACAAAGATGTATATATATTTTGTGATAAAGTTTTGTTATGTAAGATTTAAGGGGGGGCCCTTGACAAGGTGAATTCTATATTTTAGGGATAAGTTTGTAAGAACATTTTAATAAAGGTGGAAATGATAGCAAAACATTATATATTACATGGTTTACAATTATTTGTTGGAATAATTAAAATTGGAGTCCTACGATTACTATTCAACAAACTTATAGTTGGAGTAATTGTATTCATTCTTGTATATATATGATTCACATGCATTCAATAAATCACCAGAAAAATCTTTACAATCCTACAATGGTCCCTTCCTAGTCAATGGAATCTATCAGATACAAGAATCCTTTGAATGGTCTAAACATTATTGTTGTAGTTTGGTTTTCATTTATGTCAAAATATTATTGATTTTTGAAAGCAGTGAGCTTATAGGTAGTTGAGAAGACATTTAAAGAAGTGGCAGAGAATAATTACAATCATAAAAAGAGAAGTGAAAAAGAAGAATTGTAGTTATCAAAAGGAGTGAGCTTAATTGTCATTTTTAGACATTGGAAAGATTTTTATTCTGTGATCATTCTTGAGTGAGTTCTCAAATTAGGGATTTGTAGCTTTCTTAGGTTGTAGACCTAAAACATTTTGTACAATTGCAAAGTTCTAGCTTCCTTAGGAGTGACCCTAAAACTATAATCAAGGAGTTCTAGCTTCCTTGGGTTGTAGCCCTAAAATGATGTTGTACATGTTGTTCATCTTCTGAGGCTAGAATTAGATAGTAGCTCCTAGCAGATTTTCTCATTGTGGTTTTCACCATAGGTTTTTCCACGTATATCTGGTGTTGTGTTATGCTGTGTTGTGCATTGTCTTCATCTTTCATGTTTTGGCCTATGTGGTAGAGTTTAAAGTGTTTGACTATTCTGAAGGGTTTGATATTTCATAGAACATTGATTCACCCCCCATCTTAGTATTCTAGAGTGTTGAACAATTGGTATTAGATCCTGGTTCCTTAGAAGAAGGCTAAAAACTTGACGAAGATCCAAGATGGCAGAAGAAGAGTATCACAAGGTGCCTAGGTTTTATGGAAGAATTTTTTCTTTTTTGGAAATTCAAGATGGAAACCTTTCTAGCCTCTTTAGGGTTTGTTGTTTGGTAATTTTTCAAGGATGGTTATGTTGTTCCTACTACTCATCCAACTAATCCGGTTGAGATTAGGGCCTATGAGAATAATGGAAAGCCTAAGAATTCTATCTTGAGTTGTCTAGAAGACTTTGAACTTGTAAAATTAATGCATTGCAAGTCAGAAAAGGAGGTCTGGGAAAATCTTTGTGGCATCTATGAAGGATATATTAAAGTAAAACAAGCCAAGTTACATATATTCAGAGGCAAGTTTGAGAACCTGAAAATGACAAAGGATGAAGATATTATAGGATATTTGATTTGATTATATGAAGCAAGTCAATGCAATCAAAGTACTTGGTGAAGAACTAAAAGAATTAGTGGTTATTAAAAAGGTACTAAGATCTCTTCCTAAAGCTTATAGTCCTAAAGTATCTTCTATTAAGGAAGCTAGAGATCTAGATAAACTTTTAATGGATCAATTATATGGTTCCCTTATTATATCTAAAATAAGAGAGTTTAACAAAGAAGATCCAAAGAAGGAAGAAAATTTCAAAGCCAGTAATAAGGAGATGTATGAAGCATCTGATTAGAGTAGTGACATTGATGAAGAAGAAGAAAATTTTGTAAGGAAGTTGAAGAGGGGTATAGGTAAGTACAAGGTATGTTACATTTCAAATATTTAAGTGTTGAGAGGTTGGTATTTTTGCTTCTAAATGACCCTTAAGAGAATTTGAAAAGAGTTAAATATTCAAGAAGAAATAGGTTTCAAAATAGTCTCTACTCCAAGGAAGGTTCCTACTCTTCAAAGGATGATGAATTAGTGGTGGAAAAATAATGATGATGAAATATTGTTCTAGGTTGCTAAGAAGACTGAAGATAAAACTAAAGATTCAAGTGTTGTATGTACTGCTTTTCATGCAAAAGATTAGGAAAATTCCTGGGTGATTGACAGTGGTTGTTCCAACCACATGATATTGGATAAGAGCAAGTTTATCAAGCTTGTGAAGTGGAATGGAGGCATAGTCAAGCTTGGAGATGATACTTTATTATAGATTTATGGAAAAGGTACAATAAGTATTGATGAAAACCATAAGATAGAATATTGTCTTTATGTTAAAGATCTTATGTACAATCTTCTTAGTTTGATTTAGATGCATGTAGAAATTGATATAGTCTCATATTCAATGAAAGAGGATGTGAAATAAAAAAAGGAAGGTCCAGAAAATTGCTTGCAGAAGGATTTGGGACTAATGGTGACATATATAGTCTAAGGGATGTCAATGGAAGGAGTTTTCTTTTTGGACAAACAAGTGAATGTTGTCTCTGGAATATGAGAACAAGACACATCAATTTTGAAAATCTTGTGAAGATCAATTCATCACATGTGATAAGAGATATGCCCAAGATAATCAAGCCTAGAAGAACTCAGTGGACGGAATGTCAATTTGGAAAATAGAAAAGGATAAATTTTAAGTGTAAAGAGTATTCTTCTTCTAGACCTTTGCAGCTGATTCATACTGATCTGTGTAGAGCTAGTAGAATAAAAAGTCTGAAAAAAGAAAGGTATTTCATTCTTTTTATTGATGATTTCTCTAGGATGACATGGGTAATATTCTTGAAAGATAAATCTTAAGCCTTTAGTAGATTCAATATTTTGAAATCAAAGGTTGATAATAAAATTAATTCTAAAATCAAGTGTTTGAGATCTGATAGAGGAGGTGAGTTCACATCAAATGAGTTTAATGATTTTTGTGAAGAACATGGAATAAAGAGGAAATTTGCTAGAACTCCTCAACATAATGGAGGTGTAGAAAGGAAGAATAGGAATACTTAAGATATAGAAAGGACTATGTTGAAGGAAGTAAATCTGCTTGATGTCTATTGTAAAGAGGTAGTTCATACTATAGTCTATATTCTCAATAGAGGATTGTTAAGGGTGACCAAAACTAAAACCTATTGTGAGTTATGACATGGAATACCAACAATTGTTAGATATTTTAGAGACTTTGGAAGAAAATGTTACATCAAAAGAGATGAAGATGTTTTGGGGAAATTTGACTCAAGAGCTAATGAAGGCATATTCATTGGATATTCAACTCACAATAATGAATATAGGTGCTACAAAAAAGATTGGGAAGTGTACACATCTAAAAATGGTCACGGTTAACTAAACCTGTTAATTAATTAAATATGAATGATTTAATTATTATTCTTAAGTCATCTACATATAAATAAATTTAATTATCTATTTATATTGTTCATTTTTCCAATTCTTCTAGTTTAATTAAATAAATAAGTTTATTTAATTAATGTTATCTTCCTCTTAATTAATTAAATAGATTTCACAATTTATTTATATTAATTATCACAAGTTTGAATTCTAAATTTAAATCATATTCTTCATTTCACATTTAATTAAATATTTTTAATATTTAATTAAAAAGCTTTTCATTTCTCACACATAATTAAATATTATCTATTTTAATTATGGACACATCTTCCATTTGTCTCTTAATCTTCCATCTATCTCTTAAAATTTCATCTTCTTTTCAAATTCTCGATCTCTCACTGTTCATCTTAACAGGTTTGAACTCAACTGTTGATTCTTGCCAATTGGATTCTTGCCTTCAAAAATCTATAAATACAGCCCTCTTGTGAGTTGAAAGGGGACCTCAAATTCTAGATTTTCATACATAGTCATTATAGTGCATTTCAGTTTTATCAAGCATTTTAGCATCATAGCATTTTAATTCCATAGCTTAAATCATATAGTCATAAGTATGCATTTTTAATCAATCTCGTTCTCCTAAGTTGTCATTTCAACAAGCTGCCACTTACACAACTAAGAGCCAACATCTTTTATCAAATCCTTGCAGATAGAGGACGATGAGAGGAATTTGAAGAAGCTGCTGCCATGAGAGTTTGTATTTATGCTTTTTAAATTAGATTTCTTTCAATCTAATGTCTCCTCGGTGTGTTAGTTTATTGTTTATTTAATCTACACATTTTCTAACAACACATTTTTGGCACCCACCATGGGCCATCCCCCCGTTTTAATCTTTTTATTGCAGAAATTTCTGACAGGTGACAGACTAGAGTTGCGCTTCGACGCATACGAGCTTTCTTTCGGCGCATAGATAGACTGTTTCGGTGCATAAATGGACTATTTTGATGCATCCAGGGACTATTTTCACGCATCCAGGGACTGTTTTGGCACATCCATGGACTGTTTTAGCGCATATGATGTTTGCTTTTTATTTTTATAGTCAATCTTAAAATGGCCATATCTTGGTCATATTTTGGTCTTTTTTGGAGCTTTTGTTTTTGAAACGGGGTAGAATTTCATAATCTATCTAATGGTGCAGGTGTTTATAAACTTTAACAGAGTTAAAATTTCCAAATTCTCACTTAATGTCAAACCACAATGAAACTTGGTCTAAATTTTAGGGTTGTTATGCTTAATCATTTATCTAACCCTCATATCTTCTTGTTTCTTGATTCCATCTAACATTTAGAGCTTGTATTGCAGATTTTAAAGGACCATGGAGCATGAAAATGAAAGAAAAAGAATTATCACATGATTGTAACAAGTGTTTTTAAACACTTTGGGAGCAATTATAATCTCATTCTTAAATTGTTGTTTGGATTCGACGGGACCGCAGCCAGTGGTTTTATTGATGTATGGGGAATAAAATGAAGCAATCCTAGGATAGAAATTTAAAATATGGAATTTATCAATCCTACGATAGTCACCACACACTATTTTTACAATTAAAACAAACCCCATGCCTATTGTGAAGCAACATCTTCACTTAGTTTAAATCATTGTCATTTGGTGCTATAAAAAGAACATTGTTTGCTTTGTCTGTGAGAATAGGTCTATGCTCTCCCCTTAACTGGGTGACCAAAATACCAGATTGCCTTTTCATTTTCATGCAATGTTTATGCTTTATTACATCCTTTAGAGGGCCTATCGTAGTGGGAAAAAGTACTCACCCTATGGGAACGACCTAAGTGGGAACAACCAAAGCCAGGTTTTCCAACCCATTATAATCAAAAGCGAATTCGAGGAAAGTCTACAATTCAATGGCAGTGCGCAAGATAACCATCCCCAAAATCTTTGTTCTAAAGATTAGGAGGTCTCCTGAGGGAGTTTATCTATTTCCACGCCGAACGAAAACCTTGACTACGAACCATAGTGTAGAAAGCTAGCCGTGTCAATATCCAAACATCATCTTAATCACAGTGCAAGGGGAGGGAAGAATCTGCCCCCAAGACACTCACCATATAATCGCCATAGATCATTTGCTTAGGGGATTCAGTATCCACTTCCTTCACCTTGAGTACACACCTGGAAAAGATGAAAACACAGGCGCCCTCTACGGGGTGACATGGCTGTGTGAGTCAATGCGATTTCAAGCTGTGGGCTATGATTTCTATGATGAACTATTTGACAACTAAGAGTGAGTCTTCTTGGAATGCTTATTTTGTTCAAAACTTGTGAAAATCTCAAGAACATACACTCAATGTTTTAGATTCTCTGTCTTTAAAAACAATTGTCTTCCTATTGCATGCTGTGTTTTCAAAACATTAATTCAGATAAGATCATCTAGAAAAAACAAGAATTTGGCAAATCAAATTGTGAAATTTATGTTAAGGGATTGGAAATAGAGCAAAATTTGGAAACATTAGGGTTTTTCAAAATCCTTATTTTCACAAACTATGATCAAAACATCACAAAGTGCAACATCACCTTTATTTCTGATTTCTAGTTTAATTCCCATAACAGGATCATCATCCTTCCAACCAGGGAATCACGAGCTAAAAATTATAAATTTCTTTAGTCATAGAATTTTCATTCTATTCTGACTAAGATATCCCAATAATTGCACTATCTCATTTTGTGATCAAAGTTAGATGAAAGAAGGGATCCACTTTAAAACATGGGTGATAGGGAAGAAAATCTTGTTCATAGGCTTTATGGAAATAGTTCAAATCAAGAGATAACAGAAGAAATGCTTCAAGAAGCTGAACAAGATCCATAGTTTCTCTTAACTATGGAAAATATCTTAGAGAAAAATAAAAAAGGATACTTTCTTTTATTGGAAAACCAAGGTGCCAAATTTTCCTTTGACTACAATATGGAGAAAATTAAAGAGAATCCTAAAAAGAATGAAACTCTCTTAAACGATCTTAGTACTCTTACCCAACAAGTAAGAGCACTCCAAAGGAAAATCAAGGAAATAAAAGGGGGAACAACTAAAAAGTCCTTTGACAGAAATATGAATGTAACCTCTTCTCCTCCAAAAACAACATCATCCAAATTCAATGTTTCTGAATTTTTACAAAGGTTAAAGGGGAAGCCCAAATCTAAGCCATCAAATAACATTGACCAATCCTGTCATGCCATGCATTTATCTTCATCCCCCATAATTCAAAATGAACCTCATGGTTCTTCCACCCAATTCAATGATCCCATTCAATTACCTTCTTCTATCATATCCTCTACATCCAATGATTCATTTCAATCTACACATCTCGATCAAAAAATTCTCTCCACTCCATCCCATGATACCAAAATTCTACAAACCCTTCCAATATTTGATCAATATCCCATATCTCAAGAATCATATGATGATCCCCTCCTTTCATTATTGACCCATGATAATACTCTTCTATCTCAAGAACAAAATATTCTTCCAAATCCTCCCTCCACCCCATCTTATGAATCCATACCCTCTCATGACTCAATCACATCCCAGGAGCATGACAATTCTTCCATCCTATCCAAAGCTTCTCTTCCATCTAATGATCAAGCTACTCCATCTCCTTCATCTAATGATTATTTTCCAAGTCAAGATCAAAGTATCCCATCATCCTCATATCAAGGGCTCATCACACCTCTTCAAGAAATGTCAACATCATTTAATCATATGTTTGAAAACATTGACAATTTCTCCACCATAATTGTTGAAGACAATGATCAAAATCGATCCATCAATGAGCACTGTGAAGATATGTCTACCCCATCTAGTGATCAAATCAACATTCATCAAGAGCCATTTTTTAGTTATGATCAAGACCCCTCCTACAAAGATCTATTTCGAGGAGTGTTGACGATATTTGATCCTATTGGCATAATCCATGATCCATTAACCAATTATCATATTTAAAATGTCTCTACAATGCCTAATAAGTTAGAGGACATATCTCAAGAACATATTTCAAAGCATGATCAACAACTATCACCAAGGTCTAGCAATGGTCCCTCCCAAGGCATATTGACATCCTTCGATCTCACGGTTGTGAACAGTGAAAGAATCCTCAACTCACCATTTGATCCAAGTCCACTCAAAGATCAAGAGGATATCGAGCCACTTCCCATGCCTTATGACAATGTCCAAAAACCCTTTGAAAGCAATCCATCCTTTGAAATCGACCCATGTCAAGAACTTGATCCAAAACATGTCGAAAGTAATTCCAGAATAAGTCAAGATCAAGGATTCGTATCTCTGAGATACTACAATGATCTAATGGGCACTCTCCTATCTATACAAGATATCACAAATGATGATCATATCCATATAGCACATATTCCTCTATCTACCCATGAGATTCCTTCTTTGGATGGACACGTAGATGATCTTCATTCAAAACAAGAGTCTCATACTCTTGATATCATTATTGAGGGACAAGAGTCTCCTACTCTTAACATTCATACACATGATCAAGATATAGAAAAATCCAAAGACATATCAAAAAGGGGTCATGAAGAGGGCTTCTACAAAGATTTTGAATCAAAACATCATATGCAAGCATATCAAGAATGAATCAGGAGGAAGAATTTCACAGTAAATCATCAACACTCCTTGAAGAAGCAATACAATCTGATATCTCAAAAGATCAAGACAAAGATATCAATAAGGCATTCATCCCACATATGGAGGATCCCATTAGTTATAAACTTGGATCACTTACCTTTCGTAGGGAAAATTATCTTATCAATAAGGAAGCTGTCACTTTTGAAGATCCACCACAGAGCAGAGAAGGATTAGCACCTTGTTTCCAAGGTAAATCATATCCTATGGCAAATAATTTTTTTCAGCAGATGAATTATCAAGGTAGAGGATTAGACCTACATGAACAAAGTATCCTAGAGCCAGTGCAGATTGTTGGCAATCCTAAGCATCAAGGCCTTGGTTATTCAACAATCAAGGGATTTCAACATATCAGGGATACCTCCACAATATTGGGGGCAACTTCATCTCAAGGAAATGTCAACATAGAGGGCACGGAGAATATTTATGATGAAACCAATGCCAATACTACAACCAACCACGTCATAAATCTTCATCCACCCATCACCCCATCCACAAATTGGGACCAACATCAAAAGAAAGACTTGAATCAAAGCATGAAGAACATTATCAAAGCAAAAGAAGCTAAGAATCATATCAAGCAAATCAAATACACTTGGATACCAAAAAATACAAAGAAAGATTATCCCTATCAAACTCCATCAGTCAAAGAAACTATGGGGAAAAATTAAAAAGGGGTAAGTATCCATCAAAGATGTCCACAAAGGCAAAAGCAAGCTTCTCAAGCAACATACAAAGTGTATCAAGCAGTTGGTCCTAAGTCCATGCACACTTCCATAGCCACTCATCACTGCTCATCTTCCCAAGTTTGGAGAGTCAAAGGTTCCAAACTTTCAACTAATCCACCTTTTATTCCTAAACGCACTCCATCCATGCCTCCACACATGATATCCAATTCTTTCATTGACCATGTGTTGGCAACAACCGTTCATCATAAGGATTCAAAAGGCACTCTATCATGATGTGCGCACAAAGATGAAGTTAACTCTAGTATCAACAAAGCAGATTAGGGATCTCAAAAGTTGCATTCAAGTGCACGTATCTTAGCAAAGCAACTTCTTCAAGTAGGATATTGATGGAACATTATGATAGAAGCATCAACATCAACACCACCAGGTGGTTCAACATCAACTTAAAATCTCTCAGAAAATACAAAAATATATATATATATATATATAAAATTAAAAATAAAAAGGATTGGAAACAGTAAAGAGAAAAATTGTCCTCTAGCGAAAACCATTTCGATGGCGCTTTGGATAGGTACCATGATGAAAACCTGGAAAATAGGCATCATGTGTAGAATCAAACATCTACGTGCGCCAATTCAGGAGAAAGCATCTTATCGCATCCATAATAAAGCCAAAATTTCAGCCATATCATCTATTCATCCATGAACCATTTATCTAGCCCATTACCATCTATTTACATTATCTTGATCTCAAAATTTTTTGGTAAACACTTTACACTTGTTTATGGTAAACATCTTGACATGGGTCATTTTCATTGATCCTATCCAATCCAAATGTTATCTAAGCCTTGAAGCATTATCCGAATGAGCATTCCTCTATTCGAACACCTTATCTTGTCACAAGATAATCCTTGGCATCCTTTGCATGCTTACAGTATCTATCCATACACCTATTCAAGAATCCACCCATGGTCATTCAAACATTGCTAGACACTGGGGGCAGATGTTTACATCTTGCTTCAGGAATGAATCTTGATATATATCCTCCAACTTATGTGGTGATCTAAACATTGGAAGATGTAAAATCAAATTGGTCAAGCATTGGCGAGCCAAAAGATCCAAATCACTAGCTCATGGCATATTTTGATAGGAAGACGCTCCTTATCAAGCTTTATCTTTTTTCAAACATCAATCTAAATAATTCATATCAGTCACATCTAACTTGCATGTCAGTTTCACATCAAATCATCAAAATAATTTTGTTCCAAGTCAAGCTTCATCAATCTTGATCAATCGAATCCAATCAATTATCACCTTGTTTGACTTAACACACTTAGTCAAACTATCATCTTGTGAATGAGTTTACTCTAGGATAACACAACTTCCTTGGGTTTACAAGATCATTATCATCTTTTTTTGGCTTAACACACTTAGTCAAACTATCAATCAATCAATTTTATCAATCAACCTTAGCTTGGTTTTCAACAAAATCTCAAAATAGAGCACTGATATCATCATGCAGTTTGCTTCTTGAAGCTTTTCTAGCAGGTAGTTAGAAACATGTGTCTAAAATCAAAATGTTAGAGCAGAAAACTTTGTCCAATTAGACTAAGCCTACACAACTATTTTGATAGATGCTTAAAATAAATTGGATGATCTTAATCTGAATAAAATGAATGATAAACTTAAAGCAATAAGTTACAATTGTTGTTTTTATATTTGATGACATCATATCTTTGGAGTGATTCAATGATGTACTGAACTAGAATCACAAGGATGAAGTATGATTTTTCTTTGCTTGTTGTATGTAAGCTAATCATTAGTATTGTGCAAATTTTTCATGGGACATGCTCTACAATGTATCATTGATGACATTTCAGAATTTGCATAGGAAAATGGTTAACTTTTTTCTGTTTATGCAAGCAATACTCAGGGCATCTTGGTTCAATTATACCTTGATGCTTGTATTAACTTGCTATATCAAACATCATGAAAGCAATACTTAGGTCATCATTGGTGCTAACATACCCTTTGATGCTTGTACTAACTTCCAACATATCAAAAGGCTCAATGATGAAATGTAAAGCATAAAGTAGCTCACAAAATGATAACTTTGCATTTTAGTTTGCATATTAGATAGATTGCATCCATATTAGTTTGTGCATGATCATTATCATATCCATCACATCTGATTTGCATAATCTCAATCAATCTATCCTATCATTCTTATCAATTACCATCAATCAATCATCACAAATTCACTATCACATGCTGAATCAATCGGGGCAAAATCAAAGTTCTTCATCTTCATATCAATCTTTCAATAGGGTTTTTCATCAAATCATCTTTATTAGTCGATGAATCAGATAGAAAATCAGTAAAAATAATTCAAAAATAATCTTTATCTGATTCATCTCTCGAGGGGGCATATAGCATTGGTAATTTCTAAAAATCTGGGGCAAAATCCTTTGAAGCAATGCGTAAAACACATCACTTCAAAGAGGGGCAAAATGTACACATCTAAAAATGGCCACGGTTAACCAAACCTGTTAATTAATTAAATATGAATTATTTAATTAATATTCTTAAGTCATCTACATATAAATAAATTTAATTATTTATTTATATTGTTCATTTTTCCAATTCTTCTAGTTTAATTAAATAAATAAGTTTATTTAATTAATGCTATCTTCCTCTTAATTAATTAAATAGATTTCACAATTTATTTATATTAATTATCACAAGTTTGAATTCTAAATTTAAATCATATTCTTCATTTCACATTTAATTAAATATTTTCAATATTTAATTAAAACACTTTCTAAAAATCTTCACTCTTCTCAAATAATTAAATATTTTAATATTTGATTAAAAAGCTTTTCATTTCTCTCACATAATTAAATATTTTTAATATTTAATTAAAAATCTTTTCATTTCTCACACATAATTAAATATTATCTATTTTAATTATGGACACATCTTCCATTTGTCTCTTAATCTTCCATCTATCTCTTAAAATTCCATCTTCTTTTCAAATTTTCGATCTCTCACCGTTCATCTTAACAAGTTTGAACTCAACCGTTGATTCTTGCCTTCAAAAATCTATAAATACAACCCTCTTGTGAGTTGAAAGGAGACCTCAAATTCTAGATTTTCATATGTAGTCATTATAGTCGCATTTCAGTTTTATCAAGCATTTTAATTCCATAGCTTAAATCATATAGTCATAAGTATGCATTTTTAATCAATCTCATTCTCCTAAGTTGTCATTTCAATAAACTGCTGCTTACACAACTGAGAGCCATCATCTTTTATCAAATCCTTGGAGATAGAGGACAATGAGACGAATTTGAAGAAGCTGCTGCCATGAGAGTTTGCATTTATGCTTTTTGAATTAGCTTTCTTTCAATCTAATGTCTCCTCGGTGTGTTAGTTTATTGTTTATTTAATCTATGCATTTTCTACACACACAGGAAGAATAATTGAAAGTACAAATATTAGGTTTTATGAAGATCTACATTAGAATATGTATGAAATTGAGGACTACACATCTTATGCACCTTCTTTCTACAAAGAATAAGAAGAGGAAGAAGTTGACAAGAAAGAAGAAATAGTAGAAAAGCATAGTATGTTCAAAGGATTAGATTATTGGAGATAAGAATGGAATGTTGACTAGGAGAAGGCTTGAAAAGATAAATGAACAAGTAAAATTTTGTTTACTTCCAAAGAAAAAACATAAAATTTTTGTTGATTCTAACAACTTGAAGGATGGATACAAGAAATGGAAAAATAATTGAATTAGATTGAGAAGAATCTAACTTGGGAATTGGTCCCAAGGCCTATAGACAAGAATGTGATAGGAAAAAAGTGGGTATTCGGGAATAAGTTGAATGAAGAAGGGAAAGTTGTAAGACACAAAGAAAGACTGGTATGTAAAGGCTATTCATAGGTAGAAGGAATTGTTTTTGAGGAAACTTTTTTTCAAGTAGTAGGAATGGAAGTAATTGGAATGTTTCCTTTTTCAACCCATAAGGAATTCAAAGTATATCAGATGGATGTCAAAACAACTTTCCTAAATGGATATTTGGAAGAAGTGTACATAGAGAAACCTAATGGATTCTAGTTATCAAAAAAAATTAACATGATGTGCAAACTCAAAAAGGCATTGTATGGCCTCAAACAAGCTTGTAGGTCTTAGTATGCAAGGCTAGACAAGTACTTGATTCGACAAGGTTTCAGGAAAGGTACCACATAAGGTATCACAAATAGTAATCTTTACTTCAAGATTAAGGATGAAAGAATTTTGATAGCTATTATATATGTTGATGATATAATCTTTGGTAGAGATGATGAAATGTGTTAGAAGTTTTATAAAGAAATGTAGAAGGAATAATGATAGGTGAGTTATCCTTCCTTCTTTCTCTTCAAATCACTTAGCTAAATGATGGTATGTTTATTTTTGAAGCAAATTATGTCAAGGAGATGTTGAATAAGTTTGGTATCGAAGATCGCAAAATGGTGGGTACTCCTATGGTAATTGGTTGTCATTTGAGCAAAGATGATGTGTCTCCCCTGGCTGATCAAAATCTATATAGATCTATGATTGTAATCTTGTTGTACTTAACATATTCAAGACCTAATATTATGCAGTTAGTATGTTTGGTTGCAAGATTTTAAGCTAATCCTAAAGAAACTCATGTGAAGGTAGTCAAGATAATCTTCAGATATTTAAAGAGCACTCTTGATTATGGATTCTAGCATCCAAAAGGTAATGAATTTGATCTAATTGCATACATTGATGTTAATTGGGCTAGTTGTGTTGATGATATAAGTACAAGTGGCGGTGCTTTATTTTTAGCAAATAGGTTGGTTTCATGGCATAGTAAGAAGCAAGATTTAGTATATTTATAAATAGCAGAAGAAGAGCATATTAATGCAACATCTTGTTGTGATCAAGTGTTGTGGATGAATCAAACATTGAAGGATACCACGATAAATAATTATGATAAGCCCATTCCTATTTTATGTGATAATACAAGTCTTAACAATATTTCAAAGAATCGAGTGATGCATTCTAGAACCAAGAACATACTAATTAGGTATCAATTTTTGAGAGAGAAGGTTGCAAATAAAGAAGTGATGTTAGATTATGTATCTACAAAGGATTAGGTTGCTAACATTTTCACAAAGGACCTTGCAAAAGATACTTTTAAATATCTCAAACATAATTTAGGGGCAATTTCCCCTCCTTATTCTTGCTAGACACATAGTTTGTACATCTTTTCATGGGGAGTAATTCAAGTCATATCTTGGAATGGTGGGGGCTACCTCTCAAGGGGGAGTAGGTATTTATTGTCGCTAATAGGTGGAGATTTTATGGACCAAAGAGAGAGATAGAGAGAGAGAGAGTAATTTTTCCCTTTTTTCGTAGTGTCAAAGGGGGGTAGAATGTACACATTAGATTGGTTTTTCCATCAATGCCAAAGGGGGATATTTTTGCAGTTTTGTTGTGATTAATGTCAAAATTTCTATGCAGTATGTTGCAGTTTGGTTGTTTGGTTGCTAGTCTCTAAGAAATGCTCTATATTTCTTTGTTGATGATGTTTTGTTTATATGGTTTGGAGGATAGCCTTATGTTGTGTAAAGGCATGTGTGATCCAAGTTCCAAGTGTTTTGGGTTATCAGAAAGTTGTTTTTAAGAGTGATAGATTGAAGTCTATATTGATTCTATGTGGATGTTCCTAGAGGTGCAAAGGTTAGCTCTGCATATCTCTATTTTGCAGATATGGTTAAGAAGTTAATTTCTTTGATATGTGAAGGAGATATATCCAAAGTTTCATATCAATAATTCTCCTTCTGAGAAAGTTATAAATGACAGGGTATAGGCCTACGTTGTTCAGTGACTGGTTTCAATGTGTGTTTACTTGTGCTAGCTTGTTGATACACAAAATTGTGAAAGGGATGTATGAGAGTGTTCCTGAGTATCATGTCATGTCTGATGTTTGTTTGCAAAGTGTCTTCTAGTTTCTCTGATATAGGTTGTGGTTCAAAATGAAGTTTTTGTTGGCTTATGCTTTTATTGAGGCCGAACAAGGTATGTTGGTTGTGTGTACAACAAATTCAAGTTTGAGAAAAGCTTATGGAGTGTTTGAAGGTGTTGTATGGATTATGTTATCATTTGCAAGAGATGCACATAATGATTTATCATTTTTTATGTACCACCAATGGATATGAAGGCTGACATGCTACAAACTACATTTTCTTATTTATGGCAAACCTAATTTATATTTGTAAAGTGTGTGGATGATGTTCATAGAGGATCAAAGGTGTGAAGATAGTTTGGGACTAGGTTAAGCATGTGTTGGAATCTACAAGGTGTGTTTCCTTTCCTGGTGTTGTGTGTAGTCTTTTGGGTCTTTCCCTCTATATGTTTCATGTTGATTTTTTTATCCTTGGCCAACTTGGAGATGTAATATTTTTGTTTTTATAGACTGACATGTAATGTAATCAATATATTATTATGTATAAATTGTAAACCTAATTGATCTAGGTTAGAGTGTGTAGATTCATGATGATAATTATATGAGAGAATGGAAGAGAAATAGCAGTTTCAACTTGATCATATATTTGACAAAAGGAAAGTGTAGAAGTGGGATTAATTGTTGCTGGGGGTAGTGAGCCAAAGGAAAAACTTATTGATTTCTGAAAGTAGTGAGCTTGTAGGAAGCTGAGAAGAAATTTGAAGAATTGACAAAGAATAATTACAATCATCAAAAGAGAAGTGACAAAGTAGAATTGAAATCACAAAAAAGAGTGAGCTTACTTATTGGTTTCAAACAATGGAAGGACTATCATTTTGTAATCATTCTTGAGTGTGTGTTCAAATCAGGGAGTTGTAGCTTCCTTAGGTTGTGGTGCTGAAACAAAGTTGTACAATTAGAGAGTTGTAGCATCCTTGGGAGTGACCATAAAAATTGCAATCGAGGAGTTGTAGATTCCTTGGGTTGTAGCCCTAAAAATAAGTTGTAAATGTTGTTCATCTTGTAGGGCTAGATTAGGATAGTAGCCCCTAGCAGCTTTTCTCACCATGGTTTTTCCCCTGTGGGGTTTTCCAAATATATCTGGTGTTGTGTTGTGTTGTGCATTATCTCCATATTTCATCTTCCTACCTATGTGATAGAGTTTAAAGTTTTTGACTATTCCAAAGGGTTTGCGCTTTCATAAAACATTGATTCACCCCTCCCCTCTCAATATTCTGATGTGTTCAAAATTTATTCCTTTATTCCTTAAAATTTTGGAGTGGCCTTAACAACTACAACCAAATCTTTTCAAAATTTAATTTATGATCTACTTACAGTTGTCTTCAAATAGTAAATTCTCTATCTTTTTTCTCTTTTCTTGGTAGCCATGATCTTTTGGATCTTCTTCTTCAACACCAATTCCATCTTGATCTTTAGAATTTTATTTTAAATATTTGTGCAAGGGAATTTATCATTTAATTCACTCTTCAAAATGGAGCTTCTCTTTTCAAATTCAAATAAAGTTCTATCTTACATGCTATTCTATTTACCATCTTGCAAAGAACAAACTAAAATGCTAAGAATACTCCCAATTACTCACTAGAAGATGATCCCATTTCTGGCCTTGTATGCTAATAATGTTTACCATTTTATCTCTATTGTGACACTTAAGAATTATATCTAGGCTCTATTAGAAAGAAGCTATTAATTACTTTTCCAAATAATTGACTATCCTAAATTGTCTCTCCCTCATGGCTCTTGCCTCATGAATTGTGTGCGATGAAGAATTAAAAAATTTAAATCATAGTCTTTATTTTTTTCCCTGCTTATGAAAATTCTTCTATATGATTCTCACTTAAAGGATATTATTCTACTTTGATGCAATATTTTATGGTGAAAGAGATTATTTGTTGTGCATGCTCCAACAATGGAAAAGCATGAACAAAAGTTGTTGCTCACTATTATTATGCTTACATTTTGAATGCTTTTGTTTGGTACTAATGTTTTCCCAACATCTTGCTTGGAGTTCTTGCTATGAATACTTTTATACAAACTTAATTACTATGCACACATGCTACAAGAAGTAATACTCTAGTAACTTTATATGATCTATGTACCTACATGAAAATGAGAATAATTAAAATGGTACATCTCCTCGATACCATTGGCTATGCATATTTGAACCTCTCAAGTGGACTTGTTGTTCCATACTCACATTTGATGAATGGATTTACCTAATGCTTTTGTCGATGCCAAAAATTGGCAAGGTAACAACCTTTATGGGAAACTCAGTTAAAGGGGGGACCTATTGCGCTAAACTAAGTGACCTCCAGATTTTAAAGAAGCCGACTTCTTTTATAACTAGGGTTTTGAATGGGAAAATGAAGTAGATATAAAAATAAAAGGATCTAACTAAGGCGATGCATCAAGATTTAGATATAAGGAATGATAAATCTATCTTTAGGATGTGATTTAAGGGCTCGTTTAGTAGTCTGCTATGTTCCAGAATGACATAAAATAAAGATAGATGCTTGAATGATTCACTCAATGAAATAAAATAATATTCATACACATTTACTGGAAAGAGGAGTCAAAGACATGATCTAAACCAAAAAACTTGCATTAAATTTATAAAACTTTTGCAAATGAAACATTCAGTACAATAATGGCATAGTAAAACTTATCAAATATCAAAGAAAACAGAAAGGCCGAACAATGGCATAGTCTATGAGTTTCTTTTACAATATTCTAAAAAGCAATAAAAGGCTTGGTTATTCCACCAATTTTTTTGTCAAAATCTAAACATAGCTTCGAAAGAAGAAGCAGTATTTATAATAAAATCCCAACCTAGTGAGCCAATAATAGAAAAGATTCTCCGATCATGAGAAATGATGTATTACCAATTATTTACCTTGGTTGTTGAAACAAAAAAAGATTTGAGACATGAATGAGGATGTATCAAAGCTAGATGTATCCCCTATGAATGATGGTAGTGGTCCCAGTAGAATAGAGCATCGACGTATGTCATCCACTCATGATGATAGTTATAATACATGGAAACTGTTATGAGGTTGTTGCTTGCTTCATCCTCCCTGCACAGAGAAGCCGTTAGAAGATCCATGTGGCAAGCGGTCGGTGCCCGATGTTCATTCTCCCCTTCATGTGATGAAAATTTGCATGGTGAATACACATGGAGGTCCTCCAAATATACTATGTTATAGGTGGGCCACCAAGGAATGTGTGTGGGTAGATGCTAAGTGGCACATGGTCACTGCCCCATAGGGAAGCGATTGGAAGGAGCTTTGGAGAGTGTGAACTATTGACACGTGGAAGCATGGCAGATGCCATTTGAAAAGTGAAGGAAATAATCCTTGCGAAGAGCTCTCGGCTGACGAGTGGCAGTATTCAGATAAAGCCTTGTGAAAGGCACCCAATGTTGCATTCGATAGATGGTCGGGGCTGGTACTTAGCAAAAAATAAAATAACCCGATGGGAGCTTTGGGAAATTTGTATTCACAAATTTTGGTGACTTATCAGGGGCATTTTGCTTGCAGAACAAAGAACCCAATTTTTTTTGGTTTGCAAACCAGAGCCTTATCCATTGGGCGAAATGATCAGAGCTTAGAGAGGGTGATCTACAGAGGCATCCATTCAGCCTCGAATGGAGTCAATATGTCGTGTAGACCTTATTATGCTCCATGTAGATTGATCATTTCTTTGTAAGGCAACGTCATCAACATACCGACCCAAGACTCGAGTTGAAAAAGAATCTGTGCAATCAGATGAGTGACACTCTCAATATCTTCTACAACAAGGGGCTAATAGAAACTCTCAAATGTAGATGCATCCCATTGCTTTTCTTTAAGTTTCTTCGCAATATGCTCTGTCGTGGCCACTGATTCATCTCCAAGAAATGGGGATGGTAAGCCCATCTGAGTTAGGTGGGAGAACCTTGCTCACATGCTACACATGGTTTGATCCAATGTGGTGGTGCACTTACTGGAATGAAGGATGGCCATGTAGTAATGGATGAACCTATTAGCTATTTTGGCAGCGGCCTTTCAATCTTCAATTCTTGCACCTGCCAAGACTTTATCTAGGACCATGTATAGCCTTTCCAACAACCTCCTGGCTTCTGAAACTCTCTCTATGATGGATTGAGGGAACCGCTCGATTGCTTCGTGGACTTCCCTACCCAAACCTGTTGCCTCCAACATAAATTGGAGCGTCGACTGTAGAGTTAGGTAGAAGGCCTTCACTCTTTCCTAGTATGAAACATATAACTGTTGGGCTACTTGAAGAAGGTTTGACCAAATGACTAGAGGTTGAGTAGAGTTATTTAATAGGAATATTTATGCATCCCTTATTTCCATATTATGCGCGAGCTCCACCACCTTTTGGTGAGTTGTGGTGAGTTGTCCCTATAGGATTTGTGATTATGTGATCTAGCTTGCCTCAACTCATTCCTTGTTTGTTGCTTCCTTCTCCAAGGAAGACTTCATTTCTTGGATCCCATTCTCCAATTGAGCCCAACAAACATTGAAATATGCATCCTTCTACTACATTTGTTGCTTTAGTTAAGCACGATGGCGAAAAAATTCTTCATCCTTTTATTGCACTTCCTGCTCCAAACACACCAACTGGTTCTGATATCCTTGGTTCTTCTGTTGTAGCTCAGTGACCAAGTTAGGATTGAGAGATTGGAACTTCGCCAGTTCCTCTCAGATATTTTTTTTCTCTGCCTCTACTAGCTGGGATAAGTGCTTAGATTCAACATCCCTTGCTTTCTCCTTGGCGAGCAAGACTTCGACCCTTTCCTTGATGCTTTTCAGGTCCTCTTCTCTCTTCTTTAGCTGGTGACCAGACTTAAGACTGCTTGTGGTCACACCCACTGTGTTTCCTGCATGAGCTCCACCTTGTCTTGAGGTCGGGCTATGCTCAAATTGAGCCCCATGGCGTACATGTTGTAGTCATCCAGCTGCATCTCTCCTTGTGATTTTCTGACAGTCGGGTACATAGTCACAAAATGTAGTGACTGCTGAGCCTCATTAAAAATAGTCTTTACTTTTGGCTCCATTGGTCTTTGAGAATCTTTAGCTCTTTGCTTTTGGACTCTGATTGCTTGTTCCTGCTTAGTTTTTTTTCCCTCTGATAAGAATTCTGACGATGATCGGATGAGTCTGCCTATGAAAGCTGCATCGAGAGGAAGGCCAAAAGGAAAAGAGATGGTAGTGGGCCTCAGTGACTTCTTCTTTGTAACATTAACTATTTGAGGTGAGAAAGGAGGGATATTACAATACTCGAACTATGAACCATTAGGAGGACTCGAAGGAAGCGGAGTCATGGCAGAATTTTTTTGTTGGGAAGACTAAATTGGGATCGATACAACAACAGCTGGAGAGGTATCAATGACGGTAGAAGAGGAAACATGCAAGGCACTTGGAGGAAAAAAATGAGCCAAAGTGAATGGTGTAAGCGTCTGAAGAGGAGTAAGGATGAATGGGGTCGTAAGAGAGAACAGTGTGAAAACCCCCATGACCATTGGAGTAGAGTCCAAAAAGGAAGGATCAACGCTTGAAAAGAGAGGCATAGTGGGCACCGCTAGGGAAACTAAAGATTTTGAAATAGGAGAAAAGGGAGTGAAAGATACCTATGGTGAGAATGATTATGATCCTTGGCTCATCGCAGGCTCTTGGCTTGCTTCAGGGTCATGCGAACACTCCTCAAAAGATGCTTCAGTGCACTGTCGCTTTGCTAGTGGCGAGTCTTCTACTACTATAGTTTTAGATTGTTGTGACTGGGTTGAACTAGTCCTTCTTGCGGTCCAGGTGTGAGTTAGTGAAGACCTTGCGCATGATATGTTCACCCTCATGTTAGAAGAAACCTTGCCAGGTTGCTTCATCATTTTCCCTTTTTGCTATGCCAAGGCCTTTTGAGCTTCTATCTTTGGTTCCACTCCTTCATTTGATTGTGCCTCATCTTCCTCCTCTTTCTCATCACTGTCATCAAAATCCAAATGCTCATTATTCCACAATTTTTCAAACCTATGATCCATTTCCATGCTATCATAAGGAGCCTCAGCTTGTCGAGTCTCTTAGCGGTATATCCGAAAATCGTTAATCTTTTCCTTCTTCCAGTTATAATTTTTCTCCGAGTTGTTGTGAAGAGTAGCCCCAATCTGATTTGTCTTGTCATACTTCCTAGTCCAGTAGTAGAATCCGAGCTAGGGAGAGTGACCAACTTTGGTCAGAATGTAAGTTGGGTCGACCATAAGTTCATCAGCATCAGTCAATGGATTTCGACGCTTTTCCTAGTAAGGTCGGGGGTTGTGTGCTATCTTGACATACTCATTCAACAAGTCATTATCAGGATTGTAATTCCATTTATCACAAATCCATACCAGCCCCAGATGAGCTAGCTTTGCTTCAATCAGGTCATGAGTTCTTTTCTTTGCCATGATCATGGTCTTGAAGCTCATTGGGCAGCTGAAAAATCCCTTCTTCGATTTCCCACCGCAAAAGGTGACATCAATAATTGATACTTGATGAAAAACTTCAAGCTCCAATACTCGATTTGTAGGACACATTGGGAGTTAGAAGGGTTCCCTGGTGAAGCCACATAATCAAACTATCGTGAATTCCTCGCCTAGAAACCAATCACACTTCAGAGTGAATTTTTGCATAAACTCGGTCTAGTTTGAGCTAAACTATAAGACATTGTTGTCTCCCCTCAAATCCTATAGAATTGGACCTAAGAAATAATCTGAGAATGCATAATAATCATATGTTGTAGAGAGGAGAGGAGTCCAAGTGGAAACCGGTTTTTTCATTTGGTTTTCATAAAAAATGGACAACGCCACATGCTTCTGGAAAAAGTCAGGTTTCTAATGCAAGAACATATAGGCGAGGAAGGATGAAAACCTGAACCTCTGCTATAGTTGGTATTCTGCTATCTAGCTGAGCATCTCCTAGATGAGGAATTCTGCAAAATCATACCAGAAAAGAGAATGTTGCTTGCGCAACTAAAACCCCAAACCTAGCTAAAAATATTGAACCCCTCTGTCAGTGTCTAGACTGCAAAAAAATGCCATCATCGAGAAGGAATCCTTCATATAATCCTTGAAGTTTTTATGCACTGTTGGGATCTGCATTGGATTTTTCTGAGCCTCCTTGAATCTTTGCACTTCTATGTTATAAAAGCTCAAAGTAAAGTCTTCGATTTTTCCAATAGGACTCTCCCTTTTCTGAAGTGAATGAATCCATTGAGGTACTTTGGAGTTTATCTCTAGGATGTACAAAATTTCCTAGATAACCTCTTTGTAGATAATAACAGTTAGCTCTTGACCCACAATGGTGTTGGTATTCGGGTTGAAATGTTTGATGGTCTCATCGACCAATTCAGGACAATAGTGTATGAGTGGGACCATATATTATGGAAGCCCACTGTACCAACATTTCTATGCCAAGGAGTCCAACTAGCTATTCCCTTTCATTCTTTCATAGGTCACCTCCATCAGCATTTTAGGGTTCTTCGCAAGGATGGGATCATGAACATTATCCCATTCTTCTTTAAATCAGCTTTGATCTCTATAAGGGATCTTATTTTCTACAACCCGTGTATTCACCCACATTGGCTTATCTGGTATACTAGGGGAAGCGTAAGAGGTATTATCAAAGACATATGCAGTTGGCGCAACGCGCATGGCTTTAAATAAACTTTGGGTCCTTTCTTCTTGTATTTTTATTTGGGAACTCTGAGAATCCTGCATTTTTTGTGAACTTCCACTCAGAAATCACACTGAAGCAGTATGAATGGAACCTAGAGCATTTAGGCAAGGCTTTGGACTCAAACCCAGATGACCTTCTGCTTTAGGCTCAATTTAGATCCGGGCAGTAAATCTTTTGCAATTACCTCTACATTCGACTACTTTGTTGCTAGATGCACCACACTTGGTTCCCTTAAATATTATGTTCTTCCAATTCCCTTTGCATACTAAAGAATTTTTATGCTTTGCTTAACCTTTGCATGCGATACTTATTTTTTTCTTCAATTTCCTGACCTCAACCGGCAGACAACGGTTGCCTTTTTGCATTTAATTTGGTATGTACTACCAGCTCCTCCATCCATGTGAAATGAACTACTTACCTCTTTTGAAAAGACAAGAATTCATAATTACATCAATGATAACGTCCCTTCGGTGTGATTTCCTAGGAAATTGAGCCACCAGTGAAATGCTTTATATGCTTTCGCATTCCTTAGCAATTAATATCTCACAAAGCATCATTAAGCCGAAATCGTAATGAGTACTTAGAAAAGATTTGGGTTCAACCTTGGAGCTTGAAACTACCTACATCATGACACCTCAACATTCATCTGTATAAACCATTGCTTGGGACTACCACCAATTTCAACTAATTGATTGCCACTCCTTAATCTTGCATGCAACAATTCGTACCTGCGAACGTAATTGAGCTAGAATATCGAGTTGGAATTTTGCTGGGATTTTTGAGTTAACACTTGATTATCACCATGCTTTTTATGTAGGCTACCTTAGATATTTCTATAAATAGGTCCTAACATAGTAGGGGAATCATACATAGCGATTTTAGCAAAAGTAGCATTAAGTGATTAGATAGGACTATCATTTAAGCAGTTGAGTAGGTTCTAAATTTGTGTAGGGCTTAGAATTGGATAGTCGAGTAGAGGCTAATACGATGAATACTCCAATCAGATTAGTGTGCAACAAGTCTCAAATGAACTTTCTGGGAGATATTTCAAATAGGCGCCTAAAGCATATGACTAAGAAAAAACACTCACTGACTATCATAGCCATAAAATGGGTTCTTGTTAGGGATTGTATTGAGTATGAAGATAAATATTAGGTAAATACCGATATCTAATCCCATTTCATTGCCTCACTGCTTGATATTCAGGCTCCAAAAGCCATGATTCTTTGTTTGAAACTTCAGATCTTTCTAAAAAAGTACCTCAGAGGTCTCAGCGAGGCGGTGAATAATGCAGTGTATGGTTTAGGACTTCCTGTCACAAGTGACCTACAAAATCATGTTGAAGAAGATGTGGTGGTACCATGGGTACCATTCCTGAGTGGGATTCAGCTTCAATCACTCGCTGAGCATCGTGAGAGGGCCACTCACTTGTGCCACTTTCTTTTGCACTACTACAATGTAGTGCTATTCTATGACATGGATTGGTACACTGACTTTAGGAACCTTGTGTTCCCTCCACTGCTCATTCTGGGAGTTGATGTTGATGCTACTCTAGGTCTCATTGTTGGTGTTGATAACCTTCCTATTGTGCCTAACAATGCTCCTAACAATTCCTCTGCTGATGAAGACAATGCTCATGTTTTGGATACCTGAAGTTTAACACACTTTTTCTCATTTTATATATATATGCCTAAAAAGAGCTCGCATACATATATATATAAGGAATCCGTATACATATAGTCATACTTTTGAGCGCATGGCCTTTGAGCCATTTTGACAATGTTTCTATCAAAGTACATATATATAACTAATATACTTGCTGATCTTAAACTCCTTGTCTTCATTCTTGTGATTTTTGTAATATGGATTAAACTAAATTCTCCGCATATTTATTATCTACAACATGAGTATGATAGTTTTTCTTTGTTCTTTTAATAATGAGTCTCATGAATATTCCTGCTTCTAGTATTGGTGAAATTATTGAAAAGACTGGCTAACAAAACATGAAAGGGAAACTAATTACCTTATTCAGATATTTACGCTTGTGTGAAGTGACTGAAGCTTATTCGAACAATTTTAGCTGAATCTCATTAACTAGAATTCCCAGTGCTTCTTGTTCCATGTTCTCTAATTCGAATGCTTTATGTTGCTTGCACTGAATTATTTTGAAAGGACCCTCCTAGATTTTGTCGAATTTTCCATGTTGGCCAGGCCTTGAGGCCCTTTCGTTGAATTTTAGTACCAGGTCTCCGCATTTTAGACCTTGTCTTGAAGATTTCTTGTCGAACCACTTCTTAACCACTTGTTGGCAGTTGGTCATGGCTATTAGGGATTTCTCCCCTTTTTCTTGCAGCTCCAGCAATTCGGCCAACCGAATTTCCATAGCTCCATTCTCCTTAATTTATAGGGACTTGAGTAGTTGTAGCATAGGTATCTCTATGGAGATAGGCAACAATGCTTCCTTCCTGTACACTAGCACGTATGGAAAAGTTTTCAAAGCTTGCTTAGGAGTTATGCAGTTTGACCATAACATTGTTTGGAGGTTCTTGTGCCACTCCTTCTCATGGTCAGACCCGATTCTTTTAATGGGTTAGACTAGATTTTTGTTAGTCTACTCGGCTAGGCCATTCCCCTATGGGTAGTAGTTTGACGATTTTTTTAAGAATATTCCATGCTCAAAAGAAAACTGACATACCTTGGAGCCTAATAAAGATGTAGCATTGTCTGAGATGATAGTCTTCGACGCGCCGAATCTCATTACTAGCCCTTTGAGGAAGTCCATAGTTTTTGCCTCTATCACATTCTTCAAGGGTAGGGCTTCAGTCCACCTTGTGAAGTAATCTGTGACCATGAGAATCCACTTGTGATCGGTGCTGGTGGCGGGATTGATCATCTCGATGAAATCTAGTCCCCATTGTGCAAATGGTTCATCCGCTACAATCAGATTGAGAGGCATGGCAAAGTCTTTTCTTCTCTCTACGTAGAATTGGCATTCTCTACAAGCTTTTATCATTTCATAGGAGTCATTGAATAGTGTAGGCCAAAAGTATCCAGTGCACAAAAATTTGATGGTGGTGGTCTTCACAGAGAACTTTCCACCTTCAGGGCTGCTATAAAAGGTGCCAATAATTTTCTTTGCTTGCTCTATGGTGATGCACCGCAATAGGACGCCATTGAAATTCCTCTTGAAGAGGATCCCTTCAATAAGTGAGTACCCACTATTTTGCAGTCGGAAGAATATTCTTTTTTGAGAAGGGAGTCTTAGTGGATACTTGTTAGTGTGCATAAATATTATTCTATCTGTCAGCCAGTAGCCTTTGGGTTTAGACTCATTTGTTAGGGCCATCTTTGCTTTCTCTTCTTCAATTTCCACTTCTTCATCATGCACCAAATATTCGCACAATCCTCTCCCCTTGATAGTCTTTGTGGGCTTGACTTCGTTGTCGTATTCTAGGATCTTGCTGATCCAGTTGGCCCTTTTTTCAGTGATCTCTCCTTCCATAATGTATTCATGCATGCTAGAGTGTGCGACATAAACAATCACTTTATTGCAAGATATAAGATGTCAAAACTTCTTGATTCCCTTCACAATTGTGAATGCTTTCCTCTCGACGAAGTTATAGTTCATCTCATATTCCTTCAAGGTCTGGGAGTAAAATGCATCGGATGTTCTCCCTTTCCTTCATCATCCTTCTGAGTTAGGACAGTAGCAATGCTTTTTTTTCTACTAAAGACATACATTAAGAAGTCTTTTAAAAAATATGGATTTACCAGCATAAGAGCCAAAGAAATAGCGTCCTTCACCCTCTCGAAATCTTCTCTTGCTTCTTTTGTCCATTTGAAAAATTGGTCAGACTTCTTAGCATCAGGGTGATCGGTCTGATTATTCTTGCAAAATCAGAAATAAACTTACTTACAAAGTTGACCTTCCCCAAAAAATATTGGAATCCTTTCTTTTTGACTAGAATGGGAACTTCTCTAATTTATTTTACCCTTTTAGGACCAATAGCGATTCCTTCTTGGGACACTACATGTCCCAACAATTTTCCTTCCAGTACTCCGAAGACACATTTTTTTGGGTTCAGGGATACCCCGAACTCTTGGAATTTTTTGAAAACTTCTTCTAGATGATCAAAATGGTCATCTTTGGACTTGGAAAATATAGTCAAATCATCTAAATAGATGAGGATGATATTTTTGATGAGTCTGTTGAAGGCTATGTCCATTGCCCGCTAGAAGGTGGCTCCTGCATTTGAGAGGTCGAAAGGCATCTTAGAATATCTCTAAACCTACCACAGTCTACAAGATTGATTCCGTGGAAGGCAGTGGGTAATGATCTTTTAGTGATGCTCTGTTCAGGTCACAAAAGTCAACATAGATACAAATGTCTCTAATCTTCTTTCAGATTGGAATGAGGTTAGATACCCACATACTATGCTTGATTGGAAACACAATCTTGGACTGGATCAACTTCCCTAGCTCTTGTGCCATTAGGGCTTCAATCTTTGGATCGACAAGCCTCTATTCTTATCAAAAAGGTTTAGCACCTTCTGTTAGTTTGATGGTGTGCTGGAAGATGTCAAGATCATATCCTCTGAGGTCATCATAAGACCAGAACATGACCCCTTTGTATGTTTTTTAGAAATCCATGTCTATCCTTGTCACGTTGTGGAACTTCTTTCCTAACCCTTAGTCTTCTCCCGTCTCCAACCTCAAGGTTGACGTAGTCTACTTGGTCTACTACAAAATTTATCCTATCATTCCTTGCATCATCATAGTTGAACAGATTTTCAAGTGTGACTAGCTCTTTCAAAAGCTTGTTTGATCTTAGCTGAATGATCTACCCTTTGTATGCTTCTTCAATCTTCGACTGAAACTAATTGACGAACTCTCTAGATTGTTGAATGAACAAGGCGATGTGTTCATCACTTTCAAACACTTGCTAGAGATCTGATCATTATCTGGAATGGAGGGTTAGACAATCACTCACATAGAGTGTACATTCTCAATTAAGTTGGAGATAGGATCAAACTGAGATACTATAGTTTCCATGTGATCTACAGTTGAATTCTACTCCCTTGGTATGACGTGAATGTTAAAAGCTTTGAAACCTTCAATTAGGTCCCATACCCTATGTCTATAAGACCGCATGTGGGCATTCCTTGCAAAAAAGATGTTTCTGACTTGATTGATTATAAGTTTGGAATCTCCAAACACCATTATTTGTTTGACACCCATGTGCTCCATGAGGTTGAGTCCTTGTACAAGACCCTCATATTCAACTTCATTATTTGAGCAAGAAAACTGAAAGCGGAAAGATTTGGGAATCTTCTCATTGGCTGGAGATGTTAGGCATATCCCAACACCAACACCAACTTTGCATCTTGCAACGTCAAAGTGTAATGTCCAGAGTTGTGAGGTTTGGTCAGTTGCAAAGTTCTTCACTAGCTTCGAGAATTCTTGATCTTCATCATAAATGACATAGGTTCCCAACCCAGTAGCATGATATTTTCCAAAAGGGTTGGCGTCTACATACTGGCTCAAGAAAACCTCTTCTTTTTCGACCTTGTTTTCGGTTACCTTCTCATCTCCTAGTAGCTTGATACCATCGGTTTCTTCTTTCATGAAAGAAGTATGTGTTGGTTCAAGGTTGATCATGGCCTCATTAGCTACATGTTTTGAATGCAGAGGTTCTGATATTATCTTCATTTTAGATCCATGCTTGGTCCTAAGAATTAGGTGGGACCAATCCAAAGAAAGGTATCCACCTATCTTTGAGGTGAATTCCCGAGACAGGCAGAGGCCGAACATGGGAGGAGCATCTATGATCATAATATCTTGTGACACCCTGATACTAGGACAAGAGAACAAAGTCAAGGGGAGATCTTTAATGAGGCCTACAGTTTCGACCTTGTTCCCATCTAGTTGCATAAATCCTCTCTTTAAGGGATCATAGCTAAGCCCTAAGGCTTCAGCTATTTTCTTGGGCATGACTGTGGTGTAGGTACCAGAGTCAATCATGGAGTTTTGTAGCAGCTTCTTTCCTACAATAAGAGTTAGGAAAAAGGGTTTAGGTTTTGGTTTCTCCTCTTTGACCTTAGTCAAAGCCTCTTCTGCAGTATTCATAGGAACTTTGGTCAAAGGTGACAAGTCGACAGCCTTTTCAGAAGCTTGTTCTATCAGTTGCACAACCACATCTTTCTGCAGGGCCTTTTGTAGTAATGATTTTTTTTCTAGAATGGCTAAGACATCCCAAAGGGATACATTAGTAGAATATTTTTTCAATTTTTCCACCACATTGGAAGGTGGTAGATTTGGAGGCTTTTGTTCCTTGGACTTAGTGATGACAATTTCCTTTCATAGCTGTGACTGTGGAGTGATTGTGGAAGGGTCAAGGAGTTGGCCGAGGATGCTTCTGGACTACGGAGTGATTGACTTGCTTGTGAATCTCCTTTTTGATCGAGTGTTATAGTCAGAATGTAGTTGCGAGGTTTTCTAGGTGGATGCTTCATAAGTGAACAATGCTTCCTCTCCCTCCATCCATGAGAGGAGGGCATGGTTAGGAACTATGCCATTTTCTTGTTCTAGGGACATTCCATGCATTTGTGCAGTAAGAACTGTCTTTTCCATTTGGGGATAGGCACATGTATTTCCTATTGAATTCAGTGCCATGCCTTGGTTGTGTTGTTTTGCAACCTTTTGGTGCAAATTTCCATGCACAGAATTTTGAGGCATATGCGCATCGCCGCAGGGGAAGCACTAGGGATTGAATTCTTTGGTGAGATTGTTCTACCCTGTGGTCAGCTCTCTGCTTGTACTTGTTTGAGAATCTCCTAGCAGAGTCGGTACCAATAAGATTTGGTTATTTGTTTGAGTCGGTGAACTTGTGCGTGTGGCTCCTTGATATTGGTTTTGTTGGTAGGAGGATCTGCTGCCTTGATAAATTTGGTAGGATGGTCATGGAGAAGCAGCCTAGTTGTGCTTGATAGTGGTTACTTCATTTGTTAAGTTTCGTAATATCTCCCTTATGTCGCTCATCTCATCCTTCGAAGCACTAGATGTAGAAGCAACGTTTTGTGGTGCACTTGGATATGTGTACATAGATGGGGGCGGTGTAGGTGTGCTAGTAGATGGAATCTCCTGGGTAGAAGTTGATATTTCAGGGAACATCAACATAATGGGCCGAGGTGGCAACTTCCCAACGTCGATCAGGTTGTTCTCCGCCTTAACTTCTATGTTGTATGCATCCGGTAATGTGGTTCTGACAAGTGATGATCATCATGGAGATGTCGATGTTGATGGATTTTAAGGAGAACATAAATACTAACTCAGCCAGTGGTTGAATGGTAGTCTGGATTCTCTGTTAGGTCGTATGGAACTAGGCATTGAAGTCTATCATGGCTTCCAATGGGGCCCACTTTATTGTCGCTAGCTGATGATATAGTGAGGATTTCTCTCCTTCATTCGAGAATCTTTCATAAAAAGGATCCCTAAGCTGGTCCCAAGTATCAATAGTGTTAGTTGATAGAGTGCAATACAGATCTAATTCTTTTCCTCTGAAACAAGTTGTGAGCAGCCTTAGTGCTATATTCTAATATGCAACTCCGTGTATCAAACATATGTCTGTCACATCTTACAGATGTTTGGATGGTGTTCTTGATCCATCTTTGGTAAAATTTGGAATAGCTTTGAGAGCAGAGACCGGGATAGGGGCCCAAAGGATAGGTGCAACTGGGGCTACAAAGGGACTCCCGGCATCCCAAGCCACATAATTTTGGTTTGCAATCTGTAACATGGTTGGTGAAGGGATCTGGAAGCCTTACTAGGCAAGTTTGAGTTTGTGTTATTACTAGAAGAGGTACTAACAAGCCAGGATTTAACTACTGTTTGCGACCTAGTAATAGGTCGATGTCTTATACACCCTCTTTGATTTTTGGTATATTTCATGTCCCACCAGGCGTGCTAGAAAAAAGAAATTGTTGATGTCAAAAATTGGCAAGGTAACAACTTTTATGGGAAACTCAGTTAAAGGGGGGACCTATTGTGTTAAACTGAGTGACCTCTGGATTTTAAAGAAGCCAACTTCTTTTATAACTTCGGTTTTGAATGGAAAAAAGAAGTAGATATAAAAATAAAAGGATCTAACTAGGGTGATGCGCCAAGATTTAGATATAAGGCATGGTAAATCTATCTTTTGGATGCGATTTAAGGGCCCATTCAGAAGTCTGCTATGTTCTAGAATGATAGAAAATAAAGATAGAAGCCTGAATGATTCACTCAATGACATAAAATAATATTCATACACATTTACCAGAAAGAGGAGTCAAATACATGATCTAAACCAACAAATTTGCATTAAATTTATAGAATTTCTACAAATGAAACATTCAGTACAATAATGTCACAATAAGTCTTATCAAATATCAAACAAAATAGAAATGCCAAACAATGGCATAGTCTATGATTTTCTTTTACAATAATCTAAAAAGTAATAAAAGGCCTAGTTCTTCCACCAATTTTTCTGTCAAAATCTGAACATAGCTTTAAAAGAAGAAGCAGTATTTATAATAAAATCCCAGCTCGATGAGGCAGTAACAGAAAATATCCTCTGATCATGAGCAATGATTTACCCCGACCACTGCAACAGAAAAAGATTCGAGCCATGAACGAGGACATCTCAGAGCCAGATGCATCCCCTGTGAATGATGGCAGTGGTCCCAACAGAACAGAGCGTCAACATGTGTCATCCACTCATGACGATAATTATAATATGTGACAACTATTGTGAGGTTGCTACTTGCTTCATCCCCCTACGCAGATAAGGCTTTAGAAGATCCATATGGCAAGCGGTCAAGATCCGATATTCATTCTCCCCTTCATGCAATGAAAATATGTGCGGTGAAGACACGTGGAGATCCTCCAAACATACTGCGCTATAGGTAGGGCCACCAAGGAATGTGTGTGGGTAGACGCTACGTGGCACGTGGTTGGGGCCTGATAGGGAAGTGACTAGAAGGAGCATTAGAGAGTGAAAACTACTGACATGTGGAAGCATGGAGGATGTCGTTTGAAAAGTGAAGGAAAGAATCCTTGTGAAGAGCGCTCAATTGACAAGTGGCAATATTCGGATAAAGCCTTGCGAAAGACACCCAATGTTGCGTTCGATAGATGGTTGGGGCCAATACTTAGTAAAAAATAAAATAACCCGAAGGGAGCTTGGGGAAATTTATATTCACAGCTTTCTCAGACAAGTGGAGTTAGTTCCTTTTTCTATTATACCAACAAGTAAAACCTTAAAACAAATTTTGAATATCCTATAGTAGGTCCAATAAATGTGAGTGCAACTTGTACATGTGAATGCAAATCAATATCTTACATTCTTATTTGCAAGTTACACAAGAAATTAATACAAGATTGAAAATATATTTCCTTACTACTATTTGATAACCACAATGGTAGCAGAGACATATATGAGAAGTATTCTATAATTCTTGATTCTAATGGTTTCATGGGTCATTTCTCCCCTTTTTCTTTGCATCCTTATGCTTTATTTTACCATTTTTAGGGTGAGGATGTGGATGAATTTTTGCATGATTTCTACCATTCTTGATTCTTATGGTTATGTAGAATCTTCTTCCACCTTTAGTTTGGCTTCCTAAACTTTCTTTTGCCTTTTTTAGGGTGAGAATATGAATAAATTTTCACATTATTTCTATCTCAATTATCACGAACCCTGCAATGATTCCAAAATTTAATAGATTTATACATATTATAATTTGAACCCTACATTCCCGTAGCATGCTTTATCCTTTCTTTTCTTGTTTCCTTGACAAATGAATTCTTTCATTCCCATATTTCCTATAGAGCTTGTGCTCCTTAGAGATTGAGTATTGCTTCTTTCTTAAAGCCATATGGTGGTTACTCTTTCTATGGAACATTTATAGAACAAGGTACCTTATTGTGCCCATATAATTTTTTTATTTAGGTCAAATGTCAAGCTAAAATATTATCTTTTTGACATGTCATGAGTAATGTTTCAAAGTCTAGTCTTGTTCATCTAGATGAGGTTTTTGTTTTGTCTCCATATGGATAATAAACGGAGCTCTCAAATGTATTGAGAATTTTAATTCAAACCTTTCAATGTAACACAATAAAATAGATGTGTTGTGAAATTTCTCTTTAAATTAGAAGGGGGAGCTCCCTATGAATAATAAAACTAACATAAAATTTGACAATATTTACTTAAAATTTATAATCTTTAGAATATTTTTTGGGGTGGATCACATTCATGTTGAATAAAATGTAATTTTGCATCTTTTTGGTTTCTCCTAGGGATGCTCTTTCAAAACTAGGAAAAGGATTTTATGTTTTCTGATGTAAATAAAATCTTATGACTAAACACTTTCGTTGTTAGTTAAAAATAGAAATTGAGTAGGGTTAGTACATACGGATTTGAATAGTCTAACACATAAACACGAACATTATGGTAGCACACATAATGAGACACATTGATAAACATTTATAAGTGAGCTATATGAAATAAATATTATTATGTGAATAAAAAATTTGAGATAACAATAAAACTAAATACTTGATGAATAGAAACTCTAGCAATATGTAAGAAACTCTAGAATATACTAATCAAAACATGAAAAATATAAAAATCCAGAAATCACATTGAATGAATAATAGGTATGTAATCTATTATATAGAATTTCAAAATATAGGCCACATTATGCCACACAACCAAATTCATCAATAAGCCAACTACAATACTAAATACATACAATAAATTCAAGAAATACAACTATAGAACTAATAAGGCCAATGGGAATTATAATAAATATTAAAAATTATTGCTATGTATTTATTATTGTTAATTATTTTATACATTTGACACATTCTAACATATTGGAGCCAATTTCTAATCTAATTTTCTAGCTATAATTTTTCAAACTTAAATTGGCATTTATTGGGCTTGATGTGATAATATTTTTTTGTTGATTTCTTATGATCATATTGATGTGATAATAGTTGACAATCCCAAAGGAAATTATAAAAGACTGGGTGGGAAAATAAATCTAACAATTTTTATCCATATGGAGCTTAAATGATGTTGAAAGATTTTGTAATTGCATGTATAGGCTCCATTATAAGGCTACTAACAATGATATACTTATCATTAAAATTAGTGGTTTGATGCATGTTGATGAGACTTTGGACTATTTGAATAGATTAACAATGCACTAGACATAAGCTTGCATTTTTTATAGCTTTGTTACATTATGGGACTATTAGATGCCATGATATTAGATTTCAAGACAACCTATGATTTGAAGAGATTAATTATCTAGTAAGTTGTAATTTGAAGTTTAATTAAATCTTACGTAAATTTTAATTTCAATTTTGATCAAAATAAAATTTACAAAATCTATATTTCTAAATTTTGTGCTAGACATTATTTGTAATTTTTAAATTAGACGGTATAACAATTATATTTTTAATGGATTAGTTTATATTACACTATTAATTAGAAATAAAATATATTTTTTTATAAATATATGAAAATTAAAAAAAATGATTTAGAGGTATTTGATTATGATAATAATCAAGGAAAAATAATGTTGATGATGTTTTAAATTATTTTGTTTCTATTAGAAAGTTCATAGTCTTTATTTGATGATTATATCAAAATTTGAAATGAAAAAGAAAAAAATAAAGTTCAATCTGACTTTTTGCAATCTTGATCTAATGTATGTCATTGAATTACATCATGCAAAAAATAATTTTCATCATGCATACCAAAAAAATTTCTTTCCTTTACTTTCTTAATGTTAAAATTTATTAAGGTAGTGTCCAAGGACACCAATTAGGTGTTTTTCAACTCAGTACCTGTAAATATTTTCTTTTATGCCAACAAATTTTGGTGGTTTAGATTAATAGAAATGAACAATATTAAAGTGTGAAAAGGGAAGTATGAGAGCTTCCTTGATAACTAGTTTGACATAACTATAAGATATGCCAAGTAAAGAAGTAAAGTGCCTAAATGATAAATTGGTGTGTAATATGTGTTGATGCAATACCAATACAAGTTATGAAATGCTTTGTAATGATGTGAAACAAGATTCTCTAATAATTTGATAAAAACATTACTTGGGATTTCCATTAAAAAGACTATTGTAGGTGTTTAAATTATAGTAGTTTTGTACAAAAGATTATTACCGATAATTATATTTTTAAAATGGATTAAATTAGTAAAGAAGAAATAATATTTGAATTGGGCAGAAATGAATGTAGTTGTACACTTGCTTAAGAGATAGATCTATGTATGTAGTATAGTCCAAGGTACATAATGATTGCAAAACAAGTTGGCTTTGTCTAGTAATAGTTGAGAAGGGTAATGACCAGTATAGTCAAGGTTAAGGTCAACTTAGTCACAAAATAAGTCAAATTGAGATTAGGACAATATAATGACAATAAAATTGAAAATGAGTATAAAAAGCTAATATTACAAGAACAAGTGCACTTTTATCCATCACACTTATATACCCCATCTAAGCATTAATTATATAATTAAAATTAAAATATATAAATAAATAATATGTGATTATTAAATTGTTGGCTAGCCAATACTTTTAATTTTTTTTATTAAAATCTTAATAGAAATAGGGGAGAGGAGCCAATAGTTGAGCACGCTAACTTCGTGCTTCTAATTATGCTACGTGGAAATTTCAAATCACTCCCAATTTTTTACAGCAGCTTACTTGGCAAGTCCCCTGCTTATAACTTATGTTTCAAGACCACATCATCAAATATGATGCCACATTAACATGCTTTTTGACAAGATGTAGTTGACCAATACTTGTGCATTCACATCATGGGTAGTTGAGCGCTGATGTGGCATCACATGATTGGTTGCTTTTTAGATCAAAGGAATACTTTTTATTTAATTATGAGTAGTCATGTCACAACTATTGGTCCAATATTGATAAAAATATTGGGCATTATATAAAAAACTACTACCACAGCTATTGAAACATGCTCAACTATTGGGTCCTCTCCCCTAAGTTTGGTGATTATTATCTAAGTTGAATAAGAGCTGATTAATGTGGTCTTTTAATGATTGGTGAAGTTAAATGATTCACAGATTATATACCTAAGACAAGACTTGTTGAATCTAAAGACATAAATACTCTTAAAAAAATAATAGTGAAATCATATTCAAAACTTTAATAGAATAGACACTCGAACAAATTTTAGTTTGGAAAAAATATTGTTATATCAATCTTACCAAAACCGACCAACAAATAAATAACATAATTCAATCAGATAAAAATATTTAAATACCTAATAAAAAAAAAAAATCTACAATATTAAAATTCAGAAAAATATACCAAGAAAATTGATTAAAGCAACAAAATTAATATCGTAAGAACTACAGAAATCTCAAATGAATATAGTAAGATAATTGATTAAAGCAACAAAATAAAATGACTCAAAAATCTCAAATTATGAACGTAAAAAAAAGAAAAATCCGATTGCTTTAATGAAAAATGACTGGGTGAAGAAATAACATACCAAACAGCCATTTTCCTTATTAAGGTAAGGCCAGCTCAGCTTGAGATGACATATTTATCACTGAAATCAGCATTTTTGATGTATGTTTGGGACAGTTGTGGGTGATTTGGACTGATTTAGCATTTTCTTTGCTCCACTACCCTGTTCCGGACTGTAAGATGCCACCTTATTGAAGTTTTCGACAAGTGATAATTTCAATGCAAAAGAGATTGGTATAACTGATCACATTTATTTTAACACTTAAAAATTTAAATTATCAAGCTAATAATATTGAATGCCTAAACTACTCATATTTAAATGAAATAAAGGGAAAATAAATTGGGTGATGTTAAAATAGAACGTTGAAAATAGAATGTTAAAATACATTGGGTGATGTTGGATTCCCTGGACAGGAGCTTCGGCCCATCATGCAAAAATTGATGTACGTAAAATAAATGGATGAACCACTTGAAATAGAACCAAAATTTAAGAGCCTACCTTCGACACATGATGTATATTAACCACTTGGAATTACCTGTTCACAGCAACTGTGTTTTTAAATACCCAATTCTGTGCCAAAATAGCTCGTCACCATGACTGCCTTTGAGTGCTGAGAAAATTCTGATAATGGGAAACAGCTTCAATAAGCTTCTGTGTTTTCTGAGGTCAGAATCGAATCTGAAAGCCATGGACATAGCACTGGCGTTATTGGGATACATGGTTTTCCATTTCTTTGTGCAAAGAAAAAGGAAAGGGCTGGCAATGTGGTCTCTACTGAGCTCTCTACCGTCCTTACTCCTTCAGCTAAATGAAATCCACGACTGGACTACGCAGCTAAATGAAATCCACGACTGGACTACGCAAGTCTTAAGAGACAGCGGAGGAACGTTTTATTTCAAGGGGCTGGTCATGACCGGCATGATGTCAGCGGATCCGGCCAATCTGCAGCACCTCCTGAAGGTCAAATTTAATAGTCATCCAAGGGGACGCCATTTCCGGGCCGTGGGGCATGATTTTCTGGGCGACGGCATCTTCAACGCTGACGGCGACGTGTGGAAAGCGCAGAGATAGACGGCCAACATAGAGTTCAATACTCTTTCGTTCAGGGTGACAATGGCCAGGTCAGTGGAAGAGCTGGTGCAGAACCAGCTGGTACCCCTTCTCGAAGAAACCGCGAGGTCAGGTGAGCCAATTGATCTGCAGGGGGTGCTCCTGCGATTCACCTTCGATAACGTGTGCATGGTCACGCTAGGAGTCAACCCGGGCTGTTTGGCGGGTGGAGCAGCGGAAGCGAGAGACTTTGCCCGAGCGTTTGAGGACGCAAAGAGATCACCATGTTGAGGTTTTTGATGCCCCCTGTAGTCTGGAGGTTCATGCGGTCTTTCCAATTGGGACCCGAGAGGAAGCTCCGCAGGTCTCTGGCTACCGTCAACGAGTTTGTGGAAAAGGCAATCGGGTCTCGTACTGGGAACTCCTCTTACGCTGAGGGGGCTGGAGCCGACCATCTATCGGCCTTTATGAAGGTCAAGACGGAGTGTGGTGACCGCCTTTACACAGACGAAATGCTCCGGGAAATAATGGTTAATTTCATTCTAGCCGGACGGGACACCTCGTCTGTTGCGCTCTCCTGGTTTTTCTGGCTGCTGCTCCGGAACCCACAGGTCGAAGAACACATCCTGGTGGAGATTCGGTCCATCTTGTCGAAAAGAACCTCGAATTCCCTACTTAATCATCAAACGACCGGAGGATCGAACAGCTCCCTGAATACAACGAAACTGAATTTTACAGTAGACGAGCTGAAGCAGATGAATTATTTCCAGGCGGCGCTGTCGGAGTCGCTGCGACTATTTCCCTCCGTTCCGTTCGATTTCAAACAAGTCGACTCCGACGACAGACTCCCCGACGGGACGTATTTAAGAAAGGCTTCAGGCTGATGTATTCCATATATACGATGGGAAGAATGGAGAACATATGGGGGAAGGGCTGCTTGGAATTCAGGCCGGAGAGGTGGCTCGACGCAGGTGGAAACTTCGTCACTGAGTCGGCTTACAAATACCCGGTCTTTAATGGTGGGCCAAGGCTTTGCCTGGGAAAGGACTTTGCTTACTACCAAATGAAATGGATCTTATCCTTTTTAGTGCATTAGTAACGTTAAGTTTAATTTAATAGTGTATGATAAGGTTGAGTTTAATTTAATATTGAATATAAAAAATATTTTGTTTTAAAAGGTTGAGCTAAATAAGTTAAAATATTGAGTTTTTATTTCAGAGAATCAATTTTAATTTCAAAAAGAAATATTTAATTTAGAATTTTATGTTATGATATTTTATAAAAAAATTAATTATAATAATCAAGTGGATGGATTCCGAACATCAAAAAGAATGACACTATAATTTGAAATTGGGACATTCTCATATATTTTGGTAGTTAGTACAGAAGCCATCCTTCCAATCTCATTAGAGCTCCTAGCATTGCAAATGGTTAAACAAATGAGAGTAGAAGAAGATTGACTCATGGATGTAGGAATAACATAATTACTTGAAGTAAAAGAGAAAAGGAAATTTTGATAGGGACTTAATGGCTGAACATTAGTAGATCGTTAAGTGATGGTTCAACAAACCCTCCTTTGAACCTAATTTTAAGATTGGGGATTTAGTCCTCGAGTAGGAGGAAAGAGCAACCATGCACAAGCATCATTCAAAGTTTTATTATCTTTGGAGTGGTCCTTGCACCATTTGGCATGCAAAATATATATTTGACCCCATGAATAAAGTTGATGAGATCTTTGATATCCCTATCAATGAGATATATGTTAAGCACCATGAGTAGGATTCAAATTCACCTCCATTATCTTTGTGTACTATATTTTCCTTTTATATTTCATGTTTGTTTACAACTTCTTTGAAGGTTTTGAATTATTTTTGTTGGAAGTATGCTAAAAAAATTATCATTGATGTCAAAAGTATGAAGATGGTTGGATATGGAGATTGATGGAAGCTTGTGTATGCTACAAATGTTATCATTGATGTATAATGTGAAGAGATAGTTGAGTAGGGAGATTGATGACGATTGATGAGCATAGCAGTATATGGTGCTTGTATGGTGCTTGTCATTGATGATAACATATTGAATAGATGAAAAAGTGTTGGTCCAAAGAAGACTAGATGATTTGGATATTTTCCTAAGTCCAAGAGTACAATTTATCAGTGTTCAGAGAACTAGTCTTTTGGTCTGCAGTGTCCACCATGAAGAATTTGGTTATGCCATTTTAACACAATTATGGTGCATGTTGGAAGACTCTAAATCTAAAGTTTTATGATTTTATGTCTTTCGTGGTCAAAGATAATAGTGACAAAGTATTGGTCTGGAAATACTATTGTAATTGTGATAGAGTGTATGATTAGAATGCTTCGCATTCCACCACAGATGAACATTTTGGTATGTTGATTTACAAGAGTGTTTGAGGATGCCTATAGTATGTTTTCTCTAAGTGGCAAGTGTTTTGGTTCACATGTCAAGTTATGAGTGAATAGATGGTTCATTCTATTTTTACTTCACAAGTGGTCTCGACCTAAGTATTTTGGGTTGTGCAAAGATGAGTAGAGGTTGGAACAGAATTATGGGAATAATTATAGGTCATACCAACCTATCCTGACGAACCCACCCTCACACCAACAACAAAATCAAAACTAACCCTCACACAAACAACAAACTCAAAACTAACCCAAAGTCATCCTCTATCCTCCTTGCAACAAACCTCAACCTTCATCTAAACCTGAACTTATCCTCTACCCACCTAAAAACAATGTGTTGCAGTAGCTAAGTTATAATACCGTTGCTCACACACATTGCACTACAAATGCTCTGAGACCCCATCAACCAACATCAACATCCTTACCCAATCCCATCTTACCTACTGCCCCTTGCCTATATTCATACATTAGGGAGTATGATCTTGTCGACCAACTTAAGACTACTCCCGCTAAGATCTCATTATGGGACCTTACTCAAGCTTCCCTTCACTACCATAACATGATGTAGAATGCCTTGCAACAAATTAATATCCCTTCTAATGTGCAAACAAATGACATAGAAACGATGATTCAAGGCTTGAAGGCTGACATTGTTTTCCACCAAAGTGAGATCCCTCCTTTGGACGTGCAAAATAAAGCCAAAGCTTTTGTAATCATATCTCAATACCAACGCATAGGGATCAAGCGAACCCTTGTTGATAATGGCTCTGTTGTTAATGTGTGTAGTGTCTATCTTTTGTCTAAGATGCATATTGATAAATCAAGCATTCAACCTACCTCTTTATCTATCAGTGGATTTGACAGTGTAGGACATAAACTGCTTGGTGTGATCACTTTTCCTGTTACAATTGGAATGGCCACATTAGATAAACTGATCCATGTTATGCCAAATTATGTTTCATATAATCTCATTTTAGATAGGCTATGGATTCATGCAATGAATGGGGTGCCTTCCACTCTTCACCGTAAGATGAAGTACATCTGCAACAACAAAGTGTACATGCTTAATGCTGATATTGAGCCATTTAGTGTCTTGCCATTTGAGCAAAACAAATCCAAACCCTTCACCACATTCACACCGACCAAACAAGTGGAACCCATACAAAAAATTCCCTTAGACGATGATTTGGGTTCCTTAGACTTCACACCTTCATTAATGGATGCATCCAAGATCATACATAACAATTCTAACAAGGTAAACATAGTCTTGTCCACACAAGACTTGTACAATCCTTTGAAAGCATCCACCTCATCTATTTTAGACAAACAAGCCAACAATGAACAAACACCCAATCCAAAAGTGTTAAAAAATCTATATGGAAAAGGTTGTGATCTTATGAAGCAACTTGGCTATAGTGGCAAAGGATGTGGTGCTATCGAACAAGGTATCTGCACCCTTATCGATCCTAACACACAAACAAAAAATCATGGTCTTGGATTTTGTCCTTTCATTGAAATCATCAAGCCTTCCTCCAACATCAACACCATCCCAAATCACCCTTCTAAACCAACCTTAGGTAGTGATCCTTTGCAACAATCGCAACAAACAAAGAAACCTTTGCTTAATGCTAGTGTCATCTCACAACCCACTCATGATTTAGATTTTACACACTCCCCTCAAGGAGCATACAAAATCTCACAATCTAAAGCACCTTGCGTAAGTATGACATCATGTACTAAGCAAGACACATCTTTGTTACACAATAAAGGAACACCTTCTACCCTTGAGCAAGAGGGTATCTTGTTGAGACTCCTCCAAGATCACTTGATCTCCCTTCCTTCGTGAACTTGAAAGAAATGTTCCAACAAACATTCCTTTTGTGCATACCACCGAGTCCATGATCATTCCACTAATGAATGTAGGGCCTTTAATTGTAAAATTAAACATCTTAAGGAATTTGGTGTTCTCCCTTATGTGGGGGCACCTCATTCCTCTAATCGATACTAATTTTCACTCAAACTTGCAACCTTTTAGCTCACTCTTGTCCTGCACTAAGTGGGGGCAAGGGGTTAGTTAGCCTTGTCCTCATATGTCACTTTTCATTGTCTCATTTTACTAATCGTTAACCTTTCACGAACATATATGAGCAAGCTTGGGATGTGGATGACATGTCTTAAGTTGACTCGCACGTGACATACTCCTATTTTCATGATGTAGCTTATCACAAACTTATGACTTGGCATAGGGCTTTCTGACCAATATCTCATGTCCTCTCCTTCTACTTTAAAGCAATTTTTCACAGTAATGGTGTTAGCAATTCCTTTAAAGTGGGGGCATACATTGACACTCACATTTCATTGTGCAATTTTATTTTTGTGATTCCCTCTCTTGGAAACATTAAGTAAAATGTTGCCCACAATGAGACATTTTCACTTTTCCTCTCTTGCAAACAAGATGAGACATTTGCATTTTTCCTCTCTTGGAGACATTATGCATGATTTTCCTTAAGATTGAGACCTTGCACGAACTAAGGAAAATACCTTTGAACAATCCTTACACCATCAAACATCATTTTCTTTTGTGGTTCCTTACTAAATTTATCAGGAGGTATAATTTGGTATGGTTTGAGCGGGAAGCCCAACCAGTGGCATGACTCCCCACAACCACCTCTGTGTGTGTGAGTACATACCAGCCATGTGTATGTTTCTCACCTGGCGGATAGCCAAGAGTTCTGTCACCCCAAAGTGAGTACACTCCTTTTTGGACAAACATCGTAGATCTGATCCACAACTAGCTGGACAAACAGTCAAAGCTTGATTCAACCCTTTTCACTTTCTTTCTTCTCTCCCTTCTAGTCCTTGTCATCGCATGATCACGTATCTTGTTTTTTCTACAAATCAGTCACCCTTGAATGTGTTCTCTTGCGCTTATGTCTGTTTGACTTAGAATCTTGAACCTTGGGGGCTTGATCACCTTCTTCATCTTTGTCATTCTTCACCATCTCCATTGGGCTACTTTAGTGTGAGTTTGAAGCAAGTTCATCCTCTCACTCAAGTGGGGGCTAAATGTGTCGCCAAAAAGTGTAGCCTTGACACCTTTCACTCATTTTGGGTCTTTCCTATGGATTTTGGATCTCTTTTTACCCCTTTCCAAGCCTTGTTTCAAAGTTTTGTAAGGTGTTGTAAGACATTTTCACACTTTTCTAGGCTTTTCATCACTAAATCAACCCTTTCTTATGGCATAATGACCCCTTAATTCACTTATGGGTCCAACTTTAGTGTGTTTAGGAAGACAATCCCGACAAACAATATTAATCACATCTTAATTCTCAAAAACCACTCTAAATTGCCCAGGTGGACTAAGTCGCCACCTTGGGCAACTTAGTCCCATGTGACATAAAAATCAAATTTAATCTTAAATTTTGGTAGGATATTGTCTCCTAAACCCTAAGGTTGTCCCGTGAGGTGTTATTTTTGAGAAAATTAGGGCATAACATGTATAAATAAGGGTTTTTCCTCTAATTTTAACCCTAACCAACATTCTCATTCTATTCAATCACTCAATCTTCTCAAGCACTATCCACTACTCTTCTCAAGCAAGCTAGGGTTTTGGTATTCTAAGTCATCAAGACATCTCTCAAGAAGCACTCAAGGGTTGAATCCTCCATTGCTGCAACTCAAGATCAACCATCATGGCAAGGTAAAATCCATTGTTTTATTCTTTATTTCATTATCTCTTCATTTGATTTAATTATCTAAAACCTGTATTTGACCAAGGCAAACCCCCATGCCCTAACAATCAAAATTTCTGCCTTTCTCTCTTGATGTGTTTGCATATTTAGGTACATTGAAGGCTTTGAATATTTTTTGAAGACCTCTTCTTGCTTTCAAATTCAAAATATCCACAAAAAGTCTCTTATAGGCCGAGAATCAAAGTTTCAGAACCAGACACCTTTGGAGAACCAAAGTGTAGATCGAGGGCTTCCACTTCCACACTCTAATTTTCCAAAAATTTAGAAGTGGACTAAGTCACCAAAAATGGTGAATTAGTCCCACTGAACTTTATTATTAGAGGTTTTTATAGATTTGGACACCCTTTTAACAAAAACAGGCTCCACACCAATTTTTCCAGATCTGGGACTAAGTCGCCTAGATTGGCATGTAAATGCCCCAGTCAGCATCAACAACATTTCCATCCTCCAATCCAGTTTGCAACTCACTATCAGGTGCACCCCTTCATTTCTATTTATTTTTGTAGCAGTTTGTTTATGTTTCTTAGGACATTTGTATATCATTATTTATTTTCAAACATAGCTGCATTTCTTAGGTTTTACATTAATAGTTAGTTTCTATTTTCAGTTTATTGTACTTCAATCACACACACATTCCTCACACCTTTTCCAAACCCATAATATTTGAATGAACACTAATAATACTTAGCACGAAAGAGGTATTGTACCAACCAGCTTCTAGGTGAAAAACCCTAGGAGTCTATTGGGAAATTCCCTTTCCCTAGTTCATTTTTGGTGGTTCAATTATATGATTTTGTTCCCTTTGAAAGGCATGTATGGTTGATTTTTGAGATGAAATGATGAAGTATTGCATGCTACATCAATTAGGCTGACCTAATTTATGTTTTGGCTGGTTGTGGTATATAGACAAGGTTAATTCCTTGTGTGATAAGACAAGAGATGTGAGATAATTAAGTGTGTGCAAAATTTAGAGCAGAGAAGTGTGAATTATTTTTGAGGAGAAGAATGAAGTGTGTTAAGTTAGTATTTTGAGATTCAATGGAACTATATCTTCAATATAGGTCAGATGCATTATTAGCAGTTCATATCTCGTAGTGAGCCACCTTTCTTCTATCTCTTTCTATTTTAGGAAGTGAGCCCTTTGGTAGTGAGCCATTGACACTGAGCCTTTATTTCATTTGGATAGTGAGTCCTTGGACAATGAAACCACCAATTGTACCAAACTTTGTAACCAATTGCAATATCTATATTGTTAGCTAATCCTCACCGTGGTCTTTCCCTTTTTGGGTTTTCCATATAAATTTGGTGTTGTGTTATTCGATGTGATGCATGCATTCTATGTTCCTTTCCATTACTGCAAGATTAATGTGATGTATTGAATGAATTTTTAAGTTACTTTAAGAATACAGATTCACCCCCCCCTCTCATTATTTTTTGTGTTCAATAATTGGTATTAAAGCTTGGTTCCTTCAATTGGCTTGACTGCTAAGGTAGGTCTTAGAGTTGAACACATGGATACAAGGAAGTATCTTATTCCTCTAGAAGAGATTATCCATGGATGATTTACTAAAGAAGATTGCATAGTGGACATGGAAGGAGAACTCAAATTAGCTCTTGATGATTTGGATAAAGAAAAACTTGAGAATAGAGATCTAAAAAAGGATCTTAGTAATGTAGATGAATGCATTAAGAAGTTGAGAGAGAAACTCAAGAAAGCTATAAATAGAATCAAGGAAACAAATGAGAAGCTTAAGCAATCCAATGAGACTATCACCAATTTGAAAGTGCAAGTTGAAGAAGGTAAAAGAGTTAAAGACTGTTTGAATGTTAAATTGAAAGATAAATCTAAAGAATGTTCAAAGCTTGAACAAGAAATTGTTACTTTGAGATCAAATCTAGAGAAATCAAGGACTCAAGAAGAGCTCCACACTACTTGATGAGATGATTGTTGGACAAAAGGGTTCTAAGGACAAAGAAGGAAATTAGGGTTTGAGAAGGTGAAATTTCAAAGGTAGATTAGACTCCAAAAAATACTAAAAAGAAAGATGAAAAGAAGGGCAATGTTAGAAAAATCCAGAACTAGAAGAAATACATGAAGAGAACACTTATTAGATAACCAAATACACAAAGGTATCCATATTTTAATGGTTATTTTTTTTACTAAAATAAGTTTGGACATAAAGCTATAGAATGTAGAAGCAAATTGAATTAGAATGTTCAGTCATTTCTCGTTCAGTGCTATACATGCAATAGATTTGGTCATAGAGCTAGTGAATGCAGAAATTAAAGGATGAATAGTTACAATAATGGCATGATGTCTCAATATTTCAATGGCTACTATTATGCATGCACTGGATTTGGGTATAATGCTAATGAATTCAGATCTAGAATGGGTGGAAGTAAGCTTTCTCAAAAAGGTGTTATATGTCACAAATGCAATAAACTTGGAAACATAACAAAGTTTTGTAGAAGAATAAATGTGAGACCCTTTGTTTTGCAAAACAAAGCTAATCTGATGAAGAATAATGATCAATTAGAAAAGAAGGCTCATCCAGATGAAATAAAGAATGAAATGAACAAGATCTATAAAAGAAAAGGAGAAATTGAAGTGAAGGATGAGTCAATGGTGCAAATGTTTCCTCTAAAAACTAATTGAAGAGCTTTGGTTCAAGGGGAGTTTTAGCATAACATCCTTAATCCCCCACAAAATTTGTGGTGTTGATGTTCTCAACACACTGGTATATGTGTAGATCAACATGGCGGATCTACTGATGACATTTTTGATATAGATTTGCTGAGTGAATGAAGGTGACTATGACTACACAACTAGGGTGTGTCTACATTTTGACCTAAAATTACGAATGCACTTTAGGTCTTTGGAAAATGATTTTATATATGATTTTGTATATGGAAAGCTCATTTGAAGAGTGAAGAAGCAAAGAAAAGGTGAAGTGAAGTGTTTTTGAATTGTTGTGTGAAACCATTCCAATAGAAGAATTTGCAAGTATTTATCGTTTCTTGCTAAAACCTTGGTTTTAGAAGTGGTTCACAATGTTTACTCCTCAAGTAATTTGTCTTGGAACAACAAAAACTTAAGTTTAAGAAACACCCCTTCAAATCCATGGAAATGGATATGGAAAGCACGTTTTCGAGAGTTTTGTATGGTGTAATGCATATTGAGTATGTGTGAATGTACATTCATGTGAAAATGGAAGAATATGATAACTCACAATTGGGAGAATTTCAGGTTAATGAGCTCACTAGAGATGCTTTTGACTTGAAAGCATAAATTGAGAGCCTGGCAGAGAAGAAGCTAGATGTATGGAACAATTTTCTGAACTTTTGCTATGAGAATTGTAGTATACCCTTGCATTTTCACACTTGTTTGGGCTCACCTTGCTTTATTTATGCTCATTTATGGCTTAATTGGTCCTATTTTGCATCCACAAGTCCTATGAGCTATATATTTTTATGGAAAATACCGAAAAAAAATAAAAAGATAAATGATCATTTAATGTTTATGTCTATGTCTCCCTAATTTGTGGACTGGGACTAATATGCCACCTTGGGCATCTTTTTCCTCCATGGGTCTTGGGACACTGATTTTGAAACCACTTAAAAAGGTCCCTTTTTGGAGTCTGTGCCCCAAGATTTAAGCCTTGGGACTAAGAAACCTCCTAGGACCTCTTAGTCCTCCTTGGCTTATTTTTGAGACCCAATTTCAAATTTGGGTGGGATTTATCCTACTTTAATTAATGATTTCATATGTCAACTTGTTGTGGTGTAATTTTGGGATATTAAGTATGAATAAGTATAAATATAGGGTTCCTTCACTCATTTTCATCTAAGAAAGTTATGAGAGCATTCCTAATAGCATATTTGAGTTCACAAAAGCATTCCAGATCAATTCATCAAGCATTTGGAGCCATCATCTAGATTCAAGCATCATGTCAAGGGTTTAATGCATCCATTCATGTTGAGCCAAGATTGTGGATGTAGCATTGAAGATCTATCTACAACCATTGTTCACATCAAATCCAAGGATTCAAGATCTATATTCTTCATGGATACTACATGGTAGATTGCATATTTTCTCCACAAGACATCATCCAAGGTGATGTCATTTACATATTTCATGTTTCATGCTTCATTTCATTATTTGGCTTAATTACCTACAAGGGGTTTCACAAAGGAAAACCCCCATTCACTAACAATCAAAAAGTTTTCCCTCTCTTGTGTGTTTGTATTTGTAGATCTAGGTCGAAGAATTGAAGATAATTTGGAGTGCAAGATTGAAAATTTGCAAAAGTTGCATTGCGAAGTTGTCATCTTCACAAAAACTCACCTATAGGCCAAATCTAGAAGTTTCAGGACCTCAAATATGGGGAGAGGTAGGTGTAGAACCTGGAGCTCAGGACCACATTAGGAGATTTTAGAAATTTAGAACGAGACTAATATGCCACGTAAGGCATCTTAGTCCTCCACAAGGTATTTTTTAGAGATTCTTCGAGATTTTGTTCTGGCATCTAAAGACTCTGCATCTACCCTAAAAAATAGTAGCAGGACTAATATGCCATCCAAGGAATCTTAGTCCTTCATGGCACTTTTTGACAACATTTTTGCATTTACAAAATCCTCATTACATCTCTAAAATTCCCAAGTACACATACCCTAACTTGGTGTAGCTTAATTTTATCACTTGCACTCATTATTTGACTTGCATTGCTTGATTTTGTGGGTTGAATGTTCAATTGTCTTTTTCCAAGATTTTGCTTAGTGGTGAACCCCTAGGAGCTTAAAGAACTCCCTCCTAGGTCCTCCTCATTGAGAATTGACTCACCTTGTGAGGTTGATAGTCAATCCAATTAGGACTCCTAGGACATTGTTGAATGATAATAGGAGAAAAGTGGTGTTATATGACCTATCTTATCAAGCACCCATTTTCCTATTATTAATTTTGGTGAACCTGACTTTTTGTAACATTCATTTTTTGATTTAGAGTTCATCAAAGTCCTAGATCTAGGTTGCATTCATTCTTGCATTTCATCTTGCATTAGTGAAATTTCATCTAGGGTTTCTCATATTTGCATTAGTAAAAGTTCATATAGGTTGCATTTTTGATTTCTTGCATCATATTATCTCATTGGAAAACTAAAAAAGTGCATTTTCAATCATCCTAATTGCATTTAGGAACATTCTTATTGCATTCAAAAATTGAAAAATTACACTCAACTTTACATCCAATTTCTTGTCATTAGTTACATTTTCTTGCATTCATTTGCACAATTTTTTGTTTCTCAACATCAGGTCCCTGGGTAGGCAATCTAGGAACACTCTTATCAACCCAGAATTGTCTAATTTTTTGAGAAAAACCCTAACTGGGACAAAAACGCCCTTGGTGGAACCTTAGTCCCTCTCTGGTTTCCTGTCTCAGATTCCTGTCTGATCCATTTACCATCTGTTTTAGCTTTTGAAAACTCAGAATTTCACTAGTGGGACTAAGACGCCCTTATTGGTGTATTAGTCCATGTTGACTTTGACTTTGTAGTTTTCAGGGTTTGAAATTGCTTTTTTGTGCTTCTGGTTGCTGCAGTTACTTTCTTGTTTCAATTTTTTGATTTGATGTTTCATCAGATTTAGTGAATCTAGCTTAATTATTCTTCATTCCTACATTGTCAACATTTAAAATGGAATTTACAACATCTCATTTTCAGTCTATTGCATAGTGTAGTCAGTAAATTACTTTGTTTTAGGTCTAAAAATCTTTTTTTTTTACATTTTTGGAACTTTTCATCAAATGGTCAAAAGTACCTTTCACTTTTGCATATACAATGTTTACATTCTTAAAACTTTGCATAAGTTTGATAAAAGTGCTTTTAATGTTTGGATATACATTGTTTTCATTCTTAAATTTTTGCATACATTGGATAAAAAAATTTTGCATCTTTGGATATGCATTGTTTACATTCTTAAAGCATTGCATGAGATGGTTAAAAGTGCTTTTCATTTTTGGTCAAACAATGTTAGTACCTTACCTTTCTCGGCACGCTAAGAAAAGGTTCATATCATCTCCCTATGAGAGTGTTTTATTGAAAGAGAATACAACCTTGGACAATCGTAACAATCATATTAGTTCTTCTCCTAATATCCCTCCTATTGGAAAAGAAGATATTTTGGTGTTAGAAGAACTAATCAATGAGAGTTTTGAGAGTCCTAGTTGTTTCTCTCCTTCTACCTCTCTTAGTGGGCAAGACATTACTGAATAAGAGGACATAACAATAGGTAATCATGACCATCACATTTTCTCTTCTCGTAGAATCTCTCCTAGTTTTGAAGAGGATACTTTGATGATAGAGAATCTTAGTTGTCCCCCTTCACCTAGGGAAACCCTTATTGAGAAAGAAAATTCAACCATTGATCATTTCCCTACTTGTGATGAAGTCATTTTGGAAGAACCAATCCTTCAATGTCAAGAACATTTGGTTTGTAACTCTCCTAAAAACTCTCCTACTAGGGAAGCTATGACAGTGGAAGAAAATGAGAACATTGACAATAGTAATTCCTTAGATGAAGATGATGAAGTGACATTAGACTCCCCTTCACTAAGAGATCATGAAAATAAGGATGATTATTTTGAGCTTATACACATTAGATACCCCTTTGAGTACTCTCCAGAGCCTAAAATTATTATTTATCCAACCTCACAAAAACCACAAGTTCAAGACAAACCCATCCTTATCCTTGAACCACCTAAGAACAATGTTTTGCAGCAACCAAGTTAAAATACCATTTCTCATACATACAACACTAGGAATAATCCACAACTAGAATAAACACCTTCAACATCCCTCCCATTTCCTAATCCTATCTTTCCTAGTGCCCCTCATTTTCCTCCATAAATTGGAAAGGAGTATGACCTTGTTGAACAACTTAAGAATACTCTTGCAAAGATATCCCTATGGGATCTCATTTAGAATTCACCTAATTATCACACTATGCTTCATGAAGCCTTGCAACAAGTTGTGGTTCCCTCTAGGGAAAATTTGAATGACATAGTAGCCATGATTCAAGGAATAAACATTGACTGAAGTGAACTAACCCCTTTGGAAGTGGAAAAAAATGTGATGCTCTCATGATCATAGCTCAATATAAAAGCATAGGGATAAAATGAACCCTTGTTGACAATGACTCAACCTTAAATGTGTGTAGTGTAAACCTTTTAGATAATTATGATATTGCTATTAGGATTCAATCATGTATTTTTTGAGTCAAACTCATTGACCCATGATTCATGAGTAGTGGTTCACAAGAACCCATCTCTCATGATAATCAATGGTCCACTTAGCACTCATTGCATCTAGGTGATGCTCACAGAGGTGAAGCATTGGTCCATCCTGGGAGGTCACCCATCCCAGTACTGCTCTAGCTCAAGCGCACTTAACCACAAAGTTTCACCCAAGGTTAAGCCCACTGAGCTTGCTACCCCATTTGCAAAACCTTCAACAAGTGTTATACCTTATGAACCATTCATTATAGAGCCCCTTTAGCTCATCAATTGATGAGTAGGAGGTTTCTTCCACAGTGTGTCAAATTATGATATTGCTATCAGGATTCAACCGTGTAGTTTTTGAGTCAAACTCATTGGCCCATGATTCATGAGTAGTGGTTTAGAAGAACCCATCTCTCATGATAATGAATGGTACACTTAGCACTCATTGCATCTAGGTGATGCTCACAGAGGTGAAGCATTGGTCTATCCCGAGAGGTCACCCATCTCAGTACTGCTCCAGCTCAAGTGCACTTAACCACGGAGTTTCCCCCAAGGTTAAGCCCACTTAGCTTGCTACCCCATTTGAAAAAACTTCAGCAAGTGTTATGCCTTATGAACCATTCATTATAGAGCCCCTTTAGCTCATTAATTGATAAGTAGGAGGTTTCTTCCAAAGCATGTCAAATTATGATATTTCTATCAGGATTCAACGATGTAGTTTTTGAGTCAAACTCATTGACCCATGATTCATGAGTAGTGGTTCACAAGAACCCATCTATCATGATAATGAATGGTCCACTTAGAACTCATTGAGCTGGAGCAGTACTAGGATGGGTGACCTCCCGAGATGGACCAATGCTTCACCTCTGTGAGCATCACCTAGATGCAATGAGTGCTAAGTGGACCATTCATTATCATGAGAGATCGGTTCTTGTGAACCACTACTGATGAATCATGGGTCAATGAATTTGAATCGAAAACTACATAGTTGAATCCTGATAGCAATATCATAATTTGACATGTTGTGGAAGAAACCTCCTACTTACCTTTTAGATAAGTTGGGTGTCAATAAATCAAAAATCTAACCTGCCTCTTTATCTATTAATGGCTTTGATAACCTACACAAACAACCGCTTGGTGTAATTATTTTACCTATTAAAGTTGGAAAGGCCAGATTACAAACATCGATCTATATTATGCCTCATGATATTTCATATAATCTTCTTCTAGGAAGACCGTGGATTCATGAGATGCATGATGTTCCCTCTACCCTTCATCATATGCTAAAATATTTCTACAACAACAAATTTTATACAATCAAAGCCGGTCCTGAACCATATAGTTGTTTGAACATTGAGAAAGATAAAGAGAACCATTTGAAAAAAATTACACCATCTACACAAGTCAAACCTGTTGAGGAAATAACAAAGCTCTTAGGAGATGATTGGGGTTCCTTAGATTTTGAACATACATTCATGGGAGAATACAAGATCATCAACAAATATTTGGACAAGGGAAAATAAAAAGTAGTAATGTCAACACAAAATTCAGAAGACCATTTGAAAGAATTTACCTCAACCACTTTAGAACAAAAGACAACAAATTACACAACAAACTTTGATGAAACCGACTATCAAAAACCACCAAATCCTAAAGAAATGAAAAAGCTTTATGAAAAAGGTTATCAAATGATGAAACAACTTGGATGTAGTGGAAAAGGATGTGGTGCTAGAGAACAAGGTATCCATATCCCTATACGGCATAATGTGCAAGAAACAACTAATGGTCTTGGTTATTGTCCTTTGATAGAAATAAACAATCCTACACTTAATAGAAACAGTAGTGGTCTTGATTGATATCATTTGCAAGAAACAAATAAATCATTGCCTAATGTAAATTTCATCACACAAAACACTAATGATTTGACTTCGTTAGATTTTACACCCTCTAGTAAAGGAAAGAATAAAATATCACAATCTAAAGAGTCTTGTGTATGTATGGAATCCTGTACTAAGAAAGAGATATCTTTGTTGCACAATAACAAAGCCACATCTTCTACTTTTTATCAAGAAAGTATCTTGTTGAGACTCCTCCAAGATCATTTGATATCCCTCCATCCAAAAATATGAAATAAATTCTACTACAAACATTCATTTCATGCATATCACAGAGTTCATGGTCATTCTACTAATGAATGTAAGGCTTTGAGTAGTAAAATCCAACATCTTTAGGAGTTTGTTGCTCTTCCTTATGTGGGGGCACCTAATTCCTCTAGTTGATACTAATTTTCACTCTAGCATGATTCTCATTTTGGCTCATCCTTGTCTTTCACTAAATGGGGGCAAGGGGTTAGAAAGCCTTGTCCTCATATGTCACCTATTGTTTCCTCTTTTGTCTAGTTGATCACCTTTTATTTATATGTAAGAGAAAACTTGGAATGTGGGTGATGTGCCTCAAGTTGGCTCACATGTGACGTACTACGCATTGTATTTTTGGGGGAAACTCTTCCATCCTATTGCATGATGTAGCTTCTTGGAAACATATGACTTGGAATAGGGCTTTCTAAATAATCTCTCACGTCTTCTTCTATTTTAAAGCAATTTCTCACAGCAATGGTGTTAGAAACCGCTTTAAATTTGGGACATACATTGACACTCATGTTTTATTGCATGATTTTATTTCTTTCTATGATGCATCCTTTTCTTGGTGGTGTCATTGGGTTTGATTTCCTCTAAGAGTGTGATATTTCTTTAACTTGTCCTCTCTTGGAAACATTAACCACAATGTTCCCTAAGATGAGACCTTGTATGAACTAAGCAAACTCCCTTCAAACATCCCTCTTTATTGTTGCATTGTTTTTTGCGCCTTATTAAAGTCATGGAATTATGGCTTTGATATGGTTTCCTGGGGCTCACCTAGTGAACAACTAGCTTTACTAGCCCGTGTGAGAATAGATTTTTGTCCTTATCATATTCATGGGGGTATGACGTTGGTATGGACTTCCTGGGGCTCACCTAGTGGACAACTAGCTCCCACTAGCCCTTGTGAGCATGCGTTTTGTTTGCATAGTGAACAATGTGTTCCACTTGTAAACCTCTTCAGCCTAGAACCGATCCACCACGTTGGACAGCTAGTCGAAGCTTGATCTGTGACATTTTCCATTTTTTTTTGTTGTTCCTTTTTCGTTTTTCTTTTTCTATCCTTGATGGTGTATGCTAGCAATCTGGTTATGGCTTCATATATCATCTACATGTGTGTTCCTTTGTGCCTATGTTGGTTTGTCATAGGATCTCGACCTTGGGGGCTTAATCATCCCAATTGATCATTGTCATCCTATCTTACTAACACTGGTACACTTGAACCCCTTTTGATTGCATGGTTGGCTACTTTAGTGTGAGTTTGAAGCACGTTCATCCTCTCACTAGAGTGGTGGCTAACTGTAGTGTAGTAGAATACATACCCTTTCATTTTCGAACTTGTTTGGGCCCACCTTGATTTATTTATGCTCATTTATGGCTTAATTGGTCCTATTTTTCATTCACAAGCCCTATGAACTATATATTTTTATGGAAAATCCGGACGAACATCAAAAGATAAATGATCATTTAATGTTTTTGTCTGTGTGTCCCTAATTTGTGGACTAGGACTAATACACCACCTTAGGCATCTTTTTCCTCCATGGGTCGTAGGACCCTGATTTTGAAACCACCTAAAAAGGTCCCTTTTTGGAGTTTGTGCCCCGAGATTTGAGCCTTAGGACTAAGACGCCACCTAGGGCATCTTAGTCCTCATTGGCTTATTTTTCAGGGTCCAATTTCAAATTTGGGCGGTATTTAGCCTCCTTTAATTAATGATTTCATATGTCGGCTTTTTGTGGTGTAATTTTGGGATATTACGCATGAATAAGTATAAATACAAGGTTCCTTGACTCATTTTCATCTAAGCAAGTTGTGAGAGCATTCCTAATAGCATATTTGAGTTCACAAAAGTATTCTATGTCACATAAAAATGTATCCTTGGACATTTTTATGCTCATTTGGGTCTTTCTTATGGATTTTGGCCTATTTTTGCCTAAATTTAATGCTGTAATGTGGCCAACACATTCAGATTAGGTCTTGGACTCTTGTAAATCAATAAAAACTTTATGATGTCTAGTAAAGGTGTTGTGAAGTGTTGTAACACACTTTCACACTTTTCTAGGACCTTTCTAATATATTTCACTTAAATAACCTCTTTTTATCACTTACCAAGCCTTTTTTCAAAGTGTTGTAAGGAGTTGTAACAAAGTCTCACACTTTTCTAGGCTTTTCATCAATAATTACACCTTTCTTATGCTTTAATTATCTCCATTATGCACTTGCAGGTCATACTGAAGTGTGTTACAAAGAATAATCCCATTAAACATCATTAAATACACTTTAATTCTCGACACCCATTCAAATTTCCTTAGTGGGACCAAGTCGCCACTTAGGGTGACTTAGTCCCATTTGGCTTAAAAATCAAAATTATTTCATAATTCTGGTAGGATATTATTCTTTAGACCTTCAGGTCAGCCTGTGATGAGGTATTTTTTGGAATTAGGGCATAATTATGTATAAATATAGGATTTTCCCTCTCATTTCACCCCCATTCATTCATTCAATCAATCTTCTCAATCATCCATTCATTTAATTCTTCTCAAGCAAGCTAGGGTTTTAGCATTGTAAAGTCATCAAAAAGCATTCCAGGGTAGATTCTCCATCCATTGTTGCAAAAATTCAAGATCTATCATCATGGAAATTTTCTAATCCCATTATTTCATGAGCACTTCATTAAATTATTTCTTCATTTTGGTTTAGTTACCTAAAAAGGGGTTTGACCAAGGCAAACGCCATGCCCTAACATTCAACATTTCTCTCTCTTTCCCTGTGTGTTTGCAGATTTAGAAATCTTGAAGTCTTGGAGATCATTGAAGAATAGATTGCAAAGTTTTTGAAGTCATCTCCTTGTTGGATAGGTCAAAATATCCACAAAAAGTCACTTACAGTGCCGAAAATCGAGGTTTCGAATCCAGATACCTAGAGGAACAAAATGTGCAGACCGAGGGCTTCCGTTTCCACTTTAATATTTTCATTAAATCCAAAGTGGACTAATTCACCATTGCGCATGTTTTTAAGAGGTTTTTGTATATTGGATACCCATTTGGATGAAACGGGCTCCAGTGTAGTTTTCCAAATCTAGGATTAGGTCACCTAGAATGGCATAAGTGTCCCAGTAGCTCAAATTATAGAATAAATAACATTTATAGTCTTCATTCCAGTCCTCAACACATTTCTAGGTGCACACCTTCTATTTCACAGCTTCTTGTTTAGTTTGGTTTGCATTTCCAGGTCATTTAGTATAAGTTTGCATACTACACTGTGTTTTCAAAACACTTTGCATGTTCCAAGTTTACACTTGGTGGTGAACCCCTTTTATCATTTTTCAACATTTAGGTCATTCTCCTTTAAAATATTTCAATCATATTTCCATTAGTCTTGAATGAACCGCCAAGTTTTTGTGGGAAATCTCTCTCATTTTAGGTGCAAAACCTTAGAAGTGTAAGAAAGCACCCTTTCCCCTAAAATTTGTAGTTCATTTTGGTGAACCCTATTTTAGAGAATAATTTTTCTGATTTGGAGTGCATTTACATCCTATTAATAGCTTACATTAACATTGCATTGCATAGATTAAATTATTTAATTTGCATTCTAGGGTTTCTAAATGTTTACATTAGTGAAAGTGCATATAAGTTGCATTTTTGCATCTTAAATCATTAAAAATTTCTGAAATTTTGTATCTTCATGTTAGGTATGGATCATATAGCACAAAAAACATAAAAATCACCCCAAAAAAATTGCAATTTTTAAAAAAAATCATTATTGGGACTCATTCACCACCTTGGGCGACTTAGTCCATTTATGCCCCTGAAACAACCTTCTACAAAGCTAAAAACCTTATTTTTAAGCTTTTGTTTGCTACCCTTACCTATTTTTATCAATTGGCTAAATTTCTATAACATGCATTTCATCATATCTAGCTTAAATTAGCTCATTTCATGGATTGCTTAAATTCAAATTTGCATTTACAAAATTTTATCTTTTAGGTTGTTGCATAATGTAATCAGAAAATTATCTTGTTTCATATCTAAAAATTTCATTTACACATTGGTCATTGCATTGTACTTTCTTTACTTTTCCATGATATCATGTTTTATTTCAAGAGATGTGGCTTTGATTTGGTTACAAATGGATTGCATAAATACAACATCCCCTCTTATGAGTTCAATTTTTCTTACACCAATGAGGTCATTAAGAAACATGTTAACCATCAAACCATTGACACAATCCTTAACATTACATTGCCCATTGATAAGGATGTTAGTGTTGACAATCATAAAAATCATACTTTCTCTTCTCTCGATACCTCTCCTATTAGGGATGAAAGTATCTTGGTGAAAGAAGATACAAGCATTGAGGGTCTTGATTGTCTCTCTCCTCATCCCTTTTTGGAAGACATTAAAAAACAAGAAGATGAGGTCATCAAAATACTTCTAGACATCACCTTACTTAGTCTCTATAACCATCCAATAAAAATTGTCCATCTCCTAATATCCCTCCTCAATGCAAAGAGGATAGATTGGTGTTAGAAGATACACCTCCTAAGATTCATGAGACTCTTGATTCTCCATTCCCTAATGCTCCTACCATTTGGGACAATCTATTTTAAAATCATAGTGGTCCTTCTCTTGAGGCCTCCCCTACTTGTGATAAAGCTCATTTACAACATTTCGAACATTTTACAAGCTCTCCTACTAGGGTAGATAATATGGAACAAGCAAATGAGACCTTCAAGACAAAGGAAAATCAAATAGATCCTTCTCCTAACATCCTCACTCTTGCTAAACAAGACAATCCAACCATTGATACCTCCCTTATCTACAATGAAGTTATTTTGGAAGAACCAAGCCTTGAATGTCAAGAAAAGTTGCCTCGTAGTTCTCTTAATAACTCTCCTCCTAGGGAGGATACCATGATGCAAGCCAAGGGTAACATTGACAATAATAGGATTATTCCCTTAGAAGAAGATGCAGAGCCCATGCTAGAATCTCCTAAACTAGAGGACGTTAATATTACTCAACCTCAACTCATCCTTTACCTCCCATCAAACAAACCTCAAACTCAAAACAAACCCAAACTTGTCCTTTACCCACCTAAGAACAATGTTTTTCAGCAATCGAGTCATAATATTGTTTCTCATACGTATCACACTAGGAACAATCTGCAACTGCCACAACCAACCTCAACACCATTACCTTTTCCCAATCCCATATTTCCTCGTGATCCTTGATTAAATTCACACATTAGAGAGAATGATCTTGTTGAACAACTTAAGAATACTATTGCAAAGATATTCCTATGGGATTTAATTCAAAATTCACTGAGCTATCACACTATGTTTCAAATGGCCTTACAACAACTTCCTATCCCTTATCATGTGCAACCGATTAACATAGCAACTATAATTCAAGGAATCATTTCTGATATTATTTTTCACCAAAGTGAGCTCCCTCCTTTGGAAGTACAAAAAAAAACATGAAGCTTTCATAATATTGTCTCAATACAAACAAATAGGTATAAATCGAAACCTTGTCGATAATGGCTTAGCCCTTAATGTGTGTAGTGTAAAACTTTTGGATAGGCTTCATGTGGATAAATCACAAATTCAACCCGATTCTTTATCTCTTAAGGGATTTGACAATGTCGAAAAGAAACCACTTGGTGTGATCACTTTTCCTATAATATTTGGAATGGCCACATTAGAAACACCAATCCATGTTATGCCTCATGATATCTCATATAATCTTCTCTTAGGAAAACTGTGGATCTATGCAATGAATGGGGTGCCTTCTACTCTTCATTGTAAAATGAAGTACATCTACAATATAACAAAGTGTACACACTTGATGTTGATGATGAGCCTTATAGTGTCCTACAACTCAAGAACAATAAAAAGAATCCCTTACACACATCAACACCAACCACACAAGTAGATCATGTACAACAACAAGATAAAGAAAAAAATATCGAGCAAGTCACTAAGCTATTAGACAATGATTGGGGTTCCTTAGATTTCACACCTACATTCATGGGTGAATACAAGATCATAAAGAAAAAATCTGACAAGGAAAAGGAAATAATGGACCCTTCAAAAGCATCCACCTCAACCACTAAAGATGAAGCAGCAACTTACACAACAACCTTTGACGAACTTAATCATGAACAACCACCCAATCCAAAAGCGATGAAAAATATTTATAGAAAAGGTTTTGAGCTTATGAAATAATTTGGATATAGTGGAAAAGGATGTGGCGCTAGAGAACAAGGTATTTGTGTCCCCATCAATCCTAACACACAAGAAATGACTCATTCTCTTTTTTTATTTTCCTTTGATCAATATAAAAAAACCTTCACTCAACATCGACACTATCACAAAAGATTCTTCTACGCCAACTTTAATAGTAATGCATCCTAAATTGCTAGACACTAGTGATCTTGAAATTTATCCTTTGAAACACATGAAGAAAACAAAGAAGTCTTTGCTTAATTTCAATTTCATCTCGCAAAACAATAATGATTTGAGTTCATAAGATTTACACCCTCCTATAAAGGAGAGAAAAAATCTTGCAATCCACAAAGTCTTACATAGATATGAAATCTTATACTAAGAAAAAGAAATATTTTTTTCATAATAAAGGAACATCTACCATTGATCAAGAGGGTATCTTGTCGTGACTCCTCCAAGATCACTTGATATCCCTTCCTCCAAGAACTTGAAAGAAATTTTATTACAAGACTTCATTTTTCGCCTATCATAGAGGGTGATCCCACAAAGCTGGTTTACAATTTCTGAGAGGAATTGATTTTTGCTGAAATCACATATTTTTAGAAAATATAATGATTTAATCCTTTAAAAGTTCCATTTTAAGGATTCCAATTGAAGAGGCTTTGATCAAACCACCTTACATCAAACCCCCTTGGATAGAACCTCACTAGTTTTAAACCATACCTATAAATGAGTCTCCTTTACACCTATCAAAATGCTAATAAAAAGTCACGTTTGATTTACCTTTTGTGGGATCAAATGAATTCATTTAAAATTTATTTCAAATTATTATGGTATTCCTCGAAATGAGTTATCCCAAAAATATAATTTTAATATGTTTTGGTTTTATTATGTATGTGTTTTTTTAGTTTTATTAAACATAGGTTTTTAACCGAAAATCAAGCTCTTTGTTTTGTACATGTAAAAAAATATCAAATTATCAAAATAATTTTTTAAATATGTTTGTGCTGGGTATTGATGTCCTTGATCCATTAAAAAAAAAAAATTGAATTTCGATGCATACAAAAAAAGTTATGTTGTATACAGTCTGCCTATGTCTGAATTGCAATTGGTTTGACTTCAAAACTCTATCAAGGAAAAAATATTCAATAAAAAACTATGAGACAAAATGAAAGTGCTAGATATCATAGTGACAAATCTAAATTCGAAAAAATTCAAATTTTATCCTTCATACAAAAAAGTTATGTTGTATACGGTGAGCGTCACTTTTTAAAAATGTTGCTTTCTGAAAAAAACCAATTTTCGTGGGAGATGGAAAAATACGTGCAATCGTATTCAAAAAAATTTGAAAAAAATATTTTTAGAATCTACAGACAAAATGTGATGAGACTCTAGTTTGCATCATCTTCAAATTCCTCATGGTTTAGCCGCTATAGGTGCTTGAATCTGAAGATTTAGTTAAAAATAATAATTTCAGTGTCTAGTTTGGCCAAAAATTGTAAACCACTATTGTGGGATCACCCTAGAGCTCACAGTCATTCCACTAATGAATGTAAGGATTTGAGTAGTAAAATCCAACATCTTAAGGAGTTTCATACTCTTCCTTAAGTGGGGGCACCTAATTCCTCTAATTGATACTGATTTTCACTCTAGCATGCATTTCATTAATCATTTTGGCTCATCCTTGTTCTACACTAAGTGGGGGAGAGGGGTTAGGTAGCCTTGTCCTCGTATGTCACTTGTTGTTTTCTCTTTTGGCTAGTTTTTAACCTTTCATGAACATATAAGAGCAAGCTTGGGATGTGGACAACATGTCTTAAGTTGACTCTCATGTGACATACTACCTTTTCATTATGTAGCTTAATTCAGAAACATATGGCTTGGCATAGGGCTTTCCAAGTTGTCTCTCATGTCTTCTTAGCATTTATCCTTAGCTACTTTAAAGAAATTTCTCATAGTAATGGAGTTAGAAACCACTTTAAAGTGGGAGCATACACCGACACTCATATTTCATTGCACAATTTTATTTTCCTTTTTGTGATTTCCTCTCTTGAAAACATTAGGAACAATGTTGTGTAGGGTGACGCATTGCACTTGTCCTCTCTTGGAAACGAGATGGAAACTTTTGTGCTTGTCCTCTCTTGGAAACATTAAGCATAATTTTCCCTAAGATGAGACCTTCCACGACAAAGAAAAATCCCCTTTAATAAAATCTTTACATGACATTCAAAAACATTTTCATTATGGCACCTTGTTAAAGTTATTAGGAGGTATAAATTTGGTATGGTTGAGTGGGAAGCCCAACCAGTGGCATTAATTTCCCCATAGCCACCTGTGTGTTTGTGAGTACATACTAGCCATGAGTGTATGTTTCTCACCTTCTTGGATTTATCACCCGATGGACAACCCAAATTTTCGTCCCCTTAGAGTGAGTATGCATTTTTGGACAAAAAGCTTAGATCTGATCCACAACATGTTGGACAAACAGTCAAAGCTTGATCCACCTTTTTACTTTTGTTCTTCTCTTCCTTTTAGTTCTTTCCATTGTATGATCACATATCTTCTTTTTTTGCATATCATTCACCCTTGTGCATGTCCTAGTGTGCTTATGTTGGTTTGACTTAGGATCTTGGATCCTAGGGGCTTGGCTGATGCCTTGATCTTTGTCATTATTCATCCGCATTGGTATTATTGGACCCCTCTTTTGAATGTCTACTTTAGTGTGAGTTTGAAGCAATTTCATCCTCTCACTAAAGTGGGGGCTAAATGTGACAAAAAAATTTATCCTTGCACATTTTTATGCTCATTTGGGTTTTTCTTCTAGATTTTGGCCTAGTTTTTCCTAGATTTAATGTTGTAATATGTCCAACACATTCACATTAGGTCTTAGACTCGTGTAAATCAATAAAAACTTTATGATGTATTGTAAAGGTTTTGTGAAGTGTTGTAACACACTTTCACACTTTTCTAGGACCTGTCTAATATATTTCACTTAAATAACCTCTTTTAATCACTTACCAAGCCTTATTTCAAATTGTTGTAAGGAGTTGTAACAAAGTCTCACACTTTCCAAGGCTTGTCATCAATAATTACACCTTTCTTATGCTTTAATTGGCCACATTATGCACTTACAGGTCATACTTAAGTGTGTTCTAGAGAATAATCCCATTAAACATCATTAAATACACTTTAATTCCCGAAACCCATTCAAACTTCCCTGGTGGGACCAAGTCACCACTTGGGGCGACTTAGTCCCATTTGGCTTAAAAATCAAAATTATTTCATAATTCTGGCAAAATATTATTCTCTAGACCTTGAGGTCGGCTTGTGATGAGGTATTTTTGGGAATTAGGGCATAATTGTGTATAAATGTAGGGTTTTCCATCTCATTTCATCCCCATTCATTCATTCAATCAATCTTGTCAATCATCCATTCATCATTCTTCTGAAGCAAGCTAGGGTTTTAGCATTGTAAAGTCATCAAAAAACATTCAAGGGTAGATTCTTCATCCATTGTTGCAGAAATTCAAAATCTATCAACACAAGAAGTTTCTAATTTTATTATTTCATGATTCATTACATTATTTATTCATTTTGGTTTAGTTACCTAAAAAGGGGTTTGACCAAGGCAAACCCCCATGCCCTAACATTCAACATTTATCTCTCTTTCCTTGTGTGTTTGCAGATTTAGGCATCTTGAAGGCTTGGATATCATTGAAGAATAGGTTGCAAAGTTGTCGAAGTCATCTCCTTGTTGGCTAGGTCAAAATATCTGTTGGAGTTGAGAAGATACAACACCACAGAAGCCCAAAAGATCTTTGCAAGCAAATAACCTATTACAAGGAGAAACAAAGAGAAGCAACAAAGGAAATGCTCAAGAATGTGGAGGAATGTATTCACCTGAAAATGTAAAATGAATAATGATACAAAAGATAGTTTTCATCTACATATAGATGAAAACCCTAAAAAGGAAAACCCTAGGCTTGCACAATAATAATTAATAAAGTAATTAATTATTATGTACCTAATGTTAGCTTAAGTGAAAAGAGGTAAAAGGGAACTTTACGTAATTAAACAAATATTGTTTAATTAATAAAGTAAATACCCAATTACTCTAACACCCCCCCTTAAGATAGACATAGGGAGAAGCTAAAACCTAGAAGAAGCTATTGAAAGCAAAAGCAATGGGTCCCGACAACAAGGCCAGATCAGGTACCCATGTACAAAATCAATGCAAACTAAATGAAATGGGGTAAAGGAGAAAACCCAGTGGGAACAAAACTCCTCCCCAAAATAGAATGCAAGGAAGGAATGCAATGCACTAATGAAAGAAGGATAGGAGGTGGATAACATGATACCCCCCATAGACAACTTCTATCATATAAGTACATGTACAATGGTCTCCATAGGAGAGATAGAAAGAGAGAAAAAGGCCCCCCCACAATGAAGAAACTCCTATCACAATGGTAGATGTCTGATGTAGAATCCAAAAGGAGATCCTGAAGCGGCAAATGATATTCCTCCCCTTGGGAAGAAATGGATCCATGGACCTGTATCGAAGAAACCCTGTGAAGAATGATGAACCAATCTGTCTCAAGATGTGTGCCATGGTAGGATGTTGAAGAGTCTCACTGTCTGAACTTAAACAAATAATTCCAAATCCAAATTGATGTGGAGAATACTGAAATGCAACCTCTGAATGCACGGATAATGGTGGGCAAACAGTGATAACCTGACTGTCAAGGTAGAGGAGATGAATGTCCTCAAAATAATCCTCCAAATCTGCAATATAGGACTCCACAAACAAGAAAGATATGTCTGCAACATAAGAGTCCAAAGTAGCTATGTCTAGAAGATGTATGATTCCTTGTTGCACTGAATCAAGAACAACAAGAGATGCTGATGAAGTCTCAGTCTGAAGAGTAGGAACTGTGAGACAAACCTCTAATCCATCGGAACATGTAAGGGTGTCTAAATACTCAAGCTCCTCTAAAGTATCATGATCAAATGGTGTATTCTCTCTCCAAGCAATGGGTATGAGACAATCTAAAGCAGGATCCTCTGGGAATGGAGATAGAATAGGGTCTCCATAGAGCTCCCAAAGACGTGTCCAAAGTGGGTGAGGACAATCAATGTCCGATATAACCAACACAATGTCATGATCAACACTAGACAATATAACTCCTGCAATGTGATTTCTAATAATATCCCATGCTAATCTGCCCTCTAAAGTTGTTGGTTCAAGTATGAGATCATACAAATAAGGAAAAATATTAAGCCACCTACAATGTGTAAGTATACCATTTGCCCATGACTCATAATTACCCTGTTCCAGAAGAACAACTAAAGGGTGAGTAGAGAAACCCATGATAACTCTTCAAATGAAAAATTCAGAGACTAATGATCTCAGCAATGATAAAGCATATCAACATAACCCATCCAACGCAAACAAACCCCATGTAGGAGCCAAGATGACCAAGTAATTGAGCAAAGTGTAAAAACACATAAAGATGAATAAAAAATACCTAGTAAATATTCTAGTAAAATAGACTGTAAATCTAGAAAGAGCACTGTAATACCTTTCCAACAACTATTCATTTGCGCAAAACGGAGTTCGGACGCAAAAGATATGCCCCTTGGAGTGAAAAAACCAAGTTTTGACTTTAACTGGCAAAAAAGACTACAAAACTGCAAAATCAGGAAAAATTACTAGTACCACTGGAATGGCGCCGAAACCAGCTTTCTAACGATATCTCGTTTTCAAAAATTTGAGAAAAAATGCCCATTCTACGCTCGATTTAGCACAAGTTGCTCCAATGTGAGAAAAAAAATATATTCACAGCCCTCAAGGGCTAAAGTCTTCGGCCCCTGGTCACGTGGATGACCAGGGGGTTGGCGGCTAAGGACCCATGGTCACCCATGTGATCAGGCGGCGGGGCCGACTTAGGTCGGCAAGCTCATCGGTGTCGGCGAGCTCGGACGGAGTCGGTGGGAGCAGGCCGAGCTGGGCGGGGTGGACTTGGCGGGTTCGGCGGATGTTGGGGGTGGTGTTACAGATGCCGATGGCGAAGCAGTGGCTGGGCGGAGGAGCGGTGGTTGATAGGCGGTGGAGCAGTGGCCGAAAAATTTGAACGGGCTGCCCAAAAAAAATAAAAAACCTTAGGTTTTTTTGATTTTTTTTCTGAGGGGGACGTACGGCCAAACCCTAAAAAAAATTTTGCAACCTTGGTTGACTGTGGCCAAAATCGATGATTTGATAGTCAATTTAGGGGTTTTTGGGTGCTACGAATCCAATGGATCTATCCGTTTGAGCCCAAAGTGAATCTAAAATTTAGAGTATGCTGATTCCATAAGAAGAAACCTTAGAACCCTAGATTTGCTTCCAATGCAAAAATCTCAAAACAAGAACAAGCAGCTGCAAATCTGAAGCTCTGATACCATGTTGGAGTTGAGAAGACACAACACCACAGAAGCCCAAAAGATCTTTGCAAAAAAATAACCTGTTACAAAGAGAAGCAACAAAGGAAATGCTCAAGAATGTGGAGCAATGTATTCACCTGAAAATGTAAAATGAATAATGATACAAAAGATAGTTTTCAACTACATATAGATGAAAACCCTAAAAAGGAAAACCCTAGGCTTGCAAAATAATAATTAATAAAATAATTAATTACTATGTACCTAATGTTAGCTTAAGTGAAAAGAGGTAAAGGGAATACCCAATTACTCTAACAATATCCACAAAAAGTCACTTATAGTGCTGAAAATTAGGGTTTCAGATTCAGATACCTAGAGGAACAGAAAGTGCAGACCAAGGGCTTCCGTTTCCACTTTTGGATTTTCAGAAAAGCCAAAGTGGACTATCACCATCAATGGAAACTTATTCCCACTACACATTTTTTTCAGAGTTTTCTATAGATTTGGATACCCATTTGGCTAAAAGGGGCTCCGGTGTAGTTTTCCAAATCTGGGACTAGGTCATCCAGAATGGCATAAGTATCCTAGTAGGTGAAAATTTTGGAATCAACAACATTTCTAGACTTTAATCCAATCCTCAAAACATTTCCATGTGCACACCTTATATTTCATAGCTTCCTGTTTAGTTTGGTTTGCATTTCTAGGTCATTTAGTATAAGTTTGCATACTACATTGTGTTTTCAAACACTTTGCATGTTCTAAGTTTACACTTGGTGGATGAACCCCTTTTATCAGTTTTCAGCATTTAGGTCAATCTCCTTTGATAAATTTCAATCATATTTGCATTAGTCTTGAATGAACCACCAAGTTTTTGTGGGAAATCTCTCTCCTTTTAGGTGCAAAACCCTAGAAATGCAAGAGAGTGCCCTTTCCCCTAAAATTTGTGGCTCACATTCAAGAGAAATTCATCAAGAATTTGGAGCCATCATCTAGATTCAAGAATAATGTCAACGTTTTAGTGCATCCATTCATGTTGTTGAGCCAAGATTGTGGATGTAGCATTGAAGATCTATCTAAAACCATTGTTCATAGCAAATTGAAGGATTCAAGATCTACATTCTCCATAGCCACTACATGGTAGATTGTAGATTTGGGTATGTGCAAGATCATCATGGAAAAAATAGGCCCTTAAGTGGTGATGAAAATTCAGAAAATTAGGGTTAGGCAACTTAACATAAAAAATTTGAATAAGTTATATATATTATTTCAAAAACATGTAAGAATAAAATTTGTAGAAAATTGAATGTAGTTTCTAAACTACTAGGTTTATTTTTAAAAAAAAAAAAAACTATTTGGTGAAAATTTGAAATTTCAATGCAGTAGTACTTAAATTTCAGGGAAAAAATAAGAAGTAGGTGTCTTTCTGATAATATTTTTCTATAATATTTTAGATATAAGTAGAAGACTCATGTCCCAATGTGATGCATATTTTTTTGTAATTTTTTTCCAAGTAAATAATTAATTATGATTTTTTTATTACAACTTTTGAAAAATATAAAAAATTGTATGTCTCACCACCTTAACTTGGTCAAAAATTCATGAAATTCAGTTTTTTATTTTATTTTAAATCTTGTAGGATGCAAAGCATATAATGTCACACATGTTTTGGATACAAAATATGTTATACCGTTTGAAAGTTATAGATGTTTTTCAATCAACCTATCAATCGAGACTTTAGTCATAATTCAAATAGAAAATGAATAATAGTTATTTATTAAATTCAAAGTAAAGCATAATTTATATTGGTGGAAAGTTGAGAATCTCCTTTAAAAACTCTTTTCATTTCATCAATTTTGGGTAAAAAGAAAGTCGTCAGCCACATGGGCCATCATATCACTTACATATTGCCACTTTTTGGCCCATCATGATCCTGCACATACCCATTTTCTTCACAAGACATCATCCAAGGTGATATCATTTACATATTTCATGCTTCATGCTTCATGTCATTCATTTCATCATTTGGTTTAATTATCTACAAGGGGTTAGACCAAGGCAAACCCCCCACTAACAATCAACAAGTTTTCCCTCTCTTGTGTGTTTGTATTTGTAGATCTAGGTTGAAGACTTGAAGATTATTTGGAGGGCAAGATTGAAAAGTTGAAAAAGTTGCATTGCAAAGTTGTCATTTTCACGAAAACTCACCTACAAGCTAGATTTGGAAGTTTCAAGACCTCAGATCTAGGGAGAAGCAAGTGTAGACTCTGGAGCTCAGGACCACATTCAGAGATTTTGAAAATTCAGAACAAGACTAATATGCCACCTAGGGCGTCTTAGTCCTCCACAAGTTATTTTTTAGAGATTCTTCGAGATTTTGTTCTGGCATCCAAAGACTCTGCATCTGCCCTAAAAAATAGCAGCGGGACTAATACGCCACCCAGTACATTTTAGTCCTCCATGGCACTTTTTGACATCATTTTTGCATTTCCACAATCCTCATTACATCTCTAAAATTCCTTGATACACATACCCTAACTTGGTGTAGCTTAATTTATCATTTGCACTCATTATTTGACTTGCATTTCTTGATTTTGTGGGTTGAATGTTCAATTGTCTTTTTCCAAGCTTTTGCCTAGTGGTGAACCCCTAAGAGCTTAAAGAACCCCCTCTTGGGTCCTCATTGAGAATTTACTCACCTTGTGAGGTTGATATTCAATCCAATTAGGACTCCTAAGACATTGTTGAATGATAATAGGAGAAAAGTGGTATTTTATGACCTATGTTATCAAGCACCCATTTTCCTATTATTCAAGAATGCATGGGTAAGTATGCTTTGAGAAAAATCCATGAAACGTTTGTGGTTGGATATTTCACACTTAATCAATAAGCAAGCTATCACAACAATTATTATTTTATGCTCTAAAGGACCCATTTCACCGATGAAGGCCGTGAAGAATGAGATGGTTATGAAGCTCACCAGAGTGAAATTTTACAAGCATGCCCTCATAGTGAAGGATATAGATGATCCAAAAGTTAAATATGCATCGATGATGATAGGCTATAAGATTTACTACACCAATAGAGAAAAATTGATGTTGGAAATTGCTATTCATACTACTCACTAGATGGTGAAATAAGTTTTGGACATAGATCTATGTGAGCTCCTGAGACAACAATTGATGGATAATAGTTAGAAGAAAAAATGGTCTTGGTACCCTTTTTGATATGGTACCCTTATCATATGCTTATTGTTCTACTTTCTCAGAGAACTGACTCGTGCAAATAATGTTGTATGGTTGTATAGTATTTCTATTGCAATTTAGATTAGAGATCACTTAAGAAGGTTTGGAAGCATAGAAAATCAGGATATTATGTTATGGGGTTTCTTTAAAAACTTTCAAGAGAAGATGCAAGAAAGAGAAAGGATTCCTAGGAGATTTTTTGAAAAGTATAAAAAGGATATAACCCTTATGGTTACTAAGGATGAATACATTATGAAAGTAGTGGAATCTAGAATAGTTTGGTTTGCAGAAATGGGTTACGAAGTGGAAAAATATGTAATCATAGGTCTTGTAGATCTTCTGTTGTGCAAAATAAGAGACCTTACTATAGATAGGCTTGGAACCTATGAGGAGATATCTAGTCAAGTGCATCTAAAGCACAAAGAAAATGAAATAAAGAAAAATATAGAGAAAATGAAGGAAAACTTGGAAGAGATTGTTGCTTCTTCTAAGAGGACTGAGGAGAAGATCAAATCCCCATCTATGAATCCATAGGGTACATTAAGCACTAGAGGGTACATTAGGACTTCTACTCCCTCTCTAGTTGTTCTGAAAGCCTCTAGAAAAAATTCTACAACTTCTACCAAGAAGAAAGCTACACCCAATGCCCCTATAGCACAATAGAAGCATCTACAAAGGAGAAGAAAAGAAAGAGCCACAAGGGAAAGATATATTAGTTACAAGGATGAAGAAGACATTGAAGAGGAAAAACCTCAATTAGTCTTAAAGAAGAGAATATCACAAGCCCTAAGAGAATAGACCAGTACAAAGTACTTAGATAAGATATATATTGTGGATATAGAGAATGAAGAAGAAGTAGAGAAGCACAAGGAATTTGTCATTCAGAAGAGAGAAAAGACATATAATAAAGGATAAAATTATCCTAAGGGAAATATCAATAAGAAGGATAAATCCCCTCTAGTAAGGGAACACGATCCTCTAAAAATAGATGCTTTGTTTAATAGTATTGAAAATTTTAGTTTGCTGGAAGAAATTGCAGAGATGTATATAGATGAAAACAATGAGAATAAGACCACAATTGAAGAGGCAATTGTAAAGTATACGGTTAATTTTAATATTAGTCTAAGTGAAATTGAAATTAAGCTTTCAGATGACTTAAAAGGTGTCTTGAGTGTAAGAAGATAATATGCATTCAATGAGGACGTAAAGATAAGGAATTTTTCTTTGGAGAAGATTAGATCTTCTCTCATAGATGAGAATAGGGAAATATTGGCTCAAATTTACAATAGGTAATTCAAAACTAAGAAAAGAGTTAGCACCTTGATGAGAAAGGATAAAGAATACATAGAGATGTTGAAGGATGAAATACTATAAAAGGTTGCAGATCTAGAATTTAAGGATTTACACATGTCTTCAGATGATGAGATTGAAATGGAGCATGATATATATTCTCTAAGAAATCAATGAAATTGTTAGTGAACCTAAGAATACATAACATAAGCTAGTGTCTAGACTTGAGTGTGATCAGGAAGCGATGATAACATTTAATGTCTCTTTGGTAGAGGATAATTTTGTTGTAAAAGATAATAATTTTGTTTCCCTGAAGAAGAGAGAAGATTAAGAAGAACAATAATTTCCTCTCCTAGATGCACAAAACAATGTTGAGTAGAAGGAAGAAGAAAAGTAGGAGAACCCGAAGAACCCTAAGGCATAGAAGAATGAAAACTTGACTCCTCTAGATGGTGAGAAAGTTGTAGAGGAAGAGAAGAGTGTAGAAGACTTCTCCGCTAGTGGAGAGAAAGAGAACGAAAAAGAGAAAAAGAAAGAGAGAACTCAAACTATTGGTGAATCCTTTGGAGCTTCTAGGGATTCCCTAAATATTCTACCAGATATGTAGCTTTAGTTCCAATTGGTGGTGTCTGCACACTTGCAACAAATTCTTATGCAACAAGGATAGGTTGACATGGATAAAATATCTCCCTTGCATAAGCTACAACTTTGTGGTGCATTTCATGCCTCTACGAGAAAAGATAATTTATAGTCTCACTAGAAGAGTTCTAAGATGATAGATGTGGTGGTGAAAGTGTTGCATGATAGCTTCCCCAATGCAAAGGTTGACAACTCTTTATTCGGTGTGCAACAACTGAGGTTACTCCTTAATTCCTTTAAAGAATATTTTATTGTTCTAGAGGAGAAGTTAGAAATGAAAGTGAATAAGAAGATACATGATAAGAGATTGGCAGAGGCTTCCAATAAATACATGCTACTTAACATGGTAAGTTCCGGAGCAACTTGAAGGATATTTAGAATTATGTAGAGGAAGCAAAAGTTTTATTTCAAATTTTCTTGAAATGGACTATTTCTACCAGGAGCATAAAAGATCAAATGGACTCAACTACGTCTCAGATTGCTCAAGCCTCGAGTGTATGGTCCAATGAAAGGCGTAGATGGAACGACAAGGATAGAAATTGAAAATTTGCATGGATAGTTTTTCTAGCTACAAGAGTAGAAAGAAAAGATAATAATGCAATACTTTTGTAAGGAAACTCAGGTGTGAAAATAGCTTCCTCCACTAATCTCTAAAGGAAAGTATTGTGCAAATTCTTTTAAATCCTTACAATTTCAGATTCGTTAACTACTTTAACAAAGATATTTCAGCCATATACCATGCATACAGAAAAAAGAGAATGACACAATTATTTACCCTAGGGAAAACCTTTCGGTAAAAAACCCCAGCACTCCAAAACCTGCACAATGTATTATCTTCAACACAACGGTTACAACACACTTGCAATGCAAGTTCTTTCAGGAGACAATCGACACTCAAAGACAAATCCAGTAGCATGAAATCATACCAATCATACACTCTTTTCCTATCATAGTTTGTAACCCTAAAAAATGCTTATATCATGCGCTTTCCTTTTTAGGGCAACTTCCAAAGATAGTCGTATTAGGGTTTTACCATTCTCTGAGAAAATAGGAACCCTTAAATACTCAACTTTATCAATTGCCACATGTCTTGCATGTCTTCACCCGTCATTGAATCTTCTAGAAATAGCTCTTACGTGTCACAGGAATCCGTCATAACCGTTTCAGCCATGATCTCCTTACACACAATTCAAGATGCCAACACATCAAGTGGAGTGATACATCAACATGCCAACTAGACATGTACACTCACACATAATTACATTATTTGCAAGAAATACTTTTTACAAAACAAATAATAAGAATAGGAATTATCCAAGGTTGAGACACCTTATTCCTAACAACTTTCAGCTTAGAGACCTATTAAGTGCAAGCCTTACTTCTTTGATTGGAATTTTGGCTAATGTGGAGAAGATGCTACAAAAAATCTAGTACCTATCTTTCCGAAAGAAGGTCAAGAGCTCCATTTGAAGTTTGAAAATCAGCATGGAATAATTGTCTTTGCAAAGAAGGATCTAGAGGCACACCTTGCAAAATTGAAGGTGTTCAATTAGGGTATTCTGCCCTCCATAAGCTAAGTTATACATATTTGTTCTATAAGAATAGCTTTTCAGATTCCAATATACATATGTGGATGTATTAGATAGTTTTGCATTATATTTTTTGGTCAATTTTATTAGAGAAGAGATGAGTATAGGAGTGAAGTAGTAAGGGGGATTTATTCACATATACATATAGATATACATCTTCAAAGGGGCATAATAGTAGAAAGATGAATAGTTTGATATTAAGGGCCCCTTTTCCCTTGATATCAAAAAGGGAGAAGATTTGAGAAGATTGGAAGGTTGAGTAGTGTTTCCATCAATGAAAAAGGGGGAGATTTATTGTAAGTATGCTAAAAATATTGTCATTTTTGTCAACAGTATGGAGATGGTTGGATATGGATATTGATGGAAGCTTGTGTATTCTATAGATGTTGTCATTGATGTATAATGTGAAGAGATAATTGAGTAGGGAGATTGATGAAGATTGATGAGCATAGCACTATATGGTGATTGTCACTGATGATAACCTATTAAATAGATGTAGAAGTGTTGGTCTAGAGAAGATCAAGTTATTTGGATATTTTCCTAAGTCTAGGAGAATAATTTAGCAGTGTTTAGAGAACTAGTCTTTTGGTAAATGTAGTGTTCCACCATGAATAATTTTTTTATGTCATTTTAAAGAATTGATGGTGTATGTTGGAAGACTCTAAATCCAAAGTTTCATGATCTAATATATTCCACAGTTAAAGATAATAGTGAAAGAGTACTGGTTTGGAAATACTAGTGTAACTATGATAGAATATATTATTGGAATGCTCCACATTCCATTGTGGATGAAAATTTTGTTATGAGGATTTTCAAAAGTTTTTGAGGATGCTTTTAGTATGTTTTCTTTTAAGTGGAAAGTGTTTTGGTTGTTTGCATGTCAAGTTGTGAGTGAATAGATGGTTCATTCTATTGTTACTTCACCAGTGGTTCCGACCTAAGTATTCTGGGTTGTGTAGAGATGAGTAGAGGTTGGAGCTGAATTATGGGAATGGTTATAGGTCATGTTGACCTATCTTAATATGTTATATTCTTTGGTTCCCTTCACAAGGAATGTTGGTTGAGTTTTGAGCTGACAGGATGAAGTATTGCATGGTACATCAGTTAGGTTGACCTGATTTATGTTTTGCTTGGTTGTGGTATATATACAAGGTTAATTCCTTATGTGATAAGGCAAGAGATGTAATATAATTTATGTGTGTGAAAAATTCAAAGAAGAGAAGCGAGAATTATTTTTAAGGTGATGTAGTGTCTTAAACTTCATACCCTTTTAATTTCACATTATGCTTCATGCGGACTTTCTCAGGCCTTCTTTTTAGGGTCACTTATTCATTTTATTTTTGTGTTTTCTTTATGTTTTCTTGTTTTCTATCATTTTTAAGAAACAATTATATGGACACTAGCACCTAGCATAGACATTCACGTGTCATGCTAGTGTCCTATAACAATTTTTTTATTTGAAAGATATTTTCAAGTGTTTCTTCACTTGTCACATTCCCAAGTGAATGGAAACAACTCAAGATTATTCCAAATGGCTCATAAAAAAACTTATTTTCCCTCCTCTTCTCATTTTTTGAAACTAAATTTTCATTTTGTAAGCTCTCTCTCTAGGCTCTCTTGGCTCTCACACCACTCAATATTTGTTACAACATTCTCTCATGGTATTTTATCACACCTCTCTTATTCTCTTGGCTTTATCAAGACTCTACACATAATATTATTTTAGTTTTGTGTTGTCATTACAGGAACTGTCTTTCATTTTACACTCGAACACCTTGGGATTATGATATTGCATATCAATACACTTTATTTAATCATTGTTTTGGTTCCTAGATGCATGTAGAATAAGAACACATGCTATTTTTTTTTCTATCTATCTATCTATCTTAGCTATTATGAAGGTTGAAACACCAAAATAGGGATTTGACTAAGGAAAATTCCCAAATAGTCATAAATATTTTAATTTTCTTTGTGTTTGTAAGTAATTTGAATGTAAACAACCACAATGAAGTTACTTGATTTCCATGTTTTCTAGGTACTTCTTGCATGTTGTTCATATCGATGATACTCCTATGTATGGATTTTTGTGTGACACATTGGTATCCTAGCCAGTGGTTTTATCATTTAGACTCTAGGTTCTTCAACACCTATAATTTTTATTTTTGTTGTTGAAAAGTTATCTCTATTTACTTATTTTTAGTAATTTTTACAAGTTCATTTGACTTGAGTGTAATTAGTGAAATGAACTCTCTAAGGAACCTATTTTTTCTTTTGTTAATGATAATCATCATGCCAAAAGACCATCCTAAATAGGTAGTTGGAAATGACCTTACTATATTTTCTATGATGAAATATTTTCATTGGAATTTTATAACTCAAGGGGCACTAAAATAGAAATTCAAAATATTAAAATGACTTTGCAAGAAAGAAAATTTGAATTGAGGTATGGTTTTAATAAATTTTCAATGATGTATCATTGAATGATCAATTAATTTTTTTGATTAAGAAGCCTACAAAAGGTGTTTGAATACTTTATTTGGAATTTATTGAAAATTTGAAGATCAAGTTCCCTAGTGTTCATCACTTTTGTAACCTACTTTTCTCAATAGTGAAAATTGGTCAATATCAAAAAGAGCACCAAGTGTAGAAAGTTCCAAGACAAACAAAAAAATAGAAAGAAACATTTGGGTATGTGTAGGATCATGATGGGCCAAAAAGTGGTGATATGTAAGTGATATGATGGGCCATGTGGCTAATGACTTTTTTTAACCCAAAATTGATGAAATAAAAGAAATTTAAAAGGAGATTCTCAGCTTTCCACCAATATAAAATATTCTTTACTTTGAATTTAATAAATAATTATTATTCATTTTCTATTTGAATTACGACTAAAGTCTTGATTGATAGGCTGATTGAAAAACATCTATAGCTTTCAAACAGTATCACATTTTTTGAATCCAAAACATGCATCACATTCTATGCTTTGCATACTATAGGATTAAAAACAAAATGAATTTCATGAAGTTTTGACCAAGTTAAGGTGGTCAGACTTACGAGTTTTTATATTTTTTAAAAAATTTAATAAAAAAATCATAATTAATTATTTACTCAGAAAAAAATTACAAAAAAATATGCATCACATCTGGACATGAGTCCTCTACTTATATCTAAAATATTATAATTTTTTTTATCATTTTATTGTAGTTAGGGTGGTCAGATAGACACCTACTTATTTTTTCTCTGAAATTTAAGTACTACTGCATTGAACTTTCAAAATTTCACCAAATAGATTTTAAAAAAAATCCTAGTAGTTTAGAAACTACATTCAATATGCTACAAATTCTATTCTTACATATTTTTGAAATAATATAGATAACTTATTCAATTTTTTACGTCAAGTTGCCTAACTCTAATTTTTTGAATTTTCATCGCCACTTAAGAGCCTTTTTTTTCCATGATGATCCTGCACATACCCATTCAATGCCTTGTTCATAATTTGAGCACCTTGTTGAGTTCCATGGTATTAAATCATATGCAAAGGCATTGATGTTGGTTGGAAATATTAAATGTACAAAAAATGATAAACTCTTTTGACCCATCGCTAGTTTTTGACATTATAGACAATATTTTTTATCTTTTCCTTTCCAAAATAATAAAGACCCTCCAAGAAGAATCACATGCATGCATTATTGAGAGACTCCAATTGGGAAAAAAATAAATTTTAGGCATATGATTATGAAGCTCCACTTTGCCCAATATATGGTCCCACAAGTGCACCTTACCTAGAACTAGTCCAAGCCTATTCTGAATACAACTCAAAGATGGGGTTGATAGAATGGAAGAAACATAGGTAGTAGTGAATTCCAACAATATTAGGTCCATATTACAATTTTTACATAGTAAAATCCTTCCATTATAGCTATAAAAATTTGAAGAAAATTTGGGATACCAAAAGTATTAGCTTGGATTCCTAAACAAAGAGATAGAGAGGTAGATAGAAGACATATAAATCCCCAAGGTTCTCATTACCTTATCTACATTGGAATTAAATACATGAGATGTGTGCTTAATTCTATCTTTCATATTTAAGCTATATAATGATAGGAGTGTGCATGATTTTTGTAGTGTAGAAAAATGTATCTGTTTACATTTTCTCACTTGTTTGGGCCCTCGTAGCTAAAATGGACTTAATTATGTCTTAATTTAGTGAATTGTAAAATGTATTTATTTACACTTTCACACTTATTTAGGGATCCTTTAATTAATTGACCTTAATTTTTCTTAATTGGCCCCTTAGTTCATTTACCAATCCTTTTTTATTACATTTTCCAAAGAGGAAACCCAACATTTATTAATGCCTTAACATAACACTTATCAATGAGCAATGTGTGTCCTACGTTTAGGGACCTAGGACCCATTCGCCCATGGGTGAATGGGTCCTCCCTTAGACCTAGGACCTTAAATTAAACTATATTTTTGGCAGTATTTTAATGTTTTCAAATCTATATTTCAATGTTGACTTGTGAAATTTAAATTTCGAGAAATTAAGGATACATATCTATAAATATAAGGTTATTTCACTAAGTTTCATATAAGATTTTCAAGTGAGAAAAATTATAGTAAATTTGATGATCAAGAGAATTCAAGAGAAGACTTCATCATTTTTCGCAACAATCAAGATCCATTCATAATGTCAAAGTTATGTTCAATCATGCATATTTTTGGAGATAACATTGTGATGTAGGTTTCAAGATCTAATCCAAACATTCAAGTCAAAGATTCAAAGAAAGATTCAAATATCAAGATCCACACCCATTGAATCCATTTCATGCAAGATCAACATCAACATTTTAGTCCTTCAAAGGTTTATTCAATGGTTTGGCAAGTTGCAACATTGCATGTGTTCATTCATCATTCCTTCATGTTTCATTATTTAATTTCAAGGTTTAATTACCAAAATAGGGTTTGACCAAGGAAAACCCCCATTCACCCAAAAATAAACATTTTTCCCCTCTCTTTGTATGTTGTAGATTTTTAGGTTGAAGAAGAGTTGAAGATATCAAAAGTGAAAAATTGCAAAGTTTCATTTGTTGTCACATAAACTCATATCCTAGATTCAATTGCAAATGTCTGATTGTAAAACCCAAGAATTTGGAAGTGCAAACATAGGAGCAGAGGACCCATAAACCAATTTTGAAAATCCTTACAAATGACCCATTCACTATAGGGTGAATGTGTCCTCAGAAAGCTTCTGAAAATATCACTTTGTAAGAGGTACACAACATTTATCTCTTCCATATTTGCTAGAAACTTTGTTTGTTCCTTCACTTGTATGCTTAATCACTAAATACAAGTGATATATTGTATTTTGGAGTTGATTTTCTATTTTTAATCTTTCCCCCCAAAGTGTTGTTTGACCTAGACCCCCATCTTGACACAAAAAGGAAATATGAAGATTTCTTCATAGAATTGATTCTCCTAAGGGTACTTAGTCAATTCTTTATTGGGATCTCATATTGCCAATTAAATTAGAGAAGTATGACCCATTTTACCTCTTTGGATCCACCTTTCCATTTTGGGAAACCCTAGGAGCACCTATTTTTCTATGTTTCATTTTGGTGAACCCAACCTTGTACAACAAAATTATGAAAATTGGAGTCCTTTTAACCTTAGATCTAAGTTTTGAACTAGTTCACATTAGATTTTCATTAGTTTCATTAAATTTATGGATCTTTAATATTGCATTAGTGAAAAATGCATTTAGAGTTAAATTCACATGTTTGCATCACTTAGAATCATTAAAAATTAAAAAAATTGCATTAGATCTACATTTATTTTGCATAGTACTTACATTAAGTTCATCATTTAATCATTTAAATTCAGATTTAGATTCATATTACATATTAAAAATATTCGAATAGTTCATCAATTGTCCTTAGTTAAACTTGCATTTAGAGATAATAATTTAGAAAAATCTATTCCATAAACTTATGTTACAGATCAGAAACATAAATCACATAAGACATACTTAGATTCTAAAATTCAAATCTAAAAAACCCTGACCTAGGACCCATTCTCCCATGGGTGAATGAGTCCCTATACAAACCCTATAGACTATTTTTTGGGTGCTTTTTAGCTTCTATTCTACAATTCTGTGACTATTTTCTATTCTTAGAATTAAATCCCTGAAACAAGTTGTTTGTGCATTCAAAGTATTGACCATTTATTTAGATTTTACAACATTGTGGAAAATATTTCTTGCATATTTCAATTAAATATAGTGTTAGATATACGCACTTTTCTTTCATTTTCAGAATCATTGCATAGATTAGATAGATTAGTGTACATTTTACAATCATTAGAAAATAAAATAAGAAATTAAAAACATTAAACAAAACAAACAAAAAAACTAAATGGCTAACCTTGGAGAAAGAATACCCTTCAAACCCTTTAGTTGTGATGACTTTTACATGTTAGATGAAGCCCTTGATGACTTCATTTCACCTATAAATCCACTAAAACGTTTGTACAATAGGATGCAAGCATAGACAATTTATGACAATCATAGTTGCTCTTCTCCCAATACCTCCCCTACTTGTGATGATGGTATTTTGGTGTTAGAAGACCCAATTATTCAGCATCATGAGAATCTTGTTTGTCCCTCTTCTAATGTTACATTTGTTTCAAAGAACACTAAGATGGATGGAATAGATGAAGATGTTAAGTTCACATTACATTACCCCTCACTAGAAGGTCATCTAGGTAACTCAGTTGAGGTTATGAATGCACAAATTAGATCTCCTTTAATTAGTGAGCCTCCTATGTCACCTCCCATAATAGAATCACCTAAAAAGAAACCATTAAAATTGGGAGAATCTTGAAATTTATAATGTAATCTAATAGCAACCATGTTTTGTAGCAACTGAGTTGTGATGACGTTACTCACACATACAATACATGGAACAATATGCAACCTCAAACCATTCCTTCTTCATTACCATTTTCTCAACCTATTTTTCCTAGTGATCCTTGTTTACCATTACATGGAGGAAAGGAGTATGATTTTGTTGAACAACTTAAACATACTCCCGCTCCAATATCCTTATGGGAACTTATTCAAACATCACTTACATATAATAGGATGCTCCAAGAAATTTTGCAGAAGAATAATATCCAATTTTCTATGAAATTGAATGATGTAGAAACCTCCTTTGATTGTATGCAAGTGACAAAGTTAGAAATCACATTCCCTAAACATGAATTACCCTCACTTGAGATACAAAATAATGAGGCCTTAATGATAAAGGTGATTATTAATGAAACTGCAGTTAGGCACACTATCATAGACAATGGATTAAGTCTTAATGTTTGTAGCATTGATATCCTAGATAAAATTTGTATGGACAAGAAGCTTATTCAACTCAATGATGTTAATATTCATGGCTTTGACAATGTTAATAGGAAACCATTAGGAATGATCACATTACCTATTGAGTTCGGACCTATAGTTTTTCCTACCCCTATCCATATAATGCTAGGACCTATTTTACACAACCTTCTCCTAGTGAGACCATGGATTCTTGCTATGAAAGAAGTCCCATCTACTCTTCACCATGAGATGAAATTTGAATACAACAACAAGATATACACAGTTGAAGTACATGAACAAAACTATAAATCATAAGTTCAACATAATCATAACACTTCCAACTCCCCTAATACTTCCATTCCAACCTCAAAATTAGAACCTATACAAGTTGATTTCAATCCTAATTGTTTTTCACCTACAAAAAAACTCTGTAGTGATGATTTGGGGTCATTAGGTTTTACACCTAATTTGAACGAAGAGTCCAAATGTCACCCTCAAAGTCCAAAGAATCAATTACAAATGATTCATCTTGAAACACATGTTTTAGTGATGATTTGGGTTCATTAGATTTTACACCCTCCTTTATGGGAGAGTAAAAAATCTCACAATCTACACCTAGAGAATCTTGTGTTTCATTTTCTCAAATTGGTTCTACTTCAACAACATCACCTCATGATTATGATGGGGGCCTTTCAACTCCCCTCCCTCATGAGAGGATGATGCATAAAGTTTAGAAAATTAAAAAGGATTTGTGTTCTCATGAAGAATACAATCCCTTTTAGAAGCATAGAACCCCTTCATCTAAGCTAGAAGAATGTTATGTTCTTGTATAAAAACTCCTTTCTAAACATGGAAAGAATGAAAACATGGAGAAAAATGATAGAGAACAAGTGAATTATATACCATACTCTTTCAAGAAAGATCTAGGTTTGCCACCTTTATCTCCATCTTCATTTAATGCCTTGTCTACTATGTGTATGACATATGGTGCTAAGAAAGAAATATCCCCTATTGTTGATCGAGAGAGCATCTTGTCGAGGCTTCTCGAAACTCGATTTATTCTTTTTCCTCCAAAAACATGAAAGAAATTTTATAACAAGAGTGCATTTTTTGCATACCATAAAGTTCATGGTTGTTCTACTAATGAATGTAAGGCTAAGAGATAAAATTCAACATCTTAAACATTGTTGTGCTCTTCCTTGTGTTGATACTGATTTTCATCCTATCATGTTTCTCATCACTATGTGGCATTAGTAGCTTTATGTGTCTTTATCATTTCCATTCATGGTGGTACAATATTAGGTGAAACTGTATCTCTTGGTAGAAACATGATAGTTCTAGGTGGTTTTCTTTGTCTCTATGATCAAGGGGGGCAAGGATAACTAGTCTTTGGGAGTTGTGGATTCTTTCCAAGGATCCTCTCTTTCTCTCTTTCTAATTAAAATAAAAAAATAGAAAGTATGTTGACATTTTAAGTGGGGGGCATATTGTCCCCCATTTGTTGTTTTCATGTTCCCTTCTTAGTGATGATGGCATATATCTCCTAGGAATAATGGCCATTATATTGGCATTATTTTATCGACATTGGCATTATTTCATTTTGGCATTAACATTTCGACATTTCTTGTTTAGCAAAGCATATTGATCATGTTGTGGTTAGTACAATGGGAGCCTGTAGACCTGGTGTGACTTTCTCATTGTATGGTGAGAACCTAGATAGAGGCATAAATTTCTCACTTAGCCACTATCCCTTGTGAGTGTATTTTTCCAAAGGCTAACTAGCATAACATAATTTGCTTTCTTGTGTAGCGTTGGAATTTTTTGTAAAGGCCATTTAGCATAACACAATTTTATTTCTTGTGGAGCCTTTGTGTTGGATGGATGTGGCATAATAAAAATTTCTAGTCCATATTTCTTTTCTCTTCACTTTAATTTTGACATTGTATGTTTGTGTATCTTGTTTTTCTTTGTTATATCATACATCTTGTGTGTGTCTCTTTGTACCTTTGTTGTTTTTTCCATGAGATATTAGATCTTGGGTGCTTGATCATCCTCCTTATTCTTTGTTGTATTATCTTTCCAACGATAATGCAATTAGACCCCTCTTGATTGTCTACTTTAGTGTGATTTTGTGCTTGTGCTCATCGTCTCACTAAAGTGGGGGCTAAATGTCGTGTAGAAAAATGTATCCCCTTTCATTTTCTCACTTTTTTGGGCCCTCCTAGTTAGAATGAACTTAATTATGCCTTAATTTAGTGTTGTAAAATGTATTTATTTACACTTTAACACTTATTTAGGGCTCCTTTAATTAATTGAGCTTAATTTTCCTGAATCAACCCCTTAATTAATTTACCAAGCCTATTTTATTACATTTTATAAAGAGGAAACATGACATTCATTAATGCCTTAACATAAAATTTATCATCAAGAAATGTGTCTCCTAGGTTTAGGGACCTAGGAGCCATTCACCCATCAGTGAATGTGTCCTCCCTTAGACCTAGGACCTAAATTTAAACTATGTCTTTGTTAATATTTTAATGTTTTCAAATCTATATTTCAATGATGGCTTGTGAAATTTGAATTTCGAGAAATTAAGGATACATATCTATAAATATAAGGTTATTTCACTAAGTTTCATCTAAGATTTTCAATTGAGAAAAAGTATAGTAAAGTTGATGATCAAGAGCATTCAAGAGTAGACTTCTTCATCATTTGTTGCAGCAATCAAGATCCATTCATCATGTCAAATTTATGTTTAATCATGCATATTTTTGGAGCTAACATTGTGATGAAGGTTTCAAGATCTAATCCAAGCATTCAAGTCAAATATTCAAAGAAAGATTAAAGTATCAAGATCCACATCAATTGAATCCATTTCGTAGAAGATCGACATCAACATTTTAGTCCTTTAAAGGTTTATTCAAGGGTTTGGTGAGTTGCAACATTGCATTTGTTCATTCATCATTACTTCATGTTTCGTTGTTTCATTTCAAGGTTTAATTACCAAATGGGTTTTGACCAAGGAAAACCCCCATTCACCCAAAAACAAAAAAAAAATCCCCTCTCTTTGTGTATTGCAAATTTGTAGGTTGAAAAGTTGAAGACCTCAAAAGTGAAAAATTGCCAAGTTTCATTTGTTGTCACCTTTCTTTTCATTCATGGAAACTTGGATCTCAAACTTATTTTTGATTGTCCAGCTGTAAAACCTAGGAATTTGGAAGTCTAGACATAGGAGTAGAGGTCCCAAAAACCAATTTTGAAAAGCCTTACAAATGACCCATTCACCATAGGATGAATGAGTCCTCAGAAAACTTCTAAAAACATCATTTTGTGAGAGGTACACAACATTTATCTCTTCTAGATTTTCTAGAAACTTTGTTGGTTCCTTAAATTTTCTGCTTAATCTACTAAATTTGAGTGATAGATTGTATTTTGGAGTTGATTTTCTATTTTTAATCTTTCTCCCCAAAGTGACGTTTGACCTAGACCCCCAACCTAACACAAAAAGGAAATCTAAATATTCCTTCATAGAATTGATTCTCCTAAGTGTAGTTAGTCAATTCTTTACGGGGATCTCATTTCCTAATGAAATTAGAAAAGTAAGACCCCTTTTCCCTCTTTGAATCCACTTTTCCATTTTCGGAAACCCTAGGAGCACTCTATTTTTCTATGTTTCAATTTCCAACTAATATCTTTACATAAGCTCAAAATCATCACACACAACCATGTCTTCTTGTTTGACTTTATATAAGAAATAACTAGTTATAGTACATTACACTAATTATCTAAAGTAATTTAACACCCCAAATTGTTTTAGGTATGTGTCACCAAAAAGTGTAGCCTTGACACTTTTCACTCATTTGGTCCCTTGCCTAAGGATTTTGGGCCTCCTTTTACCCTTTTTCCAACCTTGTTTCAAAGTGTTGTAAGGTTTTGTAAAACATTTTCACACTTTCCTAGGATTTTCATCACTAAACAAACCCTTTCTTATGGCATAATGACCCCTTAATGCACTTATAAGCCTTACTTTAGTGTGTTTTATGAGACAATCATGAAAACATCATTAATCACATGATAATCCCCGACAAGCAATCAAAAATGCCCAAGTCCATGTGGCTTAAAAATTCAAATTTAACTTAATTTCTTTCGAGATTTTGTCTCTCAAACCCTAAGGTCGGTCAGTGTGGTGTTATTTTGGTGAAATTAGGGCACAACTTGTATAAATAATGGTTTTTCCTCTCATTTTGACCCATAACAACCCTAATTATTCCATTAATTCAATCTCCTTTCTCCTACTCATCACTCTTCTCAAGCAATCTAGGGTTTGCATCCTAGGTCATCAAGACATCCTTTGCTAAAGCATTCAAGGGTTGATTGTTGTAGAAACTCAAGATCTATCCCCATGGAAAGATACTAGAATCATTGCTCCTTTGTTTCATGCTTTCTTATCTTATTTCATAGTTTGATTTAATTATCTAAAAGGGGTTTGACAAAGGCAAACCCCTATGCCCTAACATCCAACATCTCTTCCCTTCTTTATGTGATTTGCAGGTTTTATTTGTAGGTTTGTCAAAGAATAGGGTTAGAAGTCTTGTCATAAAAGTGTGAAAACTCTTCAAGGTTGGAGAAACCCTAGTTGGAGCTTGGAGAACACTTGTAGACTAGAATCTTCACTTTTGGGACCGGATAGCTAGAGGAGTAGAAAGTGTAGACCGGGGGCTTCCATTTCCAGTTTTTGATCTTCAAAAATTCAGAAGAGGACTAAGTCACCAACAATGGTGACCTGGTCCCTTTGAACCTTTTGTTCAGAGATTTTGGTAGATACTGATACCCTTTTGGCCGAAACAGGCTCGAGAGCAGTTTTCTAGAATTTTCCCTAAACTGGACTAGGTCGCCCAAAATGGCGTAAGTGTCCTAGTAGGCCAAAATTCTAGAATCAACAGAATTTCTAGTCCTCATTCCAACCTCTACATGTTTTCAGGTGCACACCTTTAATCTCATAATTTTTTGTTATATTTTGTTTACATTTCTTAGTTCATTTGCATATCACAATGTGTCTTCCAACATAGTCACATTCTCTAGGTTTTACATTAGTGGTTAGTTTCTATTTTCCATTTCCAGCACTTAGAGACATTCACACCCACACACCCCCATTCAACCCCCATACTTGAATTAACTCACCCAAAAAAACCAACCATTTGTGTGAAAGAGAGCCATTTCACCAACAAAGCTCCTAGATGAAAAACCCTAGGGGCCTATTGGGGAATCCTCTTTCCCTATTGTATGTTTTTGGTGGTTCATTTTGGTGAACCCGAACTACAAATACCCTTCCTCTCTCATTTGGTATCCACAATTCTCCTAGTATTTCTTTGCATTGCATGTTGCATTAGTTAAAGTGCATTCTAGGGTTTCAATTTTGCATTAGTGAAATGCATATGGGTTGCATTTTTGCAATTCTAAATCATTGAAAATCATCTTAAAACTATATTTTCATCTTAGGAATGCACAAACCAATACAGAAACCACCTAACCCCATCCAAAAAATCTGAAAATTTTCAAAAAATCCCTAGGAGGACTAAGTCACCACCCTGGGCGACCTAGTCCCTTTTCACCCTTGAAACTACTTCTTACAAAGCTGAAAAACCTTGTTTTTAAGCTTCTATTTTGTGCCATTACCTCTCTATATCAATTGGTTGTGTTTCTGTAGCATGCATTTCATTACATTTAGCTTAAATTAGCTCATTTCATGCATTGTACATTTTCACATTTTGCATGAACACAACATTTTATTTTCAAATTATTGCATAGTGTAATCAGTAAATTACCTTGTTTGAAATCTAAAAATTGCAAAATTGCATTTCATTTTCAATCTTTACATTGCATTTCAAAATGTTAGTTTCAATTCTTTCTAAATTTGCACAGAAATAGTTTGTGCATAAACATGTTAATCATTCATTCAATGCATTCCCTAGTTATGAGATTCTAGAGAATGAACACATTGATACCTATCTTACACTTGCACTACCTTCTATCTCTCCTATTTGTGAGGATGATGTGTTATAAGAAAATACAAACATAGATAATCATGATGAATATAATTGTTCTTCTCCTAATAAGTTCTCTCCTTTTAGTGACGAAGGTATCTTGCTGACAGAAGGTACAATCATTGAGCATCATGATGGTCTTGTTTTTTCTTCTCCTCATCCCCTTTGGGAAGATATTTTAGCATAAGAACATGAAATCATAGACACCTTCCTAAACATCACCTTACCTAGACTCCATAACCATGCCCATGACAATTATCCTTCTCCTACTATCCACCCTTGATGTGTAGAAGATAGTTTTGTGTTAGAAGCTATCCTTATTAAGACTCATGGGAATATTCTTCCTGCTTTTCCTGATGCCCCTCCCATTTGGGACAACCTCTTTGAACAAAAAATTCCTTCTCTTGTTATCTCCTCTATTTGTGATGAAGCTACTTCACCACTCCTAACCATGGACTGTGATGAACATATTACAAGCTCTCCTACTAGGGTGAATACTATGGCACAAGAGAAAGTGACTCTAGACAATCAACTAGAGCCTTCTCCTCCTCCCCCCCTCTCAATAAACAAGATAATCAAACCATTGATCTTCCCCTTACATACGATGAATTTATTTTGGAAGAACCACCCTTGAATGTTAAGCACACTTGGTTGGTCATTCTCCTCAAAACTCTCCTACTAGGGAAGGTATCATGGTCGAACTCCTTTCAAGCAATAGTCATGTGTCTTCCCTGGGTAATGATATGAAGATTATACTAGATTGACCTTTCTTAGACATACATCACACCAAGCCCACAAAGGTTATGGATACACAAGTGTCCATTATATCCCCCTCGATCAATGCACCTCTAATTACATACCCCGTGGGCCATCCTAAGAATCCTCTAATCCTTTACCCACTAGCACACAAGCAACAAAATCCAACCACACCCGAATTCATCCTTCACCCATCTACAAACAATGTTTCACATCAACCAAGTTGCCATGACCTTGCTCACATATATGACAAAGTCTATACCATCAATGCCAAATTAGCAGAAACTTTGTTTACCCATCCACATAAATAAAATTAGTTGTTTCTCCTTGCCATGTAATAGTTGTAGGATCATAGCATACTCACTATTTCATATTTTGCATCCCTTGTGAGGAGTAGCATACAATCCTCCATTCTCGACTCACCTTTGTCCTGCACTGAATGGGGGCAATGGGTTCAGTATCCTTGTCCTTGTATGTCACTTTTCGTTGTCTCCTTTGAATCTTCATTAACCTTTCATAAAATTATAAGAGTAGTCTTGGGATGTGGATGACATGTCTTAAGTTTACTCACATATGACATACTCTCCCTCTTCATGATGTAGCCTACTTCAGAAACATATGACTTGGCATAGGGTTTTCCAAGTTCGCTCTCATGTATTCTTTCCCTTATCCTTGGCTACTTTAAAGCAATTTCTCACAGTGATGGTGTAGCAATTCCTTTAAAGTGGGGGCATTCATAGACAACATTTTTTGCAAAATTTTATGGCATGATTTTTCTTTCCTCGTGATGTGTCCTCTTCTTGGTGGTGTCATTGGGTTTGATGCTTTCCAAGAGTGTACAATCAACTGAAGTGGCCTAATGCGAATGAGGCATCCCATGGATAACTATCTGACACCCTAACTTTTCCTCTCTTGGAGACATTAGGCACAATGAGCTCCCTAAGAATAATACCTCGTATGAACAAAGCAAAATTCCCTTCAAAAAAAATCTTCACATAATATTCAACAACATTTACAAAAGAATTGCATTGTGGTGCCTTATCAAAGTTATCAAGCAAGGTAACTTTGGTATGGTTAGTATGATGGGAAGCTGACACACTGGCATGACTTTCTCATTATGCGGTGAGAAGCCGACACACTGGCAGGACTTTCTAAATAAATCACTTATTTGGGACAACTCACCACATGGATGACCTAATGTTCTATGGCCCTAGAGTGCGCATATTTTCAACCTCCTTCTTTCTTTTAGTTCTTGTCATCGCATGATCATGTATCTTGTTTTTCTGCAAATCATTCACCCTTGAATGTATCCCTTTGCACTGATGTCGACTTGACTTAGGATCTCGAACCTTGGGGGCTTGACCAACTTCTTCATTCTTCACCATTCTTCACCATCTCCATTGGGCTACTTTAGTGTGAGTTTGAAGCAAGTTCATCCTCTCACTAAAGTGGGGGCTAAATGTGTCACCAAAAATTGTAGCCTTGACACTTTTCACTCATTTCGGCCCTTGCCTATGGATTTTGGACCTCTTTTTACCCTTTTTCCAGCCTTGTTTAAAAGTGTTGTAAGGTGTTGTAAAAACATTTCACACTTTTCTAGGCTTGTCATCACTAAATCAACCCTTTCTTATGGCATAATGACCCCTTAATGCACTTATAAGCCTTACTTTAGTGTGTTTTATGAGACAATCCCGACAAACATCATTAATCACATGATAATCCCCGACAAGCAATCAAAAATGCCCAAGTGGACTAGGTCGCCACCTTGGGTGACCTAGTCCCATGTGGCTTAAAAATTCAAATTTAACTTAATTTCTTTTGAGATTTTGTCTCTCAAACCCTAAGGTCAGTTTGTGTGGTGTTATTTTGAGGAAATTAGGGCACAACTTGCATAAATAAGGGTTTTTCCTCTCATTTTGACCCCTAACAACCCTAATTCTTCCATTCAGTCACTCTCCTTTCTCCTACTCATCACTCTTCTCAAGCAAGCTAGGGTTTGCATCCTAGGTCATCAAAACATCCTTTGCTGAAGCATTCAAGGGATGATTGTTGTAGCAACTCAAGATCTATCTCCATGGAAAGTTACTAGCATCATTGTTCCTTTTTTTAATGCTTTCTTATCTTATTTCATCATTTGATTTAATTCTCTAAAAGTGTTTTGACGAAGGCAAACCCCTATGCCCTAACATCCAACATCTCTTTCCTTATTTGTGTGATATACAAGTTTTATTAGCAGGTTTGTCAAGGGTTAGAAGTGCTGTCAACAAAGTGTCAAAGCTCTTCAAGGTTGGAGAAATCCTAGTTGGAGCTTGGAGAACACTTGTAGACCAAAATCTTCACTTTCCGGACCAGATACTTGGAGGAGCAAAAAGTGCAAACCGGGGGCTTCCATTTCTAGTTTTTGATCTTCAAAAATTTAGAAGAGGACTAAGTCACCAAAAATGGTGACCTAGTCCCTCTAAACCTAATTTTTAGAGATTTTGGTAGATCTGGATACCCTTTTGGCCGAAACGGGCTCTGGAGTAGTTTTCCAAGGTTTTCCCTAAACTGGACTAGGTCACCCATAATGGCGTAAGTGTCCCAACAAGCCAAAATTCTAGAATCAACAACATTTCCAGTTCTCATTACAACCTCTAAAAGTTTCCAGGTGCACACCTTTAGTCTCATAAGTTTTTGTTACAGTTTGCTTACATTTCTTAGTTCATTTACATATTACAATGTGTCTTCCAGCATAGTCGCATTGCCTAGGTTTTACATTAGTAGTTAGTTTCTAGTTTCCATTTCCAGCACTTAGACACATTCACACACACACACCCATTCAACCCCCATTCTTGAATGAGCTCACCCAAAAACACCAACAATTAGTGTGAGAGAGGGCCATTTCACCAAGAAAGCTCCTAGGTGAAAAACCCTAGGGGCCTATTGGGGAATCCTCTTTCCCTATTGTATATTTTTGGTGGTTCAAGGTACTCCTCCATTTTGGTTCACTTTATATTATACTAAAATTACTAATTCTCGCAACAATTCATACATCTAGCTATAATGGAAGATCATGTTGATCCCCATAGGGTTATCCTAGTTTTTCTTCAAACAAATTTATTTCATTGAATCTCAAATTATTATGATTTTGTAAATAACATTCCTACCCCGACTATAATACCCTCCATTTTGGCTTCTTGTTCAAACAGTGTTCTTTGCTTTGTTTTAGTTTTTTAGGTTCTTCGATACTTTGAGATACCTTATCATGTGTGTGTTATTGGATCACTAGTTATTAAGCGACATAGACTATAGTGGTTGTGTGATGTATCTCTTTGATGCTTTATTGTCATGATTTAATTAGCGAAATGATGTTAGTTGTTATAACATGTTTATTACACATGAGTTATTTGATTATTATGAAACTACCAGTTTATGATGAGTGTATTGGTGAAGGGGACGCGATCGCATCACTCGCTTGTGAGCACCCTGCGATTCTGTGATTTCCTCTTCATGGTGTGTATTTTATGCTTTTTACCTACATGTACTTTGATATCTCGTTTATAGACCTGTTTGCAAGTACATGACATCAACTCCACCTGATTTCACAGGTTTGAGCATGTCAACCCAATGGTTAAGTTGAACGGGAGATAGTAATTAGCTAACATGTGTTAGGTCTACAACCTAGCCACAGTGTGTCATCACTCTTTGCTTGGTGTGTCTTCGTTTGCCTTGTTTATTGCTATTTAATTCTGCAAGTTTTATGTTATGGAAATAAATGTTAAAGTATGCATTAAATGATGTTGGTATTTATTTAATTAATTTTAGATAATATGATGGAAGCTCTCTATTTAAATTAATTAATTTAATTTAATTTATTTAGTAAATTAAATTTAATCCATGTGGTTAAATTTATTTATTAAGTAATTAAATTAATTAATTAAATTATTCATTAAGAAATTAGTTTAATGGAATTAAATATTTTAAATAAATTAAACCATGTTTTGAGATTATTAAATTATTTATCAAGCAAATAGATGAATTGATTAAATTTGTTTAGAAATTCAATTGTGGTTTGAAATTATTAAAATTGCAAAAATGACTTGAGGAAATATTTGTGTTGTTGAAAAGATATTTTTAATTTGACATGTGTGTGAGAAGAATTTATGAATGACTCTTGTTGAGAAATTATTCTCGAAGAGAATATTTGCCATAACTGAGTGAGGTAAGAGGTTACTTCATGGGAATGAAAAGAGGGATATTTTTCAAAGGTTTTGGGGGTTGAAAAAAAGAAAAGAAAGAGGTTCTTGGGAATTTTGGTGGCTTATGTATTTTTTTTACATCTTTCTCGAAGTGGTGATTTTGGAAAGGCTTTGGAAATTGAACTTTGAAGGCGAGGCTCTGCTCCAACCTTCATTTCTTCAAGCTTCAAGAAAATAGGTTCTTTTATTGTATAATTTATTTAGTTGATTTAAAAAGTTTGTTTGTACAAAATTCAATTATGTAGAATCTTTGTTTAAATTGGTTAAAAGAAAATTGAAAGATTGTCTGTGTAAGAAGATTTTGTATTTTTTTGTAGAAGCTTTTTTTTGTCTGTGATTTCCATGAAGAAACCTAGAGCCTGTGCAGGAAATTTTAGTTACAGTGAAACCAAAGAGTAAGATTTGAGAATCTCTGAGGAATTATTAGATTTAAACAAGGAAATAAAACCCAGAGGAAAACAAATTTAAATTTAGGGAATTTTTAGTGTTAAAATCTATGTTGAAAATTGTAAAAACCTCTGTGAAGAAACTGTTTTAAACAATAGGAATTTTTAGAAGAAACAACAAAGATTTTTAAATCTTTATTGGATTGGAAAAATTGTCTCGTAAATGGTTTGGGGAAAAATCATTGCCTCTTTATTCTTCTCTGTAATTTGGCTTCCTTCCTGTAGATTGCATTTTGGAAAATTTATTTCCCAGTCATAATAATTTTTTGATGGATTTATAAATATATATATATATATATATACATTGTAATGTATACAAATATATATATATATATATATATATATATATATATATATATATGTATATATATTTATTGTATTCTTGTCAAATGTTCTAAAAAAAAACTCGTAATCAGTATGGCGAATTTGGGAAAGGTTTTTATTTTTTTATTTTTTTTTTAAATGCGTCTCATATGAGATCGCACTATTGATTGTATTAATGGGGGATTGGGGAGGCTCTACCTCCCCACAACCACCCCTTAAGGGAGCGACTGTGTGGAGGGAGACCCCCCACAGCCCCTCCCATAGTTATCATGGCCACACCATTTGTTTGAGGTTTGGCTCAACATCAACATGCTTTAGCACAATCGCCCCCAAACACATGGGCTTCCCTTGTAAATGGAATAATTTGCAAATGAAAAGAAATAAACTATGAATGAATTAAGATTCGTCTGCCTCTTTTATTGCAAATTTTGATTAGTTTAAGTTATTTAATATGAAATATATATATATATATATATATTATGTATATATATGTATATATATAATGTGTATATATATGTTATATATTTGGTTTGTAAAATATCAATTGTATATTTAATGAATATATATCATAAGTGTATATACATAATTATATAATTTAAAATATAATTATGTGTGTATATTTATGTATATATTAAATATATATATAAATATTTAAAATAGTTTTATTTCAAAAAGGTAACATGTTTATATGCTTAGAAAGGAAATTGAAGTTAAATTTTCACTGGATTTTATGTTGCTTTTATAAGTAATCAAGGGTTGATTTATTTATTTAAGTTAGTATATTTTTCCTTCTCTGTATTTGGAAAGACAATAAATTATTATTTTTAATTATTCTGTTAGGGCAATTTCTTTCTTTGCTATGAAATGAATTTGTAAGGGAAATGAATTTAGAATATCCAAAAATAGTTATTTCCTCACAATTGCCTTCTATGTTTATTTCCTCTATATTTTGGTATGGGGAAGTGAGTTTAAATTGTTTAAGACTTCTGGTAGTGAAAGAGGGAAATGGGGTTGTATGTTTATTTGTGTCGACCCAGTGATTGAACCTTTGGTTAGTGATTTTGTTTTGTTCATTGTAACCGGGTTTCCAAGAACAAGAAAGTTGTACCCTTATGTCTTAATTAAGGGTGGATGTTATTTTTGGACTAGCACTAGGTTTCCTTGGGTTGTGGAATTGTTCCACCAAGTTTTCATAGGGGAGTGGCTTGCAATGAGCGCCAACACACAAAGGGGTGCCAGGATAACTCATTGTAGGTTTGTAATCTAGTGATAATATAATTAATTTGTTAGGGGTTGGCTAGCTTCAACACTTAATCTAGACTAATAAGCCTCGCTCATAGACCCTTATGCTAATATAGGCTTGGGATGAGATGAGAAGGCCTGGAATGGCATGATCGGTATCTTGTCTTCATGAAAGATATTTGATTTCACTTTGGACTACATGTGGGGCCGAAAGTCGTTAGAGGTTTCCAAGAGATCCCAAGATGGGGGTCGGGGCCTAGGAAGATTCACCAAGATATCCCATGTAGCATTGTGATGACACTCCTCCTAGGTCAACTGTCTTGTTAGTATTGTGAATCGAAAATGGCTTCAATTGGAAGTAATGTAACCTTGTGTTGGTTTGGTGTAAATAGTTGGTTGAATCAATGTGTGTGTGCTAGCCTGTGATTAGAGGTTGTAGGTTTTTCCATGTTATGTTGTTACTATCTCCTAGCATGGGGGGTGGGCCTTCGAGTACCACTTGGTTGGGTGGAACATGCACCATACACCGTTGGGTCCCCCTTTGATCTTCAGTACTTGATGGTGAGGTATCCATTTGGAGAGCTCGCAGTTTCCTATATTTAAAACAAGCAATGTAATTATTTCAGTTTGACTCATGTTATTTTACCTCTCATTTGTAGTTGAGGTGAATATTTGTATAATGTAACACATTTGTATTATTGCCTCATTCAGGGAATGAGAGATGTAACCTTATGATTAATTTAATGAATATGGAGGTTTTTTATATCTCTTTATGTTATAATGTAACTTTATTTTGTATGAGTACACTCAATTCTTTATGTAAGTAAATGTTATAGATGTTATGTGATGTTTTTATGGGTTTTATGTAATCCCAATCTCGTAGCCTTAGAGGTTGTTGTCAATTTGTAAGTGAACATGTATGCTAATACACTTTAAATAAATAAAAAATTGGTGCACTTAAGTAGTTAATTGCAACTTCCTCTAGGGTTCTGTGGCGAGGTATTACACCCACTCTTTTAAATTTAAGTTGGGACGATCTTGTAAGACTAATCCAAATATAATAGTGGCTCATATAAAATAACAAGGTTCTCAAGTGACAAGTATTTTGAATAGCATTATAACATAATAAAGATTCACATGTTCAAGAGAGAATCTTTTAGGCTTCAAAATTTTGTTAAGTTTAAAATAGAGTAAGTTGTCCCTGGAATTCACCTTCCAAATTAGTTCCATCAACTCTGAATGGGGTATAGAGCTAGAAAGAAAAGATTCTTCCATGAAATGCATTTCTCCTTTAGATTAGTAACCCTAAATAAAATAGGTTCCCATGGTCTCTTTGATTTCAAATTGGTGGTTCTTTGGTTTGAATTAATTAATTATTATTCTAGATCTATGACCCAAATGACTTTATGGCAACCTATTTGAATAATCTATGATTAAAAGATGAATTTATTCATAAGGGTTAACTAGGCATAGAGATGAAGAAAAACATACTAAAAAATTCTCCCAATTTATATGTGAAGATCTCTATGAACTCCCAACAAGGTCAATACCTTCTTGGGAATATTTCTAAAATATCCTCCATAACTTTGATCCTAGTTGAATTATGATGCATGGTCTCTAGAAGGAATTAAGAATCTTATATTATAAATAAGATAAAATTAGAGCCTAATAGAAATACAAGTAGGAGATAGTCAAACTAGGATATTGATACATACACATATTGGTGACCTGGTAAAATATATGGTATGAATAAATTGACTCTAGAACATCTAGTTGTGATATAAGTAACATAATAAGGGGAGGTATTATGATAGACAAAGAAAAGATAGAAGAGGAAGATGCCTAAAGATCACATGACACAAAAACTAGTAGTGGTTTAGTTGAGAATATTCCTACATAAAAATCCATATATCCTCCATGGTTATCACTAATCCATGCCATACTAGTACAAAAATCACAATTCCTTAAATATATTTTCATTTTAAAGCCTAAAGGTACAACTACAACAAGCCTATTAGGAATAGCTTTACAAAAATTCTACCCCTTTCATGTGTTTTTGACTTAACCTACCTTGGATTCTTATAAATTGTAATGAGTTATTATCTATGTATGATATTAACTTCTTGGGTAATAATTAATTCCTCCATTTCTTTAGTGTTTTTATTATTTCATTAAATTCTTGATCATATATTGAATATTTTCTTTCTTCCCCATTCAAATTTTAATTGAAGTAAGCAATGGGCCTTCCCTCATGACTCAAATCTCCACCAATGGCACATCCTTTTGCATCACAATATACCTATAACACTTTACCAAAATATGAAAAACCTAATTTACTAGTTTTTTTTATCACCTTTTTCTTCAATAACTATTTTTTTTATCTACTATATTTATCCACTGAAATTATTTTCTACTACCCTTAATTTCCTCTATGATTGATGCATAAATGCCACTAGTTTTTTAATTAAATTCCTATAGAAGCTCACCAATCCATGAAAACTTATGGCTTCAAACATACTCCTAGGTGAAGGCCAATCCACAATTTATTTGACTTTCTCTTGGTCCATCTTCAACACCTCTTCAAACACAACAAAACCTAGATACAATAGTCCTTTCTTCATTAAAATTTATTTATTTAAATTCACTATCAAATTTCCCTCCAACATTTTTAATACTAGTAGATAATATGCAACACATGTTCATTTAATTTTCCACAAATAAAAATATTCAATCCAAATAGACAATGAGAAACTTATTGAGGAAAGGTTTCAACACTTCATTCATCAACCTTATAAAATTAATAGAGTCATTTTTCAATCTAAATGAAATTACCAACCACTCAACCCATCCTTTTTCTTGATTTTTTTTCCATTCATCTCCTTCTCTGATCCTTTTATGATGAAATCCACTTTTAAAGTCTATCTTGATGAAGTACTTAGCTCCACTCAAATAATCCATCATATCAACCATCTAAGGAAATATAAATATTTACTTTATAGTAATCTAGGATTTATAGACATTGAATCAAAACACATCCACCATTCTCCATCCTTTTCTGGTGTCAATACTACTAGTATAGTGCATGGGCTCAAAATTTCTCTTATCAAAACCTTATATAAAAACTCTTGCACTTGTTTTTTATCTCCTCATTCTTTTGGAAAATTATCCCCTAAAATCAAATCCATGCAAAGACTTCCACTCCTCATAGGTCTCAATCCATGAGGGAACTCCATCAAAATTTCAATAATATCATCCAAGATCTCTTGAACTTCCATGTGTATTTCTTCCTTCTTACTTTTTCTCATAATATTTGTAGGCTTATGGATGAAATAAAAAATTTCTTTCTCCTTCAAATCCTTAAAATATTACTTCCCAATCACTAAAAAAACTATAATTTTTTTCGACTTCCTCACCTCTCTCTTTCATGGGATTTGAGACATATTATTTCCATTCATTTTTATTTTGTAACATTTTTTTTTATCATGAATGACTTCTTTATCATATTTATAAGGTCTACCCAATAGAATTTGGCACACAGGCATTGGAATAACATCATGAAATATCTCATCCTTATAACTACCAATATGAAAATTTACAAAGAAATATTCACTTACTAATAATTGGTGTCCATTTTCTAGCCATGAAACATTGTAAGGACTAAGATGCTTCATTATTTTTAATTTCAAATTCTCCACCATCTCTTCTAACACTAAATTTTTTATTTTTCCATTATCTATAATGACTCTACCATTTTCCTCTAGACATACATCTAGTTCTGAAATAATTTATCCTTTGTACTAGTTCTTCTTTCTCCCTTTTATTTAATAAAATTATCCTCATCATCAAGGATTCTTCATTCTTTGGTTATTCTTCATTCTTGGGTGAAGCCAAACTTTATTCCTCAACTAGGGCCACATGAATTATGGCCTCTTATCACTTTCCACTACTCTACTATATCTATTGGCATTGGAATTCCCTATACATAATTTATCCACATTGATAACATGTACCATTAAATCCTCTTCCTTTTCTAAAATATCCATGAACCGTGGGATAATCTTCTTTACCTCAGTAATAGTTTCCCATTCCTCAAGTTTCTTAAGTGTAAGAACTTGTTTGATAGGTTCTATCTTCTTCTTGTTTTATTGGATAGCCTCTTCTACTATTGGACTATTCTCTACCACATGAATTTCTTCACCTTCCTCTTGAATTATTTCATTTCTTCCATTCTAATTTATCTTCTACCTTAAGGGAATACTAGTAGGATTCTTCAATATTGTGTATTCTAATTAGACTAATCTCATCTTGAATTGATAAATATAGTCCATTCACTTACCTTGAAACCTTCTCAGCATTTTCATCAACGTGTCTTGCTCTAATACTCAATTTTTATAATTCTTTTGTACAATCCTTGACAATATATTCTCGTTAATTTAGATTCTACAACTTCTAGAATAAACTTAGGTGAGAATTAGTTGGTGAGAATTTGGCCTTCATTTTTGTCACCATTCTATCCCATGATTTGATATTTTATTTTCCTCTTCGCTATCACTTGTTTTGTAAATAGTTCCACCATAAGGATGAATGCCTTTTTATTTTAGTGTATGAAACTTTTGGTTTCTTTGGATCTTCAATTGATTCAAAGTCAAAATAATTCTTCATTTTTGAAATTCAATCTACTATTTCTTCAAGATTCAAACCACCATTATTGATTAGAAGATCCAACCTTAGTTTATTATTCATTTTCGACATTTCTCTCCTAAATATCTCTTTTCTTGGTCTATGTCTCCTTCGGTCACTTCATCTTCTCAGTCTATCACTTCATATTTTATAACATCTTCCACATGTACCCCTCTTCATTACATTGCTTCCATAACATCTATCTATACTATAATTTATCTTAATAGCTCTATATAATGATAATATCATCAGCCCATGGTGCTCCTCTTCAACCACGTCCTCTTTACACCATGTATCACTTTTTATAGTTCAAGCCTTCCTCTCCTCACTTTCCCACAAAATATATTTCTCAAGACTTCTTTGATACACTCAGAACAACAACCTACTCTAATACCACTTAGTATAGTTGTGGTTAAGGTACCTTATTAGGAAACCCAATCACACAACCAATACAACAATTAGTATAATAAAAATAATGTTTACACAACCCCAAATTATAGATTGTTATTATTCAACAATATTCACTATAGGAGTACATAGTTTTCTATCACATATTATGATATTATTGCTATGTCAATCTCCCTCTCTAGACCTCTCAAAAAGAAAATGTATTTTCCCTTTTGTACTTCTTGTACATGGAAATTCACCCATTTCTAGATGATATTTCAATCATTGCCTCAAGCCCATCATTTAATTTCCTCATCAATTTATAATTCTCTTAGTTCTTCTTTATTGAGGGTTTCTACTCTAGTAGAAAAAAGGAACTAACCACCCTTTGTTACTGGTTCCTAGTAGGCACCTTTATTTTTTATGTGTTACCTCTTTTTCCTTTTGATCGAGGCTTCAATCCTATTAGAAACCAACGACCTTGGACCAATGTTTGGGGTTTTGACCCTATTGGGAACTATCACCCTTGATTTTATGTTGAGGGTTTTTTCCCTATTGGGAATAAGAATCCTTAGTTTTGTGTCGGGGATTCTAGCCTTGTTGGGATCCACCACCCTTGGCCCTATGTCAAGGGTTTTAGTCCCATTGTGAACCAACACCCTTGGTTTTTTGATAGGGATTATGGACATATTAAGAACCCAAAACCTTAGTCTTCAAAACATTATCCTTGTCATTGGTTCCAACTTTAATTGGAACCTAACACCCATAACATTTTCCAAGGGATCTATGGGAATCCAAAACCAAGCACCCCATTAGGAGTTATGAAGGAACCCAACACCAATACAAAATCAAGGTTCCTACTAAATATTTGTCATGGGTTCCTACTTTTTCAGAAACAATACTTAAATATTTATATTCTACTCAGTTAGAGGTTCCTTGTTAATAAATATACAAACTTGAAAATAAGCTAATCTTTTTGGGATTGAGAATAAAACAAAGAGATTGGACCTTAAATGTACTGATTGGGAACTCGTTAGAACTATTTTTGGTTCTTGGAACACCCAAAATCTCTAATTGTTTATTTGTGTCATCCAAACTTGTGATTTCCCATAAGTTCACCATTTTTCATCCAATTTCCTCCAAATTTGACCTAGACATACCTTTTTTTAGCTCTTTTGCGATATGAAGTCTTAACTTAGTAAAACATGCAACACAAAAATTTGCTAGGATACCAACTTACCAAAACTAACAACACAAAAATAAGGCAAACTAAAAAATAAAAATATAAAATATTTTTGATTGATATAAGATTTCTCATGAACCTAAATGCTCCTACACCACAACCTCTTGAATTCTACATACTTATTAAAATTTTATGTTTTTATTAGATAAAAATATATACCCATTTTTTAATTGATTGATCATCAATGAATGTTAAAAAATACTTAGATTTATTCCAAATAAAGGTCTTTTCCATATGACCACATAAATCTATATGATTATATCAATTTTCTTAGCTCTACTAGATTTACCAATTGGAAATTTATCCTTGTGATTTTTGAGATAGAAAAATACATTCTTTATGTACACCTCTTTTATTTTTTTGATGAAAGGTAGACATTCAACCATTCTTAGTCTCTTAGGTAAAATTAACCCACTAAAATTGAGGTGACCATATCTTTGATGCCAAATTTTAGTTTCATTTATTTAACTATACTTTAAGGCTTGATTTTCATGAGTGAAATGAGGATTAAAAATCATCTCACCTATCATATTTAATCTTCCAACAATTCTATTACCTTTTAATTTATCACTTGTTACACACTCATCATTATCAAAAATCAATAGATCATTTTTCTGTAACATTTGTTCAATGAATACAAAATTATTTTTTCATTATTGGAACTAATAGTGTTTCATTAATATTCCTTAATTCACCATTTTCTATTGTGATTGAAATAATAGTGAAAAGGTGAAAATTGTGGGGCTCTCTTTCACCTTTAGGGTTTAGGACCTAAAAGGAGAGAGACAATCTTCACACAATTCACTCAAGAACAAACCCTTGAGATTTCAATGCAAAGGAGATCGAAATCTTGTGAAGGGACTGTCCTAGGGCCTAAATGAGATCTAATGAGGGGTTCGCCACCAAGTTTAGACTTGGAAAATACAATGCAATGCAATGTGAAATGCACAACCTTGAATGACCTAGAAATATGAACAAAATGCAATAGAAATTTATGAGACAAAAAGTGTGCACCTGGGAGAATGAAGAAGGAAAAATGGAAATGTGGAATTCTAGAAAATCTATTGTTAATGTTGACTAGGACTCATTCGACAAGCTGGGAGAATCAGCCCTTCTTTTGGGAAAATGTGTAGATATAGGTTTCAGCCGAAAGGGTATCCAAATCTATGAAAATCTCTGTTAGGCCTGTATAGTGGGAATAATTCACCACTTGTGGTGAATCAGTCAACTTCTACTTTTTTAGAAGTTTGGGACCTAATTTCATTCCTCTCGGTCTACTCTTCTCTTTTTCAATGGTTTCCAGATCTGAAACTATAAATTTCCACCTATAGGTCTTCTCCAAGCTTCTCCAAGACTTGATGACAACTTTGACAATTTTAGGGATTTGACAACTTTTCTCCAACTTTTCTCCTTGAAAAATCTACAAAACCCTAGTAATAAGGTGTTGTTGCAAATATGCTTGAAATAGCTACAATGGATGTCGTTCTTGGCTCTTGCTTGACAAACTTGCTTGAATCATCAACTCTACATCATAATTGTTAGCACAATAACAAACATGGAGAATACAATCTTTGACATGATGATTGACACTTGAAGATTAATCTAGAATGCTTGATAATCTACCCTTGAATGCCTTTGAATTCTTTTGTGAATTCTCAAATGCTCTTGTGAACTCTCTTGAATGCTAGGTATGAAAATGAGAGAAAGAAACCTGTATTTATATCCAATTATGCAAGAATTCCCAAAATTACAACACTACAAGTCGACATAAGATCTAGGAGAATAAAATCTCACAAAAAAATTTGAATTAAATTTGAATTTTGGTCACACGAGACTCATTCACACAAGGTGGTGAATGAGTCCCATCAGACATAATGTATGGGACCAAAAACCAAAAGTTTGTAGAAATGTGTGAAAACCGGTTCTAGGCCAAAAGATCTAGGTGGGACCCATTTTCTCAAGGTGGCGAATGAGTCCTAGATCCCTAAATATGGGCCACACAATCCAAAAACACCTAAATTATGATTGGTTATTGATTGGTGTCGGGATTATCCTCTAAAAGATGCAATAAATGAGGCTTGTGGATGGAAAATGGGGCCAATTAAAGCATAAGAAATCCCAATTATTAATGACAAGCCTGGATAAATATGAAAGTGTGTTACAACACTTTACAACACTCCAAATAAGGCAAGATTAAGGTTAATTTTGATTTGAATTATGTTTATTATGCTTAGTTAATTGAATAAACCCTAGAAAAGTGTGAAAATGAGTTACAACACTTTAACAAGGCACCATTAGAATCCCATTAATTCACAAGGGCCCAAGACCTAATGTGAATGTATTATCCACATTACAACTCTAAATCAAGGCAACATTAAGAAAAAATTTACAAGGAGAACCCAAACGAGTGTGAAAATGTCAAAGGATACATTTTACTACAGTACATTTAGCCCCCACTTTAGTGAGAGTTTGAACTTGCTTCAAACTCGCACTATAGTAGACAAACATGCACCAAGAGGGGCTCAAATGTACCAATTCCAATAAGATGGGACAACAACAATCAAGAGAAGTGATCAAGCCCCTAGGATCAATATCCCAAGATGAATCAACATGGGCACAAGGGTATGTGCAGGATCATCATGGAAAAAATAAGCTCTTAAGTGGCGATGAAAATTCAAAAAATAAGAGTTAGGCAACTTGGCGTAAAAAAATGAATAATTTATCTATATTATTTCAAAAATATGTAAGAATAGAATATTTAGTTAATTGGATGTAGTTTCTAAACTACTAGGTTTATTTATTTTTAAAAAATCTATTTGGTGAAAATTTTAAATTTCAATGTAGTAGTACTTAAATTTCAGGGAAAAAATAAGAAGTAGGTGTCTGTTTGACCACCCTAACCATAATAAAATGATAATAATTTTTTATAAGATTTTAGATATAAGTAGAGGACTCATGTCTTGATGTGATGCATATTTTTTTGTAATTTTTTTCCAAGTAAATAATTAATTATGAATTTTTTATTACAACTTCTAAAAAATATAAATACTCATATGTCTAACCACCTTAACTTGGTCAAAAATTCATGATTTTTTTTTTAATCCTATAGTATGCAAAGCATAGAATGTGACACATTTTTCAGATTAAAAAAATGTGATACTGTTTGAAAGTTATAGATGTTTTTCAATTAGCCTATCAATCAGGATTTAGTCATAATTCAAATAGAAAATGAATAATAATTATTTATTAAATTCAAAGTAAAGCATAATTTATATTGGTGGAAAGCTAAGAATCTCCTTTAAAAAACCTTTTCATTTCATCAAATTTGGGTAAAAAAAAAATTGTTAGCCACATGGGCCATCATATCAATTACATATCGCCACTTTTTGATCCATCATGATCCTGCACATACCCACAAAAGAACACATATGAGAATGATATAAAGAACAATGACAAGGAAAAAGCATACACTTCCAAATAAAAGAAAAGAGAAGGTGAAAATAAAATAAATAGAACAAGCTTCGACCATTTTTCCATCACGATGCGGATCAGATCTAGGCTGCTGGTCTAAAAAATGCATACTCACTCTGAGGTGATGAAACTCCTAGTTGTTCATCGGGTGAGAATTCCTAAAAGGTGAGACACATACACTCATGGCTGGTATGCACTCACACACACATGCAAGTGGCTATGGGGAAATTCATGCCTTGGTAAGGGCTTCCTGCTCAAACCATACCAAATTTATACCTCCTGGTAACTTTAATAAGTCGACACATAGAAAGAAATGATTTTCAACCTTCATGAGGCAAGAAAAACTTTGTATGCTTGGAGCTCATGAAAAAACAAGATGGTTCTACATGCATGCAAGTTGTGTTATGCAAGGTGGCCATATAACAAAAAATGCAAAAGAAAAAATAGGAAATGTTCAAAGGAGTTTTTCTTAGTTCATGCGAGGTCTTTAGCTTAGGGAACATTGTGCCTAATGTCTCCAAGAGAGGACTAATCAAAGAATATAATATTTACAACTTAGGGGATGCAGTGTGTCACATCAAGCCACTAAGAGGAATATAATATGCTAAGAGAGATCGCGCTCTTGAAGGAAATCGCACCCAATGTCATCCAGAAAGTGAAAAAACGTCGTATGAAGTAAGAGAACTACACCTTGAACCATGAAAAGAAAAATACAAAATAATAATGCCAATGTATGCCCCCACTTTAAAGGAATTGATAAACGTCATGCTATGAGTAGTTACTTTAAAGTAGAAAATGATAAATGCAAACAAGACGAAGACATGAGAGCTAACTTGGAAATCCCTATGCCAAGTCATATGTTTCCAAGTAAAGCTACGTCATGTAAGAGAAAAAGAAAAGAGAGGGGTTTCCCCCAAAATGAAAACACCAAACACATAAGGGATCTATGGATTTGGGGTCAGTATGAACATTCTTTGCTGCATTGTTTTTAGAGAGCTCGAAACTATCATCATCCCCCAAATACACATAGAGCTTGAAGAATGACACAAAGAGAGCGAAAACAAAGAAGAAAATTTTGGGTTGAAACATGGAAGAGACATAGGGTGTCTCGATGCCTTGCATCATACCAAAAAGTAAAACATAAGACAAATGAAAAGGAGTAAAGTGAAAAAGATTCACGACATAGAGAAGAATGAAGGTACAAATATAGGAATATTACAAAGAGAGAGAGAACATCAAACAAAACATCATGGGGGATCATATTACGCACATGTAATCACACAAAATAAAGTGAAAAATAAAAATGCAAAATAATAGTAAGGAAAAAATGAGTCAACCTATGAGCAATTATTTCGCCTCCAAATCTTAGTCTGTATAAGCGAAAGGTGATTAACATAGCTAAGGGACATTGGAAAATGCATTACTAGGACAAGGCTATCAACTTATTTCCCCCACTAAGTGTGAGACAAGAATGAGCTCAAGAAGGTGATGAGAAAGGTCATGTAATAGTAATAAATAGAATGTTTTACAACTATTACATGACAAGGGTGAAACAAGGCTAGGCAATCACACGATGGAAATTATTTCCATAAAAGTGAAAGTTTTTCAATATTAACGAGAATGCACGACACTCATCAGAACTGTGTCAAAGATTTCAATGATATGTGTAATGTGGAACTTTTGCGTCTTTAGGATATAGCACTAATTGATTCATAGGTGGTAATGTTATTAATTATTTGTTTAAAATAAATTGCAGTTTCCTTTCACTTTTAGGTGGTGGACAAGGAAAATTTAGTTTTTGTAACTTGTAAGGTCTCTTATTCTTGCTAGATTCACCAACTTCTCTAGTTGAAGGTTGAGGGAGAGGACTTAGGGAGATCCTATCATCCTTTTCACTTTTATGATTAATTGGTTGTTCTTTAAGAAGAAAGACATTCATATCAGGAGGGGAATCAAATATCACCATGCCATGACTTTGAAGTCATAGAAATTCTCTAGGAGGATTTCTGTTATGAGAGGGATCTTGATATCCTAACCCCTTTGTATTTTCATCAGTTGGTATTTTCTTTAGGAGTTGATGAATTTCATGTTCACTTGTTGTATCACATCCTTGTTTTCTCAAGATTGTGAAGCATTTTCCATAGGTTTCTTAAAGATTTATGGGAGTGTTTGTTACTTTGTTATTATAAAATGCTTGAGTTTTTGCTTGTCTAGAGGAGTTCTAGGTTCACTTGTTGAAGGGAGCTTAGGTTCAACTTTTGTTTTAGAATGTAAGTAACCAAACATCTCAAGAGGTGGTATTGTAGGGTGATTGGGTTGTTTCATGGATGGGTAAAAGGATGCATTAGCTTCAAGTTTCTTAAGACAATTTTTTATGAACCTATTCATGCTATCATCATCTTCTCCAATGATGTCAACATCACGAGGAGGATATGCATTAGGAGTTAAGTGAGAATGAGTAAGGTCAATGTCATTAGGTTCATTTCCAAAACCACAACTTGATATATCGACTAACGAATTTAGTGGCATCCAAATCTTGTTAAAGCACATATCCATGATGCAAATTTCAGATTGTAAACTATGCAATGATGTTATATAAATGTAATTTTGATTTCAATCAATGCAAAAGATGAATGAAATTAAGAGAAATGCAATGAATTGAATGAAAGAAAAATTCTACAATCTAAAACAAAAATGTAACAAAAGGAAACAAAAATTTAGAAAGTGAACTATGAATGCCAAAAAATGCAGTGCAAAATGTGCAAGGGGGTTGATTCACCCAAGGTGGCGAATGAGTCCTAGTGATGATTTTCTCAAAAAAAATCAAAAAAATTGAATTGAATTTTATGCTTTTTGTGTTTTTTGATATATATCTAAGATGCAAATGTAGAATTTCATTAATTTTCAATGAAATTAAATGTAAAAATTCAAGCTAAATGAGCTTTCACTAATGCAAAACTTGAAACCCTAGAATGCAAATTAATGAATGCAAATCCTAATTCAATGTGAATTCAAGATAAATATAGGATGTAAATGCACTCCAAATCAGAATTATGATGTTCTATATGCAAGTTCACAAAAATGAAAAGGTGAAAAATGTGGGGCTCTCTTTCACCTTTAGGGTTTAAGAAGTAAAAGGAGAGAAACAGTCTTCAGACAATTCACTTAATGAAAAACCCTTGAGATTTCAATGAAAAGGAGATTGAAATATTGTGAAGGGACTTTCCTAGGGGCTAAATGAGATCTAATGAGGGGTTCACCACCAAGTTTAGACTTGGAAAATACAATGCAATGCAATGTGAAATGCACAACCTTGAATGACCTAGAAATATGAACAAAATGCAATAGAAAGTTATGAGACAAAAAATGTGCACTTGGGAGACTAAAGAAGGAAAAATGAAGATCTGAAATTCTAGAAAATCTATTGTTAATGCTGATTGGGACTCATTCACCAAGCTGGGTGAATCAATCTTGCTTATGGGAAAAATTTTAGATATAGGTTTTAGCCAAAAGGGTATCTGGATCTATGAAAATAATTTTTAGGCTTGTATAGTGGGACTCATTCGCCACTTGTGGTGAGTCAGTCCACTTCTATTTTTTTGGAAGTTCGGGACCTGATTTTGTTCCTCTCGATCTGCTCTACTCTTTTTGACTGGTTTTCGGATCTAAAATTGTAAATTGCCACCTGTAGGTCTTCTCCAAGCTTCTCCGAGACTTAATGAAAACTTTGAAAATTTTAGGGATTTGACAACTTTTCTCCAACTTCGCTCCTTGACAAATCTCTAACCTAGCTCTACAAATCACACACAAGAAGAGGGGAAAATGTTGTTGGGTTAGTGAATAGGGGTTTTCCTTGGTCAAACCCCTTTTTGGTAATTAAAACTTGAAATGAAAGTAAATATGAATGGAGAATGATGAATGAACAAATAAAATTATTGCAACTCACCAAACCCTAGCAATAAGGTACTGCAAATATGCTTGGAATTGCTACAATGGATGTTGTTCTTGGCTCTTTCTTGAAGCACTTGCTTGAATCATAAACTCTACATCATAATTGTTAGCACAATAACAAACATGGAGAATATAATCTTTGACATGATGATTGACACTTGAAGAATACTATAGAATGCTTGATAATCTACCCTTTAATTCCTTTGAATTCTCTTGTGAACTCTCTTAAATGCTAGATATGAAAATGAGAGAAATAACCTTGTATTTATACCCAATTATGCAAGAATTCCCAAAATTACAACACTACAAGTCAACATTAGATCTAGGAAAATAAAATCCCACCAAAAATTTGAATTAAATTTGAGTTTTGGTCACATGGGACTCATTCACCCAAGGTGGCAAATGAGTCCCATCAGACATAATGTATGGGACCAAAAACCAAAAGTGTGTAGAAATGTGTGAAAACTGATTTGGGGCCAAAAGATCTAAGTGGGACCCATTTTCCCAAGGTGGTGAATGAGTCCTAGATCCCTAAATATAGGCCACACAATCCAAAAACACCTAAATTATGATTGGTTACTGATTGGTGTTGGGATTATCGTCAAAAATATGTAATAAATGAGGCTTGTGGATGCAAAATGGGGCCAATTAAAGCATAAGAAAGCCCAATTATTAATGAAAATTCTGGAGAAATGTGAGTGTGTTGCAACACTTTACAACACTCCAAATATAGAAAGATAAAGGTTAATTTTGATTAGAATTATGTTTATTATGTTTAGTTAATTGATAAAACCCTAGAAAAGTGTGAAAGTGAGTTACAACATGTATGAAAATGAAAGAAAGAACCTTGTATTTATACCCAATTATGCAAGAATCCTCAAAATTACAACACTACAAGATAACATCAAATCTACGAGAATAAAATCCCTCCAGAAATTTGAATTAAATTTGAATTTTGGTCACATGGGACTCATTTTCCCAAGGTGGTGAATGAGTCCCATCAGACATAATGTATCGGACCAAAAACCAAAAGTTTCTAGAAATGTGTGAAAATTGGTTCGAGGCCAAAAGATCTAGGTGGGACCCATTCGCCCAAGGTGGCGAATGAGTCCCAAATCCCTAAATATGGGCCACACAATCCAGAAAACACATGAATTATGATTGGTTATTGATTAGTGTCAGGATTATCATCAAAAATATGTAATAAATAAGTCTTGTGGATGCAAAATGGAGCCAATTAAGGCATAAGAAAGCTCAATTAATAATGAAAATCCTAGAGAAATATGAAAGTGTCTTACAACACTTTACAACACTCCAAATAAGGCAAGATTAAGGTTAATTTTGATTACAATTATGTTTATTATGCTTAGTTAATTGATAAAACCCTAAAAAAGTGTGAAAGTGAGTTACAACACTTTAACAAGGCACCATTAGACACCTGAATTATGATTGGTGTCAAGATTATCATCAAAAATATGTAATAAATGAGGCTTATGGATGCAAAATGGGGCCAATTAAAGCATAAGAAAGCCCAATTATTAATGACAAGCCTAGAGAAATGTGAAAGTGTGTTACAACACTTTACAACACTCCAAATAAGGCAAGACTAAGGTTAATTTTGATTAGAATTATTGTTATTATGCTTAGTTAATTGATAAAACCCTAGAAAAGTGTGAAAGTGAGTTACAACACTTCACAAATTTTTAACAAGGAACCATTAGAATCACATTAGTTCACAAGGGCCCAAGACCTAATTTGAATGTGTTATCCACATTACAACACTAAATCAAGGAAACATTAAGCCAAAATCCACAAGGAGGACCCAAGCGAGTGTGAAAATGTCAAAAAGATACATTTTACTACACTACAAGTAGCCTTACCTTTTCTTCCATGAGACTTATTATCTCCTAATACCATTTTACTCTAGTTATTCTCATCCAAATTTATAAATAAATTCTCCTTATATGTCACATGTTAAGAACACCTAAAATCAATATACCATACATTATTTTTTTGCAATTGTACTAACTAAGCCAAGAAGTGATTTTTTTATCTTCAATAGTATTGTGAGAATATTTTTTATTTCACCTTGTTACTCTAGAATTGTGATGCATAGTGTCTAGAATTCCTACAATTAAATCATTGTATATTCATTTTTTTTATTGTCTCCCTTATTATTTATACCTCTTCCTTTTCATGTTCATTTGAATTTTCTACTTTTCTCACATTATTACATAAAATTTATATATTTATCTTTGCATTAACTTTTATAGATATAATCACCTTTACTATGATTCCTAAAGAATATTTTTAGTTTCCCTCCTATATTTTCTTTAGAAGAAAAAATTATAATATTTCTTAATTAATTTTTATTCATTTTTTAGCACTTAATTATTTTGACTTAGTTCATCTATTTTCATAATTATGAGATCTTTAGAAATATCAACTATAGGGATCACACCATAAAATTTAGGAATCAAGGTCTTTAATTTTTTATTTATGATATACTTTTCATCTACATATTCCCCTAAAACATTAATTTGACTCACCAAAACTTCTATCTTTGTTAGAAAATATTTCACAAATTTATTAATAGTCATCTTTAAAATTTCAAAAGAAATCCACATTTTCTATAATTTTACAATTTTCACACTTTAATATGCATTATTGAGTAGTTTCCACGCTCTTTTAGAATGAATATAACCATTTATCCTAGGAAAAATTTCTTTATTAATTGCATCTATAACTAGAAATATGGTTTCATTATATTTATTTACATTTTCTTTATATTCATTTTCTTCATCATTTAATGCATAAAATACATTTATATATTCTAGTTCTATATACCTTTGTTGTACAATATCCCACAAATATTTATATTTGAGTAGGGTTTGCATTCTAGCATACTAATGTATAAATTTGTCCCTTCAAAGATTCAAATTAGCATGTTCGATATTACATTTCCTACAATATTTTTTATCAAAAAAATATGCATAATGACCAAAACGATCAACAAAAAATCCTAGAGAGATATTTGAAAATCAATACTCTCCGTGTCCCTTAAAATGTGATCCACATATAATTTTTTTTATCTTAAATTAGTTTTGGAGATTAAGTGTTAGCTTCAATAGAAAATCCGCTTAATTAATAACATCCCAAAATAAATAAAATAAAAGATAATAAATCGTAAATAATACTTTAATTCTTTCAAGATTTCTCCTTTCTAAATCAACCTCATTTTTATTTCATTGAATACAAATTATTTTTCATGTGCCATTTTGAATTAAGTTTCTTGAAACATATATATTTTTTAAATATGGTAAGTTCATAAAACATAGAGTAAACTCCTTTTAATAAACAATGCAAGATTTCACATGGAAATCTCCTTTTTCAATATTTCAAAGACCTCATCCTTTAAACAAAACAAGGCCTCCTCTTTCCATGACATCCAAAGAAAGAGAGTAGAGAATGAGCCCTACTAGCTTTTTTAGCCTCACCGATTTGAACCCCACACAAATGAACAATGTAAAGAGAAGAGAAATTTCAATTTCTAAGACTATTATACCTTCCTAATTAGTAGATTTTATCTGATACAAAGAACCTTTGAATTTTCCAAGGCTTCTTCCTTGATCCCTTTATTTTCTAGAGTGGCTTTAACATCTTCAATCAATTCTTTGAAAATTATAATCTATGATTTAGTTGTGCTTGTGTTAAAAAAAATCCTCCTCTATCTTTGTACTCTTCTTCTTCTTTTTTTTTTCCATCATCTTCTAGATCTTTTTACTCAATATCAATTTTCCTAATATTTAGAATCTTACATTAAATGAATTGAAATAAAATAACAATGGTGATCTTCTAAAAAAGAAATGCAAAGAAAACCCAAATTTCCTTGATAAAATAAGAAGTAAGCCATCCATTATATAGAATTTAAAAATACAAGTGAAATTATAACACAAAACAATATTTACTAATAAACAAACTAAAAAGCTAAATACATACAAGATGGTCAAGAAATGTAATTATAAAATTAATAAGTCCAGTGGGCATTACAACCAATATCAAACATTACTACTTTAGATTTATCATAGTCAATTGTTTTATATAGATTTGATACACTCTAGCATAGTGGAGCATTTTTTTGAGCTCATGTTTTAGCTAAATATAATCAAACTTAAATAAAAATTTATTGGGCTTGATGTGATAATAGTTGTTTTTTTGATTGGTTTGGTTATGATCGTATTGATTTTATAATAGATAACATGCGTAAATAAAATTTTAATAGGAGGGAAAATAAATCAAATAGTTTTATCCATTTGGAACTTAAATGATGTTAGGATATTTTACAATTGCATATATAAGTTTAAATATAATGTCAACTAGCAATGATATATTGATAATTGAAATAATTTTTCTGGTGTAATTGGACAATACTTTGGGTAATTTCACTATTCTAGTAGTACACTAAGAACAAGTTTGTATTTTTCATAGCTTTGTTGCATTATAGGATTGTAAGATGCAACAATATTAAATTTCAAGCCAATTTATGATTTGAATAGCTTAATTATCAAGTAATTTTTAATTTTGAAGTTTAATTGTCTTGTGTAAATTATGATTTCAATTTTGGTCAAAATAAAATCAACAAAATATTTATTTTCGAAATAAATAATTTTCATAAATATATAAAAATTAATTAACAAGATTGAAAGTATATAATTATAATAGTAATAAAGGACAAATAATGTTGATGGTGTTGTAAATTATTTTATTGCTATTAGAAAATTTAGTCTTAATTTGATGATCGTGTCAAAATTTAACATGACAAAGAAAAAATATAGTTCAATCCTAATTGTTGCAATCTTGATCTAATGCATTTCATTGAACTACATTGTGCAAAGATTAATTATTATCATGCACAATTGAATATTTTCTTGACTTGACTTTGTAAGTGTTAGAATATATTAAGAGAGTGCCTAAGGACACAATTTAGGTTTTTTTCAAATCAACAATTAAATATGTTCTCTTATGAAATCACTTTCTAGATGGTTTAGATTAATAGAAATGAACAACATTAAAGTGTGCAAAGGGAAGTATGAGAGTTTCCTTGATAAGTAGTTGGACAAAGTTGGAAAATATATTAAGTAAAGAAATAAAATGTGTTAGTGTGAATAATTAATCTATTCACTGTAATTAAGTGTATTTAGGTTGATGAGGATAGATAACATCTTGTCTAACCAAATGTGCAACCTTTTAGACCTCTAGAGGTTACCAAGCTATTTGGTTAACCTCATGCACTATACCTTTTGACGTTGGAAGTCTTTCTATTTCATCTCAAAGGTCACTCAACACTTGTCACACAAGGTTGATGACTTGGTCATAGAGGTTGTTAGTTGGAAAAAGGAAAGAGATAGGGGGAGGTTGAATTTTTTTTTCATAGTTAAAAATTTGTAAAAGAGGAGTCAATTTTTTCTTTTGCAATGAATTTGGCAAAGGGGGTAATAAAGGGGGTTTAATTTTCATTTTATGTTTTCTTTCTTTTATTGAGGTTTGAAAGGCATAACTTAATCTTGTCTTCTTAATCAACCTCATGATAATAAACTTTTAGAATTCAAATAGTAAATAATTTTGTGAACACACTCAAATAGAGTGCCACAAATATTAAATGTGTGAAGAGAATTTGGAAAATTATTGTACATAGAGTGAGTTATAAAGTGTAATGGGGGGCTATGCCATCACAACATGGATTCTTTTGATTCTCACCTCATGTGAGTGTGTCATGGAGCACACCTTGTCAATCTCTATATTCCTTACACACTCTCGATCTCATCTAGTTTTTCTCATATTCTCTTAGCATTAAGGGGGAACTATAATATATTATGTTAATTCTTCTTTCAATGAAGCAGTGGAGAAATATTCTTTTTGGGAAGCCTCATGAACCTTATATTTGTATCTCTCATATGGGGGGATTAATTCAGTGGATCACTATTCAAGATTATAGTACTCAGGTAATCATAGTACTATCTATATTTTTGACTTCACAAAGTTTGATTGACTTTCTGTACATTGTTTGCATAGTTTTCATATGTTCACTCATGTAGTTTTTGTATCTCTAAATCTTGATCTAAATTACTTTGAGATTCATTGATTCTAGTAGACACCAACTCATCATCGATAGATTTTACAAATTCTACATGCTTCAAGAGTTCATCATCATGTTCCTATCATCAAGGGAAATATTTTCAAAAGGTCTTAAATCCTTTTCTTTCTCTTTTTGGAGAGGAGTTTTATTCCCACTGGGTTTTCTCCTTTACTCAACTTTATGAGAATGCATCTTGCATGGGTACATAACATGGCCTCTAGCCAAGACCCATTTCTATATAATTGCACTTTTTTGATCTCCCAAGTATCACTTAAGGGGGGGTGTTAGTGTGAATAATTTAATCTATTCACTATACTTGAGTGTACTTAGGTTGATGAGGTTAGACAACATCTTGTCTAACTAAATGTGTAACCTTTAAGCCTATTGATGTTTGTTGGGGTATGGTGTTGTACACCATTTCATAATTTAATATACTATAATTTTGTAATTAAATAACTATTTAGTTGTGATGCACCTAGGTGGTGCAGTTAATTACACTAGGTAATTATTTGGAGACCACTTTATGTTGTATTGTAACATTGTATTATTATTTAATGTGTGGGAGACATGTGATAATAATTTAATATTGGGGAAACATTAAATAAAGTGAAAACTTAGTACCCAATATTAAATAAGGGATTAGTGTTTTTTTGTTCACATGGTTTTGCGGAACATGGTTTTATCTTACCACTTGGTTATATTTGTGTGAGCTTGAATCTATAAAAGCAAGCACATGTTTAGTAGTTAAGGTTGTCTAGGTGAGTGGGTTGTCATTATTGAGTCTTTCTGAGGAGTGCATATATGAAGCATGGATGTGGGATGTGTGGATTCATGCTTGGAAACATGAGGATGCATTGAAAAGTTTGACACTTCTGAGGTATTCATTGTAACTCTTGTATTGTTTTATTGTTGAATAATATGATGGAGTATGGATGCTTTTGGAGGTTGATTTTATCCCTCTTGCAGGTTTTCCTAGGGTATATATTATGTTATCTTATGGCTTGTCTATTTTATCTATGCATTATGGTTACTTGTATGCATGTTTATATTTCATGAGGTTATGTAAGAAATGGATTAAGAATGTGGGATAAATGCATTATTTCCTAACAAATGGTAATAGAGATTTCAATACTGATGGATTTTTTTTATAATCCTAGTTTGGGATACTTTTACAAAGTTGAATCTATGGAAATGAATGCTAGATTTGAGATATTCCAAGATATATAACATGTGTTGCAAGTGTTTCTTTGTAGATTTTGGTTTTTGGTTTTGTAAGGAAAAAAGATGGGTCATCTGAGAAAGAAAAATCCAAGAACAGTAGTTCCTTCAGTAATTTTAATTTCATCAGATTACCTCAAAGACACAGACTACTATGCCATAAAGAGGAAATAGACATAGTTCATTTCCCACATTAATCCTTTTGAGAGAAACTCATGAAAAAATAACTAGTTTCAACAACAACATTAATAGATTCAACAATAAAAACCAACAACCATGAAAGATGAAACAAAAGACATGAAAACACAAATATACGGGGGGAAAACCCTTACGAGTAAAAAAAACCCCACACTCCAAAAGCCCAAATCTCCATTGTATTATTCAACAACAAAATATAGTTACAATACAATATCAAGCTCATGACCTTTACAGAAGATTTACATATTGTTCCATTTGGAGAGTATTCAATAGCATAACCCATCACAACAACCCCTCTCAGAGAGAGACATATCATTCGGCTACATAGCCTCATAGATTGATCACTGGCCTCTTGGCCTCTCTGTCATATAGCCACTCGGCCTTCACCTTCTACAAGATTCATCTCTCTCTCAGCTACCCAACCTCTCGGCCAACACCGAGGTAACCGCTACTCTCTTAGAGTGTCATTCTCTATCATATTCGACTCTTCAACTACCACACCCCTTTAGGGTTACACCTCAAGCCACATGCCATTGTCCAACATTTAATTCTGGTCATCCAATAAGCATTTTAACAAATCTCCATCATCAAACTTAGGGTTATCCACCTAACACCATGCCACCTAGTTGAAGAGACATTCATTACCATCTCACTAATGTCCACCAAACACATGTTCCCACATGTCATCTACCCTCCACATCATCGTCGCCTATCAACCTTCATCACGATCCACCATCCTATCTGGTCATCGGAGTGTTGGAGCTATCAGAGCATAAGAGGATTTGGCACCAACCATACATTGCCAAACTTTCCACCAAAACCCCCGACATCTTTAATATGTTGATACCCAACTGTTGGACCAAGGTATCATCGAAACTATCAAAGGTCAAGGATGTCAGAGACTTCACAACTTTCAACGATTGAACTCTGATCATCAACCCACCCAGTAGCTGATCATTGATACTCCAAAGCAGACTAAGAAGTCTGCTTAACATGCGACCGCCGACATGCCAATTCCTAATCGCCAATATAGGTCATGCTAAAGTGAATGCCATCACACCATCGCTCAGAAAAAGAACAAGGTCTTGTGAGGAAGTCAGGTTGATAAGAGATAGGAGCAAGACTTCAAGGAGTATATCAAGCCAATAATTCGAGGCACAAATCCTAACATTCTCCCACTTGGCAAAGAACTTATTGGCTTCTCCCAATCATAGATCAAATTCCCTATCTCCAAGACATGTGCAACAACATTCAAAATGTTCACCATCTCCAAAATTGTTCCAACCATCCTCTAAAAGGAAAGGAACTTACCATGGTGTATATGCACTAGTCTAACCATCTCCAAGCCCAACATACAACAATGATTACAGCTCACTACCACCAATCCATTGTGCTCACAGCTTGTATAGAAGCACCAACTTCAAAGCCACAAAAAGAACACAATTATGAAGACATTCTCCAAAAACAAGATAAAACATCGGCTAGAATAACAACCAGAAAAAATTTAGTGCTTCCATCCAACTGATCAACCCACGCGACTGAAAATAGAACCCACAACAAGTGCTAATCCATCCAATCTCACATACCTCCAAGGTGTCCTCATCAACAAACTCATGCCACCTGCATAGCCAACCCATCAATTGCAAAAGAGAGCTCCATGTTCCAACTAGTCAAAGAAGACAAAACACATTCAAGAACTCCCACTACAAGGATAATGCCAAATATGAAAGAACAAGGCATAACAAGTTTACCAATAGCATAACATAGAGAGTTCACTACAACAGAATAGGAAAATAACACCCAAAATAGCATTGGAATTTAGTGTATTTTTGTTCACGAATTGGGTGTTCTGGTTGGCAAAAAACTCGACACAAATAGGCATGGTCTTTTCAGCGCCGATGTTGATGCCAGATCGAGCATCAGACTTAGCATTGTGGTTGGTGCTGGGAAAATGCAGCGCCCCTGCTAGCGCCGGTAAATAACATCGAAAATAGCCCCTCTGTTAGCACCAAAAATAGTGTTGGAATAGCCCCTTTGTCAGCACCGTATATAATGCCAGAAATAATGCTAGAAATAGCATTGAAAATAGCACCTAAAATAGGGCAGGAAATAGCACTAGAAATAATGTCTAAATCGGCACCCAGTTTGGCTTTCAGTTTTTCTTCTATGTCTAATCCCAATTTTGCTTCTACTCCCAATTTTGCTTCTATTTTTTCTTCCGATTTCGCTTCCACTTTTGCTTCCATTTTTGCTTCCGGTTTTACCTCCAATTTTGCTTCTGGTTTGGCATCCACTTTTGCTTCTGGTTTTTCTTCCGTTTTTTCTTCCAAGTTTGCTTCCAGTTTTGCTTCTGATTTTTCTTCTAGGTTTGCTTCCAGTTCTACTTCCAGTGGTGCTTTTGGTTTGGTATCCACTTTTGCTTCCAGTTTTGCTTCCAAGTTTTCTTCCAATTTTGCTTCTGATTTTTCTTCTAGGTTTGCTTCCAATTTTTCTTCTTGTTGTGCTTCTAGTTTTGCTTCCAATTTTTCTTCCAATTTTGCTTCGATGATTGCTTCTATTTTGGCTTCCATTGTTGCTTCCTTTTTTTCTTCTAAAAATGCTTCTTATTTTGCTTCCATTTATTAATTTCATTTATTTTATTTCAATTTAATTAGTTAAATATATTGTAACTCTTAAATAACTCATATGATTATAGAGTAAGTAATTTAATTATTTAACTCATATGCTTAAATAACAAGATAATTATTTTTTTTGGGTCGGTAGTTAACACAAAAAATTTGTATTGCTTGTAAAGATAAAAAAGTACATCTATTGTTCAATTTCATTACCCACCAAAAGAGCTTAACACTTCTCTGATTTATTCAATTACATTCTGGAGGTGCCAAGCATTCATTTTACCTTTCATCATGACCTAAACTATTATTGTAACATGATCATCATCTATAATTAAAAAAAGTGAGTCAAATATCTATAATTTAATTGAATTTGACAACATCCATCCTGAGCAGTAAATTAAAATCATCATACGTAATAAATATCCATCCAAAAATCATCGACCACTTTTAATATATATAAAATGACAAGTCAATACTGATAAGATCATCATCATATATAACTAAAACAAGTGAAAGTCAAATATGCTAGTACATCAAAAAAATGTTAAAATGATACATATCCAACAATCGACATAAGTGAAAATGATACATGTCCAAATGATATAGTGAAAATGATACATGTCAAAATGATACAACTCAATAATATAGTATTGTAGGCCATGAAAATGATACATATGATAGTAACCATGAAAAGAGTCATCATAACGATATATCAACAATGATCCATGATGCAATCTATATGATCATGAATGTCACTGGTTACTACCACCAACTATCTCATCATCATCATCACCATCGTGATCATCATTACCATCATCATCATCATCATCACCGTCATCATCATGGTCATCGGCCTCAATGTATTCTGTATCTACGTCATCATCATCCTCTACCATGTGATCTAACCTGGAAGAACCAATATTTTGTGGATCTACATCATGTTGAGGATCAACTTGATCTTCTGGAAGACCCGAGTTCTGCAAAAAAAAAACATTTAGAATGAAAAATTATTATTTATTTCATGCAATAATTTTTTTTGTTATATATCTAATATTACAACATATGAGACGAAACCATAATCCTATTACATCATAGTAAAGTGCACATACCATAATAAAATTTCAAAAAAGTTACTGCTAATACTGATGAGTCAGGAGAAACTTCATCTTTCAAAAACAAAGCCAATTAGGCTGGCAACATTGAAAATTAAATCCCTAGCAGTATTTATGTTAAGGAAATTTCCTTTAGATGCAAGGATTCAAAGCACATCAACCATTTGGTACAAATGATTAAATCCCAAAGATGATCTATAGCAATGAAAGAGTCTAAAAATTATTAAATCCCTAGCAGTATTTATGTTAAGGAAATTTCCTTTAGATGCAAGGATTCAAAGCACATCAACCATGTGGTACAAATGATTAAATCCTATAGACAATCTATAGCAATGAAAGAGTCTAAAAAGGAAGAGAGAGCTACATTGGTGACTCAGGAGAAACTTCAAATTTCAAAAACAAAGTTAATTAGGCTGGCAGACATGTGGATCAGGCCAACATTTTATGGAAGAGGAAGAAAGATGACTAGAACTCATGTATCAAAACATTAAGAATGCATTCTTCTAGACAGTGGAGAAGGAGATGATTACTTTGCTTCATCTTCATTTGTATAACCATATCATGGCGTGGGAACCAAGAAGATCAAGGATGTCCGGTTTTATGTGGAGGTAATGGATGTGGTCCAAAATTTAGGAGGGGAAAGAAGGTCAATGTATGATCCTGATGAAATTGAGGAAGAACAGCAAGAGAGGGACAGGAAAAATAAAATCACTGCAGAGTTTCAAAGATTTGTCAAGCGAGTAAGAGAACTATGGGAGCGGCCTCATCTAAAATATTTTGAACTAGAGCTTGATATACCATTTAGAGAGCTTGGTTTTCATGGAAGAGGAAGAAAGATGATTACTTTGCTTCATTTTCATTTGCATAACCATATCATGGCATGGGAACCACAAAGACCAAGGATGTCCAGTTTTATGTTGACGTAATGGATGTGGTCCAAAATTTAGGAGGGGAAAGAAGGTCAATGCATGATCCTAATGAAATTGAGGAAGAACAAGAAGAGAGGGAAAGGAAAAATAAAATCAATTTAGAGTTTCAAGTATTTGTCAAGTGAGTAAGAGAGTTATGGGAGCAGCCTCATCTAAAAGATTTTGAACTAGAGTTTGATATACCATTTAGAGAGCTTGGTTTTCATGGAAGAGGAAGAAAGATGATTAATTTGCTTCATTTTCATTTGCATAACCATACCATGGTGTGGGAACCAAGAAGACCAAGGATGTCCAATTTTATGTGGAGGTAATGGATGTGGTCCAAACTTTAGGAGGGGCAAGAAGGTCAATGTATGATCCTGATGAAATTGAGGAAGAACAACAAGAGGGACAAGAAAAATAAAATCAATGTAGAGTTTCAAGGATTTTTCAAGTGAGTAAGAGAGTTATGGGAGAAGCCTCATATAAAATATTTTGAACTAGAGTTTGATATACCATTTAGAGAGCTTGGTTTTCATGGAAGAGGAAGAAAGATTATTACTTTGCTTCATTTTCATTTGCATAACCATACCATGGCGTGGGAACCAAGAAGACTAAGGATGTCTTGTTTTATGTTGAGGTAATGGATGTGGTCCAAATTTTAGGAGGGGCAAGAAGGTCAATGTATGATCTTGATGAAATTGAGGAAGAACAACAAGAGGGACAGGAAAAATAAAATCAATGTAGAGTTTCAAGGATTTTTCAAGCGAGTAAGAGAGTTATGGGAGCGGCCTCATCTAAAATATTTTGAACTAGAGTTTGATATACCATTTAGAGAGCTTGGTTTTCATGGAAGAGGAAGAAAGATGATTACTTTGCTTCATTTTCATTTGCATAACCATATCATGGCATGGGAACCAAGAAGACCAAGGATGTCCAGTTTTATGTGGAGGTAATGGATGTGGTACAAACTTTAGGAGGGGCAAGAAGGTCAATGTATGATCTTGATGAAATTGAGGAAGAACATCAAGAGAGGGACAAGGAAAATAAAAAAAATGTAGAGTTTGAAAGATTTTTCAAGCAAGTAAGAGAGCTATGGGAGCAGCCTCATCTAAAATATTTTGAACTAGAGTTTGATGTACTATTTAGAGAGCTTGGTTTTCATGGAAGAGGAATAAATATGATTATTTTGCTTCATTTTCATTTGCATAACCATACCATGGCGTAGGAAGCAAGAAGATCAAGGATGTCTAGTTTTATGTGGAGGTAATGGATGTGGTCCTAACTTTAGGAAGGGCAAGAAAGTCAATGTATGATCTTGATGAAATTGAGGAAGAACGGCAAGAGAGGGACAAGAAAAATAAAATCAATGTAGAATTTCAAGGATTTGTCAAGCGAGTAAGAGAGCTATGGAAGCGGTGTCATCTAAAAGATTTTGAACTAGAGTTTGATGTACCATTTAGAGAGCTTGGTTTTCATGGAATTCCTTTTGAAGCCTCTGCTTTTATTGTTCCTGCAGTAAACTATTTGGTAGAGCTGGTGGAATTACCTTTCTTAGTAATCATTATTAGTGAGATTGAGATTTTTAATCAATTAGGCGCTAATTTCCTATAGCAATGAAAGAGTCTAAAAAGGCAGAGAGAGCTACACTAGTGACTCAGGAGAAACTTCAGCTTTCAAAAACAAAGGAAATTAGGCTAGAAGACTTGTGGATCAGGCCAAAATTTTATGGAAGAGGAAGAAATATGATTGGAACTTTGGAGGCCCACCATAATGAATTTCGGTATTAGACCATGAGAGCAGAAGAGAGGGTTGATATTATGTATCAAAACATTAAGCATGCATTCTTCCAACCAGCGGAGGAGGAGATGATTACTTTTCTTCATTTTCATTTGTAAAAATAATATCAATGCAAAGTTTCAAATATTTTTCAAGCTAGTAAGAGAGCTATGGGAGCAGCCTCATCTAAAATATTTTGAACTAGAGTTTGATGTACCATTTAGAGATCTTGGTTTTCATGGATGTTGGTGAAATTACCTTTCTTAGTAATCACTATTAATGAGATTGAGATTGTTAACCTTGAGAGAGTAGGACCTAGGTAGAAGTAATTTGATATGGCTATTATTTTCAAAGACTTCAAGCAGGTTGTAATCCGCATGTACACCATTCCCCAATCTTCGCTTGATGGCATCAAGGAATGGTTGAACTCCATGGATATAAAGTATTATGAAAGCAAAATGAATTTGAACTAGAGGCCAATTTTGAAGACTATTACTGATGATCCAGATAAATTTATTGAAGATGTTGGTTGGGAATTTTTAAATATGGAAGCTATTGATTTTGATTTTGATAATTCAGAAGAGTCAGATCAAGGATATGAACCCTCTGATGTAGAAGAGGAATCAAAATCAGATGAGGAAGGTTCAGAAGATGAATCTCTTGTAGAGTCGGAGGAGGAAAAATAAGAAGAAGATTCTGAAGAGGAGGAAGGTAAAACACAGGATGAATTAAAATCCAAAGCCAGAAATGAAGATAAGGAAAAAGGAGACGAATCTAACAGTGAAGAGGAAAGGCGGCAACAAAAGGTAAAAGCTATAGGGAAGTCTCGAGCACCTGATATTAGAGATTCAAGAGGAATTCCTACCAAGAGGCATAAAGTCAAATGAATTGAGTTCTTCTACATCCTTCTACTATTTATTCATGCACATAAATGGTCTTGTAATCATAAGATTTGAGCTCTATTTACTCATCCTATGCATCAATAAACAACTCAACACAAGAGATGCAAATTGACATATTAACACAACAATATCCAACTGAGTTATTGAAACTCAACTATTGATACCTCGTTCTCCATCCAGATTACAAAATCATTCCACTTTTTGTTTTGTAACATATTCTTTTCAAATTGCTTTGGATGGTGGCCATATTTCTCCTCCTGTCAAAACATGACACATGAACTAGTTAAACTAATTAATATGCAATCATTTAATTTTTCCAAGGAAATAAAAAAAATATATCATTTAACATATTAATATAGTTACAAATGTATAGATCAAGGCCTTTAAACCTTTCTAGCCACTGTGATGCGTGGCATGAAGTTTCTCAAGTCTAGCCTTGGAGGCCTTGTCCTGAAAAATATACTAATTCAATTTAACTATGCACAAATAAAATTTAAATATCGTTTAATAAATTTGATATAATCTTATGAGAAAATTCAAATACCTTCATACTCTCCTCATTGGGCTTCCTCCATGCTTCAAACTTCTCATATGCTTTTACAAGCTCTTTCCATACTTTGAAACTTACATCAAGTGGCCTTTTTTTTAGCCTTAGCTTGAGAGGGATTTTTTTTATCTTCTTTGTTTGGTTGCACCAAAATCTCTTGCACTTTTGAGACATTTGTAGCTTTACCTTCTTCACAAACCTGCCAAATTCATTCTCCATATCATGGATAACTTCTTTTTTCTAGTGCATGGGTATCTTTGAGAATGGAAAATGTAGATAGTCTTTGAACCGTTGAAGGCATGATTCCTTCAACCTACTCACAAACATTTTCCTAGCATTCGTCATTCGGACTTCCCCTAAAACCACCTCATATTCTATATTTGTATTGTAGCTACCAATGCAAGATTGAAAACATCGAATGGTGGAAGAAGTCTGTGTCCCAGGAGTGGAATTCTCTGCTCCCTATTCCACATTCTTAGAGTTTACTATCACTGATTTCCTCCTGGATCTTTTGCTCAATCTAGGAGTGGTTGGGGAATCAATTGATTCCCTTTGACACAATTGATTTGTTTGCAATGTTTGAGGGGTGTTACCAGATTGTTTTTCTATGTATCTGGCAAGTGTTGTCCAATCCACATTAACTAATTTGTTCATTGCCTCTACCCCCAATATGGAAGCCAATTCATCTTTATCTTTGTCAGTCTCATGTCCCTATATATATTTTTAAATTATATTTCTTCTTTTAAATTTAGAAATAAAAAACTAAAAAGTAAAATTCAAAGAAACAATGGAAACATTTACAAATCTATAAATTGACAATGAATTACCTCATTGTAAATAGAGTTTTCTAAAAATGATCACTTCCCTCCATTGCTTGATATTTTGAGGTGACCTAGGGAAAATTATTTCCATCCAGTCTGTGGAGGAAAACGAAATACACATTGTCAGGTATGAAATTTTTCGTTCAGTTTGTGGTATGAAAGTTTTGTTTTGTGGGAAAATATGTTCGTTGGGTTTGCTTAGTGTTGATAACCTAGGGAAAATACATTCGCTTGGTTTTCTTAGTGTTGATAACCTTATCATGAAAACTCTTTCATAATGAAATCTTGAACGAATTTTTCATGGCATTGGTGACTATGGCACGGCTGGGCAAAACCAAACGGTTTTTGCGTTTATTTTTAGAAGTTTCTCAACAATGACCGACCCAATTCCCAGATTTTCCAAGCAGCTCACTATTTTCTTGATACCCAAGTTAGGGAAAGAATACAGAGGCAGCCTCGCTTCGTGCTATAATATTTTGAGTCAAAGCTCAAATGGGTAGGGTAATTTTTTTTGTTGGTTTCTCAAAGGTGTTACAATTTATAATGATGGGAAAATTTAGAGGTTTCCTGGACTGGTTAGGCCACAAACCAGTAAACAATCATGAATTCAAACAAAGTAAAAAGAATAGTAAACAATCACAAATTCAACCAAGAAAAAAAAACTGTAGCCTTACCTATGGTGTCGCAAACTAAATCAAATATCTCATCAGTTGTTGGTAGTACCCTGCTTTCTTCCTTTGCATGGTGTTTTTCCCTTTTTTGTCATCTGATTGCTTCCTTCACATGGGAAAGTTTTAAATTTTTTATTTTGATTCATTATTAAATGTTTTAAATTTTCAATTTTGATTCATTAGTTAACGCCAACTTTAGCATTGACTGTTGGCCGTTAATGTAATATGTTTGGGACGTATAAGGCAACGTCAAGTGCACCTAATTTAGTGCCTATCATTGATGTATAGTGACTATTTATTGTTGTGTATCACAAGATCCATAGTGTTGGAAATAATTCCAACTCCTGCCTTGTTTTTGTGACCACCGCTATCTCGTGGCTCCTCCATCATCTCAATGTGGTAGAGCAATTTTTACTGTGGTCCCACAAGATGCTTCATCCTTCTTGGTAGAAGTGTAGTGAAAGCTTGTGTGGTAGCACGTGTGTCTTCCTTCTATTTGTGGTGGTGTTGCGGTGACTCCCATAGTCCTACAAGTCTTCTACCATTGGCATGCGGTAGTACAGTGATCACCGCTATCCCAAAGCTCCTTCATTAGCTCGGTGCGGTAGAGCAGTTTTTACCGCAGTGCCACAAGTTGCTTTTTCCTTCTCGACGGTAGTGCGGTGAAAACTTTTGTGGTGTATTTTTTATTCACAAAGGCCATGGAGAGAGGATGTGGACAAAATAGAAATGCTAAATCGCTAAGAGGAAAGTGGGTGGAAATAGATGAGATAATGAAATCTGCAGATACAATAGAGGTAAGAAGAGAAAGAAACCTCAACCAAAGGAGGAAGGTGTTTATGAATTCACAAATGCTACAACATAGAGGAGATAAATTCATTTTTTTGTTCATGAGGCCTCTGAGGTCAAACTTATTGGTTGAAAATGCACACGAATGGTGATTAAATGTGATTCTATGATCAAGGGAAAAGTTTGAAAATTAGGATAGCTAAAACATGATATCAATATGTCAAATATATGACTAAAGTGAGGTTTTTTATAATTGGTGTACTAAACATTATTTACTATGTTGTGTATTATAGGTGCGAGATGAGGCCATGGCAACAGATCATGTCATATCAAATGAGGACACAACGAATGAAGCAAGACATCAAGTACTCAAATTTTGACTTAGGAAAAAATGATCTAATGGCATTTTGTGATATGTCCATCTTTTTTCAGAGTATTAGTGAAATTATAAATGTATTATCCAATCTTGACATAAATTAATGCATGTTTTTTATTATTTTAGATGGAGATTGGAGCAAATGCAGAGCTTAAGCTCTCAACTAGCAAAAGAATGAGATATGTACGTGGACATGGACCTAAAAATATTAAATCATGTAGACGACAATGGGTGGAAGAGGATATGACAATGGATATTGTAGTCACAACAAATGATTGCACTAAAGAAGAGGTAGGTAAGGAATATACTACATGGGATGAATACTTTGAGAAAATTGTTGTTTGTGGATGTTTTGTATGTTGTGGAAATAAACAATTCAAATGAGTGATTGTACAAATACATTACATATATGATGAGATTTCAATCAGTTGTATGCCTCCTATAATCGATTCAAATCCAATAGAAATTGTGGTAAGGAATTTTCCAATTTGATATAAATAACATGTATATTTCATTTAAACATTGTTTTATATTATTTAAATAACTAATTTTTTTCTTAATGGATACTTGCAGGATAAAGCTCTTGGTTTAAAGTTTCCTGGATCACTGACTTCCAGCCTAGAGGGCAATGATCATTTATCAGATGATACATCTAAAAAAAATATGTGCCAATATATCAGCTTGGAAGATGAGGAATTGATGAAAACAAGTAACAGAACAAGAACCGGTGTGAAGATCCATAATTTGATTAAAGACAAGGGGAAGGTGAACTACATACCCAATGAGAATGAATGTGATGGAGATGATGACTTGCCCCTGAGTTTGAGATCAATTCACAAAGAGACATTTGATCGTTGACTATATTACACTTGGCCTAGTGATCAACAACTACCTAGAGTGTATGAGGTGTTTTAGTTTTAGGGATACAACTACATGATACGACCCTCCAATATTCATGGAGCGAATCTAGGCCTCTTTATTGTCTAAAATTTACATGTGGGATCCAAACATAGAAACAATTAAGAACAAACCACTAGGAGATTAATGCCATATTATGGTCCATCATATTACAGTGGTAAATGGAGAAGGCTAGTAGAATATAAGCCTAGCATGTCAGCATATGGTCTAAATTCGAATATGTATACACATCGTCTCCAATTAGAAATTGGAAAATAAATGAATGGAGGTAATATTATGTATATAGATGGATGTGTATACACACAAAAAAATACTGTAGGATTTATAAATAGTAGTAAGGGAAGGGACCCTACTATAAGACCGAATTGTCAATTTGTTGAGGTTATAAATGATAGAGATGGAGTTATGGAAAGAGAGGTTGATATATTGATAATGGTTGAGGCTATCATGGACCTTACCATTGGGGATGAGTTATTGATTGATTAACCCTTCTTAAAACACACTCCTACATGAATGAAGAGGGAAGAACAAGGTCTCCCTAAGGATGTTCTTAAGGGCATAAAACCAAAGAATAATAAATGAGTGTGGACTGATGTTTTATAAACTATGTTGTCAAAATTGTGTTTTATAGCAATTATTGTATAAAAAAGGTAGTCTATAAAATAATGTTCCATTGTTCAATTGATGTATATATGTTCATACAATTTATATAATGTCTAATATGTATGTCGTTCATGTGCAGGCATTTTTCTATGAAGATATTTTTCAATGATGATGAAGATCATGTAGGTCAAGATGAGGATGATGATAATATTAAATACTTGAAAGAACATATGAAAATCGACAATGATACACTGGATGACATTGAAGCAAACAATAATGTTAATGACCAAGACTTCTAAATTTTTAGAATTATTTACAATCCATGTTTAAAAAAGGATGATTCTTATGGCCTAAACTTTGAAATTCTTCAGTAATATTATGTTGTACTTGGACAATTGAAAACCTGTTTTATTCTCCTAGCAAGATTTTTTACTGTCCATTATAATTCTAGACCAAACAACATTTGCGGGGATGGCCTTTTACACCAATCTTAATTTGTATGAAGTTCATGAACCTGTTGTCAAGTAGTAAATTCCTTTCGTATATAGGAAATTTAAAGGCTTCATTTAAGAAAATATAAGTAGTCTCTTTTTTAGTGTAATCCACATGCAAAAAGTAAAAAGAACATAAAACACAATTGTACAGTAGAAAATCATATTCAATCAGTTATGTCTTATTTCGCTTGCACACTTATCTGAAAGACATAGGGTATTCACCATACATTTCCCTTGACAAAGAAAACATTTTCTTTGATCTATTTTTACTGTATATCTCGGAAGTGAAATTGTTGTTACATAATGATGCATTGATAAAATAATATATACAAAAAAATGCGAAGAAAATATTTGAAATTTAATATGCAACCTATTGTGTTATGCTGAAAGGAATCAAGATTAACTAGGAGAACAAATAAAAATTAAATTTTGATGATTGTACTTAAAAGTGAACAGGATATGAAAAGTGTGGACAATGATGGTGCTGAAATTGAAAACCCTGGTTCTGATGATATTACTGTTTTATGTCATTCAAGATAAAGAGCACATACAATTTTATATACATAGAAAATGAAGCTTTGAAACTAGTAACGAAAAATGTAAACACTATAAGATTTTTCCTTAAACAATAATTCACATACTCACTTACAAAAAAGGGTGAAGCATTTTTTATTCAAACTCTATTTTATTTAATAGACATAACAGTAAAAGAATATTTACAAGTACAAGAATATATAAACTATTTCATAGAAAATAAGGAATGTTTCATAGAATATACAAGTACAAGAATATATCATCATCATCATATCCTTAATTACCTATTACAATATCCTTAAATTGTTCAATCTTTGGTATGAATTGTTGGCAGAAAAAATTAGGATTACTTGGATGCTTCTTCCATTCATTTTGTATCAACATATGTTCATGAATAAAAAAAATTTAATAAATTATTAATGCACATAACTCACAAATATTTAGATAAGAAACTTTGTTAACTTTATTATTTTTAAATAGTTTTCATTTTTTATGTTGAACATGTAACAAGGCAAAATAAGCTCAAATTTTCAAAAAAAATTAGCAGCTCTACCAACATCCACAATAAATACTTTACTGTATCAACATATTCGTTCACATAAGCATAGTATCGAGGCTCAATAACTGATATTCATTCAAATATAAGAAGAAATAAGTATGGAAAACATAAGAAAAATATAGAATGATAACACAGTCATGGAGAATCTTTGATAATAAGATGTTCTCCATTATATTGCTTCAATTGATATATATTAATAACAAAATTCTTCAAAATGGAAATGATATATGATGATGATAATTTCAAACTAGGCCTTGGTTTCCTATTTATATAGGAAGCAACAAGCTGCAGGCCTTTTACAAAAAGAAACAACCTTTCATAACTACTTCTTTTACGAACAACTATTTAATTAGCATAATTAAGGAAATAACAAGACTTAAGAAATTTTGATGTATGGTTCCATTATTCAACATAGAAGACCCGTGATCATTGATCTGGAAAAGTCTTCCTCTACATGATGAAAGTCCAAATGCTCTCACCTCAGTGTCTTATTCTTCTAAAACCAACAACTATTTAATTAGCATAATTAAGGAAATAACAAGACTTAGGAAATTTTGACATATGGTTCCATTATTCAACATAGAAGACCCATGATCGTTGATCTGGCAAAGTATTCCTCTCCATGATGAACGTCAAAATTCTCTTGCCTCGATGTCCTATTCTTTTGAAACCAAATACTTTTCCTCCCACTAATACACTGTAAAATATGATGGCCACTTATATTCCTAGATCTTTTATATGTTTGCAAGATGAGTTTTCCATCGACTATCTAGTAATTCCTTTGTATCATTGACAAACTTTAGGTATCCCACATCAATAATAATCAACCCATCCATGATCTAATTTAGCCTGGGAAGACTGGTATCATCACCCTCCTGTATATGAGTTACACACTTATCAACAACCTGACTGAATTATTTCTTCCACTTATCCAAGTCCTTCAATTAATCACCATCTCTCATGATTTCAGGTATATACCACTGTTTCCAGGTATGGAATAAATCCATTCATGCTACAATCCTTTTATCCAACCCTTATACATACTGAAATTCATCAGTAATCATCTTCATAGTTTGTTCAGTTGGCTTTAATGTTGTTGGTGCATCAAGACTTCTTTGTAGAACTTTGCATAACCTAGCCAAAGTGTGGTGAATAGGCTACCACCTTTTGAACAAAGGATCTAATACAAGCATATGTGTCTTTATTTGATCCATTGCCTGCTGAAGTATTTTATAACTATCATGCACATTCTCAAGTTTATCCATAACTAATTTTATCCTATGCTCAAGAATATTTTCCATAACTTCATAAATTTATCTTTTCACTTCATCCTAGGTTTTATTTCTGGCCTTCTTTACATCATCCACTTCCTTCTCTGAAGTTTTTATCTGTTGTGCAGAAATGTTCTTCACAATATCAATTTGAGAAATAGGAGGCTTGTATAGCACCATCTCCTTGCTTTGTGAGGGTTCTAATCCTCTTAATTGTTCTTTCAATTTGATATTCTCCATCAATAGTTTATTAACTTCATCATTTACGAACCTTTGTTCCTTTTCATACTCCTTTAATTTTTCTTCTAATCCCTTAATAGTTGCTCGAGTGAACATGGTCGAATGCATGGTAATTGTGGTTGCCTCCAAAGGGATGGTATCTTTTATTTTCCTTACCATCGCTGCCCCTTTCATCCCTTGAATTACATCCAATAATTCTGGCTTCTATGTATTTTTCTATTTGATCCATATGGCCAGGGTTTCAATCTTTAGGTTATACCCAGTTCCACTCACACCTTCATCAGAGTCAAATTTTGCAACTAGAATTGGATCTTCTTGAGCCCGCACTTGATCAAGCAGAAACATTTTCTTTAATTCTAAGCCAGGGAAAATGAGCATATTTCTCTTCAAGACTATTTCTCTAGCCTTCTGGGGACTAATGTCAATCTTGTCAACTCTTAATTGCTGGAAAGTATGTGCTACAATTTTATTTTTCTCCGATTCTTCAATTCTTGCTTTAGTTGATTCCATCCTCTCTTGAAATTATTTTATCTTCATCTTCATCCAAAAATCCTTAAACTCAGGAGTCTTAATGAATTCATCATATTCTATGAATCTCCTAGCTACAATTTCCCTTTCATCTTCATGTACCTTTGTACTTGTTTTTTCTACATCACCCATCCTTTCCTCATGTTTATGGGCACTGGTCTCAAGGATGGGCTGATCAACTTCAATATCACCTATCAATGACTGCAGTACTATAGCCACTTCCTCAGTATCGCCCACCTCTTCAGTATCCTCATAAGGTACTAACTGTTCAATGCTTCTTGTCTTATGTCTTTTGGGAGGTAACTACTCCATGGGAGGCTCAGAGGTTTCACCTGGGGTATGATTTGTAGTTGCACCACTACCATGTTCTTTGAGATATGCTTACCTCTTTTTGTACAAGTCTTCAAATCTACCAATTATCAATTATATCCTCTTGATGGGGTCCTTTTCCTCAACAAAGTATCCTAGGAAATTCTTGGACATCTGCTTCTTCATATATTCCCATTTAATCCTTCTACTAAATACATCGTTATAAGTAACATAGTTCCTTATGACATCTTCTTCAAAATCCACTTGGTGTGGCACTTCCATTTTGGTAAGAAGATTGTACCTTATGTTGTTCATATGATTTTTAGGGTCAAAGTCTCTTTCTTTTCTAGATTTCAATGCATATCTTATCTTCAAATAATACTGTAACTCCTCTAGTGTGTTTGAGCCTATATTCCAATCTTCACACTTGGTTTGGTTTGGTAGGAAAGTTCCTTTCTTCAGCTTGTGCATTACATCTTTCTCCATCCACATCATTTTCCACATAAATTCAAGAAATGCTAATCTGAGGGGCACAAATTTTTGCAATATGTTTGGAGAAATAGGGCATCCATAAACTCTTATTATTGTAACTTCTGAGAGGAAAAACCAATCTCCAAAATTGTGTGTATGACCCTACTCTGGTCTTAAAGCCAAAGGTCTCACTAGTTGCAACATTGTTTTTGACAATCTTGGTATTGCATACCCAAGAACTCAAAGGATTATGTGCATAAAGTCTTCGTAGAATACAACAAAGCTTGAATTCTTGCACCAACTATCCCAAATATAGCACCATTTCTGGACATGTGTGGGATTCCCTTGCTCATCTATTGTAGCCAAATCCATTATTTTATTCCAATGGTTCATATTATGGTACAATATCAAATGACACAGTAGGGAATAGTGTCTAAATGTAATTGGTGCTCTATCCTCTATAACTTGGGAGAATTCATCATCTAACACCTTCTCAAGGTATGAAGCAATTTCATATTCAATATTAGTTTCAGGGTTTTGATTTCTCATGGCCATCATCATTAGGCTTATTGGCATTTTATCTTGAGAATCTATCCCCAACACTTGGCAAAGAGTTAAATATGTGTTCACAAAGTAATACTAGAAATCTGTCACATTAAATGGTTCAGTAGTGGTATTAGAGATGGGGAATGTTCTATTACCAATGCCTCTTTTCATATATAGGGGTACCTCATCACTTCTATAAGTATTTTTTAACCTAGCATAATCCTCCTCACTTTTCTGCAGGTTTATCTTGGTCAGAGCCTGCTTGTATAAGCCAAAACACTCAATGATGGCTTTTCTAGTTACTTCTACCAATATTGTGCCATTTGGAAACCTTACTATTTCTGTAGCTGAGTGATAGTGTTTGGCTAGAAGTCTGATAAATTCTACATAAAAAAACACATTTGGGACAATCAACCTTTCTATATCCAACATCCAAGTGTTTGACACTGGAATCTTCTCATTTCTCTTACTATAAATATACCAAAATAGGTCCCATCTAGATTTGAAAATGAGGGCATCCCTACAACTTTGTGTTGTGTCCATGAGAAACTTCTTATTACCCTCTTTAGTAGACCCTAGAAGTATATCTAATATGGACTGATGGAGTGGTCTCTCCTTTACTTTAGGTTCTTCATCTTTAATTTTAGGCTGACTTTCTTTTACTTCTAATTGTTTTGTTTTAGGATGGAATGCTTTCTTCTTTACTTTAGGTTCTTCATCTTTAATTTTAGGCTAACTTTCTTTTACTTCTGTTCATTTTCTTTTAGGAGGCATGTTTCAATTTTCTCTACTATGGCTTCAGATGACAAAACCTTGAAAGATTTTTTAAATTAACAGAGCTCTTTCAGAGAGTTTTCGTGCAGTTACCCAGGTATTTCATGCTTGCAGGACTTCTTCTTCTCGTATCCTTAGCTCCTTCCACACTAGTGTATTGCAATTGAGTGTGATATTGGGAAAACTTACTTATCTTTGGATGGTGTGGTATTCAGTCATATTAGTTTTGGAAACTCTTAATAATTTAATAGCATTTAATTTTGGCAACTTATGTGATTTTTCCTATTTATTGCTGTAAATTGTAATGATGCCACGATTATCATACTACCACCGTCTCTTATTATACTGGTTGTGGTATGGTGGTGTTTTTCCCTTCCCTTCTACTATTTACCACACTACTTCCTTTCTCAAGGCTTCTTGTTGTGGGTTGCGGTGTATACCGCTCTACCACAGATATTGCTCACCTTCCCGATGGTATAGCGGTGTATGCTTTTGATCATTATTTGAAGAGTGTCAATGAGATAATCTTATTTTTCTTACCGATATCTCAATGTCTCATCAACATTATATATTATGTTCCTCTAATGTTGGTTGTCGGTGTTGATGAGACAAGTTAATATCTCTTACCGATATGTCGCTATCTCATCAATATTTTCCTTCAGCGGTATTTCTTTATATATTGGTGTAACTCTGCCATGTCGAGGAGACTTGTGATTATCACTGCAGTATAGTGGTGTTTTTCCCTCCCCTTTTGTTTTTTACTGAACTACCACCTTGCTCAAGGCTTCTTGCTATGGGATTGCAGTGTACACCTCTCTACTGCATATGTTGCTCACCTTCCCGATGGTATAGCATTGTATGCTTTTTATCATTACTTCAAGACTATTAATGAGACAATCTTATCTATCTTACCAATATCTCAATGTCTCATCGACATTACTTCATTATATCCAAGAGTTGTGTTTCATCGAGCACTTGTAGATGTACCTTATTGATGTGAGATAAGTGATTCTCTCCTCGATATGCCCATATCTTGTTGAAATTTCACTATTTTACATTGTTGATGAGACATATAAATAAGTCTCTTCGACATGGGGGTGTCTAATCTAGCACTAAACCCGAAGCTAAACTTGAAGCTAAAGTTGGAGCTACACACAATGCTAAACTTGAAGCTAATTTTGGCGCTAAATACAGCACTTAGCACCAAAATTAGCGCTGAATTTTACTAATCGGCGCAATAAATGCCAAAAATTGTGCCATCCTAATAAATAGCATCAACATTTTTCAAAAAATTGCCAAAGAATCAATTAAAATGGTGGGTGGAAGCAAAAAATGGAGCAAATCACAAGGATTTATTTCAGTGGTTTAATCATGTAGTTTCAAGGAACCATCCACAATGATATGCACAACCTGTACAACCCTCAACACAAGTCTCCATAACCAAGACCATAGAGAGAAAAGTCTGCACATCATATACCTATAGAAAATCCTTCTACATACACCTTTAAATGCCAATTGTGTCAAGTACGATCTCCTTCACAACCCCAAGAGAAAAGCCTTAACAACATCCAACCGTTCAATCGCCAAGATCAAACACAACATATATTTCATGTAATTATATGGTTGTAAGCTTCTCTAAGAAGATAAAACTACTCCATTTCCCATCTTAGGAAATCAGCCCACTGCATCTCCTAAACTCGACATCAATGAATGTAATCACAATGCACAAGGATATGACCATTCTATCCATCTCTCACAATGAATCCCTCAGAAACATTTAATAGTAGTTCAAGATCCATATCCATGAAATAAAGCATAAAACACTTGAGAGAAACAATGGGCAATACATCTCAAGCAATAAACTACTGAGTAGACCAAGAGTGGGGAATGAGAATTCTCCTCCAAGATATACAAGACACCATGACTCATCCAAGAGAAATCTCCTCATTGGTCTCTATTGAACTCATGTCCAACCAAGGTGTAGGCTCCTCAAACTTTCTGCCGAATAACTCACTAAGAGTAATGATCAACAACACTTCTCCCTTCTCAAGAGAACTACAACCTCATCTTATTCTTCATGTATCTATGAGAACCTACAACTGATCATCTCATGCTAAACTCCAAATGCATCACTACACCATCATGAAGTTCTCAAGCATATGATCAATGTACCCAGTACACAAAGAGTCTCTAAACCACTGTCAAAGCTCCAAAAATTTGAACCAAGCACTTATCATGACATCATGATCTTACCATCCCCCTTAGGAGATACCATGCTCCAAGTGACCTTACCATGGTCTCAAGAGAAATGCCTCATGCCAAAACTCTAATGCACAAGCAAGAGTATAACATGACATGAAACAAATCTAAACCAACATCACATGTCAAGCACCACCAACATCTCAGCCAAATAATCCAAGTGTCCTCCATGGTTCCAAGATGTTACACATCCTCAAATAGTGTCCATGCAAATTCAGAAGAACCCTTTTGTAGCAACAGGATCTAAGAGTCCCTCCTAGTAACATTTGCAACACTAAAGAAGGTCATTCACCACCAAGTGATGAATCCATAGTCATTACTAAAGCTCCCACTGAACTGTGACACCGAGCTCTCAAGAATCATGACCCAACATCTATTGATTTGAACCACCTCCAGGTCTACTGAATAACATGTCCATATGACAACAATACCAAGTAGCACCAAGATCTCCAAACCAAGTAGATAGAATTACCATCACCATCAAAAGCTTACACAAAGAAGTGTATCCAAGTTATCAATGACATCGTGATACAACATGCTACAAGTCCCCAAAACTAACTATTCAAGTACTCAACACCATCCATCCTCACATCTCAAAGCAACTAAACCAATGCACAAGTAACCACAGACAAGGCCAACTAAGTTTGCACCAACACATAAATATATCTCATGGATATGGATAGTCCACTTGCGAGTTGTCTCATAACAAGCATGTAGGTAAAGATAACCCACAACATTGAACAACCTATAGATCCATTCAACAGAAACATGAAAACCCATCATCACACTGGAAATTGCAAAACTGAGATCTTAAAGAGAATAACCACATAGACAACATGAATCAAACATCGGATCAGACACAAATCCGATTTTCCAAACATTTCCACAACTTGAGCAGCATAGTCTAGTAACCTAGCAAGCTACACCACAAGAATGTTGAGTGATGAATCATGTACCAACACTCCCATGAAGAGAAGAAATCAAACCTCCTCAAACCATGTTGAACTGCAACTATCTCATTTAGTCACACCCTAAAATCCAGGGTCTAGAAAATAGCTTAACAACAACTCCACATAACCACAAGTTTTGTTGGACCGTGTAAAACCTGTAAAACCACAGAGCCATGCAAGTACAAATTACAAACTATCCTTAAAAGGAAACAACAGTTGAGGAACTCTAGGCCCATTTCAAGCCAACTCCAAAACCACCAACATGCACATGCATATGAGAGAGATAGGCTATTTCAGAAGCTTCCAGACCATCCAATGATCAACTCTATAGCCTACATGCAACCGAGGTACCATAAGACTATGCCTTCCAATACCAAGAAAAACACTTAGAATAAGCACATTACTCCATGACTGAAAAACAACCCAAGCTTCTCCATAGCATCAGGGAGCCTTTCAAATAGACACCCAATATGAAAAAAATTTCTGCATCATAGCCACGAAGAAAAAATATTCCACCCCATGCATTAGGGTTATACCGCTACCAACTCACGAGCTTTAGGTCACATCACTTCAATATGACCAACTCAAGTTTCTCCATCTTCTCCATATTCCATACTGCGTGTTGTCACATAAACATAAATTGAAAAGAAAGAACTTCCACTAACCAAAGGATCAATACATCAATGGATTCCTCCAGATTTCCTCAAGCTTGATAGACTAAGAAATCTTCACAGAAGGAATACCCAAAACCAAAAACACACTAAGAAGAAACACATCCTAGAAGAAGGATCTGATACCACTTGTAAGGAAAAAAGATGGGTCATCTCAAAAATAAACATCCAAAAACATCAATGCCTTCAATAATTTTAATTTCATCAGATTACCTCAAAGACATAGACTAGTATGCCATAAAGAAAAAATAGACATAGTTCATTTCCCACATTAATCCTTTTGAGAGAAACTCATGAAAAAAAACTAGTTTCAACAACACCATTAACAAATTCAAAAAATAAAACAAACAACCATGAAAGATGAAATAGAAGACATGAACACACAGATATATGTGGGGAAAACCCTTATGGCTAAATAAAACCCCACACTCCAAAAGCCCTGATCACCATTGTATTATTCAACAAAAAAATATAGTTACAATACAATATCAGGCTCACAACCTTTACAGAAGATTTACATCTTGTTCCATTCAGAGAGTATTCAACAACATATAACCCATCATGATCACCTCTCTTATAGTGAGACATCTCATTCGGCTACACAGCCTCATGGCTCGACCATTGGCGTCTCAACCTCTCTTTCACACAACCGCTCGACCTTCAAACTTTCTGCAAGATTCATCTCTCTCTCTCAGCTACCTAGCCTCTTGGCCAACACCTAGATAACGACTGCTCTCATAGAGTGTCATTCTCTATCACATTCGACTCTTCAACTACCACACCCCTTTAGGGTTACACCTCGAGCCACATGCCATCATCTAGCATTTAATTCTGGTCATCAGATAAGAAGTTGAACAAGTCTCCATCCTCGAACTTAGGGTTATCCACCTAACACCATACCACCCTGTCGAAGAGACATTCATTATCATCTAACCGATGTCTAGATCGAGCACATGGGCCCACATGCCATCTATCCTCCACATCATCCCCACCTATTGGCCTTCATCACGATACACCATCCTATCTGGTCATTAGAGTGTTAGAGCTATCAGAGCATCAGAGGATTGGGCACCGAGCATACATTGCCAAACTTTCTACCCAAACTATCGGCATCTCTGATATGTCGATACCGGACTATCAGGCCAAGGTACCATAGGAGCTATTGGAGGTCGGGGATGTCAGAGACTTCACAACTTTCAATTACCAAACTTCGATCACCAATACTCCAAAGCAGATTAAGAATTCTTCTTAACACGCGTCTGCCAACATGTCGATGCCTGATCGTCTATACAGGCCACACTAAAGCAAATTTCATCGGACCATCACTTGAACAAAGAACAAGGTCCTATGAGGAAGTCAGGCTGATAAGAGATAGGAACAAAACTTCAAGGAGTATATCAAGCCAATAATTTCAGGCACAAATCCCAATAGGATTTTCAAGATTTGTTGGGTTTATTGTAGATCTAAAGCTTTCAAAATTTGGGTCAAAGAGGGTTTCTTGGTTTGAGTTTTCATATGAGGTTTTTGTAGAGGAAATTTCATGGATGACCTCTTGAGACAAAATAGATCTCACCATTTGATCCAGAAGCCCTAAGACATGAAAAATGACATAAAATTTTCCCTATTTTAGAAAAGTTGAAAAAAAAGGTAAAATTCTTTTACCCATAGCCTTGGTTGTACGACAGGGTTGTAGGTTGGGTACACAGAAAAATTAAAAATTAAAAAAAATATTATTTTGGCCCTTTAATATTAAAATCCCTCCACAAAATTAAGAAAATCATGCTATATTTCTTTATTAAAAATTTGTGTTTGAAGAAATCCTTTGAAGATATTAAAAAATAATATTAGGGTGGTATGAGGTCTGCCCATACCGCAAAACTCGTATCCCTACTTCACAGTCCCTACTGAAAATCATTAACTCACAGTGAATAAATTTGTCAACATTTTTCTAATGCTTAAAATGTGAATGACTTTAAAATGGGTCGTATAAGTTTTTTTTATGAAAATGTTTAACATATAAAGTTTAAACTAGAGCTAAAACCACCCACCCCCTTTCACTTTTATAAAGTTTGATTTTTAAAATATTAAAAGGAAAAAATCTGCCACTTTGGAAAAATCTTAATTTTTTTAATATTTTCTTTTTTCACTTTTGGAGTGGGGTCCACGTGAGATTTGCTTATCTAGTGAAATTGTCTATTTTTCAAACTTGCATAATTTGTTCCCCGGGAGTTAGTTTTTTGACTTACTGTACTCATTGGAAATCTGATTTTGAGCATACATAGTAGTATAGGTTTGGTTCTATGATTTTACTATTTTGATCAAATTTTAGGGCCTTAAAGTTAGATGTTCTCAGTTGCATAGTTTTGGTCATAACTTTTACATACGGAATCAAATTTTTGATTTCGAATAGGCATTGGAGAGCATGTACAATGTACTAAATAGTGGTTTAGATTATTTATCAGTTTGTGGTGTTGGAAATGTATGGTACTTGTTTGATCACTTGTAGGTGCCTAAGATTCAGGGTGTGATTACATGAGCATCCGGATGAGTCAAGAGGTGAAAACTTAAGGGTGTACATTTTTTTATATTATATTTAGGATGGTACAATTGATTATCAGTTTGGTGCTTCCTAGTATAGGTTTATAGGTGTTTTTTTTATAGATTTGGACTTTTATGGTGATAGGTACACACGTTGTCTTTGATTTTGAGGACATGGTTTGACACGAGTGGAGACTTGGAGTCTTGTATGGGTGATAGTTGAGTGTAGGTAAAATGATGGCCATGATTATGGTGTCATAGATATGTAGGTACATTTGATGCATTGACATTACATGATCATGTATGTGGTTGTTTGGTAGTTACATGGTTTAGTGTTAAGAGATTGTTCTTATCTTCTTGATGCTTATTTGGTTCCTTGACTATGGTTACTCATCTGTGGACATGGAAAATCAAATCTATGGTTGGTTTGGTATTTTAGTCTTGATGTCTATAGGACTATCTTCTTTGATATCTCGATTTGCAAGTTACTAATGCGATGATGAGTTTGCATGTTTCAGTGGTCATATCTATGAGTTATGCAGTCGTATGGATTGATCACCCATTCAATTGTAGTGAGATGAATCAAATGTGGATTATCTATATCCACTAGGTTTGATTCATTATTGTTGCAAATTTCATTAGTTGGCCTTATTTGTGGTCATTTGTGTATTGGTATGTTGCTTTGGAATGAAAGGATGGATGGTTAGAGTACCTGATTAGTCGGTTCATGGGACTTGTAGCATGTGGTTTGATCACAATGTCATGACATATTGGTATATTCATTGGTTATATACTTTCAATGGGAGATTTTGACTCTGATGACATGGCACTGTTGGATTGTTTTGTGATGATTTGATGGTAGTGTTGATTCTCAAAAATGCAGGTTTTAACCATAAGAGTTTGCCAGGCCCTTAAAGCATTCTTGGACAACATACAAGGTCAATTATACACTTAAAACTTCTACTCTTTAGGTTTTGCAAGACCTAGGTGTGTGAACCTATGTGAAATATGCAGATTTGAAATGAATTTCCTGCTAAATAGTCTACCCACAATGGCAGTTGGGAATGGATAGACAAAAGGATACTACAACTAATCCTACTACACAAATGAAAGGTTTTGAATATATTGATTATTAGAAATTCTATCCTCTGGGATATGGTAGATTAGTGCCTTCTATCTATCGGGCAACGAAGTCAAAATAACAAGGATTCAAGGTGCTTCCCTATCCAACTTAATTCAAATTGTTAAGCATATTTAAGGTATGAAACTCTATGACTGGCATATCATTTCACCCAATTTATGGCTTGCATAAATTACTCTTGAATTTTTCCTACCAAGTTCTTCTTTAAACATCCAACCAAAATTCTAAAATCACTATGACTTGCTTAAAAGAATTTAATTATGACTTTGCAAACACCTATTAATCAAACCACACAAAGTGAAAATTGCACCATGATAAACCAGATATATACTTGTTGTCCTGATTTAAATGATTTAAGAAATTTTAATTGGAAGCAACCTAATATGAAATTCAGCAATTATGTCATCTTAACAAACAAAGTTAGAAAATTTGCACCAGTTTAAAAATGTTTACTCCATTACATCCAGTTTCAAGAAAGACTCTTCATTGCTCTTATCCCAGTTCTATTATTACAGTGGAAAAAATCCCACCTTTCTCGAACCTCTGTGACTGATTTTTTAGCAAATATTTATATCACTGTTCAATAGTCATGACCTTTCATTTTACCCACCATAACTGCTTGATATTTTAATAAAAATAAAAAATTTAAATAAGTTGCCTTATCGAAAATTTAAATGTTTCTGACTATAGTCCAGCTTTTAAATTTTTACATTAATATTTCACGTGGTTGTCATAGCTTGTACCGCTCTACCGCAGTTATCTTGTTGACTAACCACGGTATAGTGGTGACTGTTGACTGACTACCTTGCCGATTATCTCGTAGACTACCGCAATCACTGTGGTCTATGTTTTAGTGGCTACGGTAATGCGGTGCCTCCTCTGTTGCTGACCATTTGCCATTGCCTTCATTGTTACCATGTTATCGTGGTCTTCATTTTAACAACTACGGTATAGCAGTAACTGCTCACTGACCGCCACCCTGTCGCTTCGCTGTCACCTCCATTGCTTATTAACCATTTACCGCAGCCACTGTGATCATTGTTTTAGCGGCTACAGTATCGCGGTAACCTCTACCCATTAGCCACTTTTCTACCTCATTGATTGCTTACCCTATCACCGCAGTCACCGAGGTCTATCGGATGACTATCTGCGGTAATGCAATGGCTCCCCCTTTGCCGTCTGCTAACCGCTACCGTGGTCACTGGCCTAACTACCTGTGGTACTACGATGACTATCTTCTGCCTATTCCATTAGCTGCTACCGCCATACTACGAGCTCATTGTGGGAGGCCACGGTAAAGTGGTGAAGGAAATATGAAATGATTTCTAAGGGAGCGGTAAGGATTTGAAGTGTATGATAAAGTGGACAAGGAATTAAATTAAGAATTTTTATGAAAAGATAGGAAAATATGGGCTTAAATGGATAAAAAGGCTTTAGGATTTTAATTAAAAAATTTGATTCTAACAGTGGCTCCTGTTGGGGATGAGTGGTTATGCAATCACTACAAAAATCCAGAATGCAACTGGGAGAGCAGACCAAGACATGAATGGTCCAGAATATGAAGGCAATGGAGGATGGAGGGAACGAAATGAGTGAAGGAGACAAAAGATGGAAAGTGGAGAATGGAGAATGGAAGGTGAAAAATGACCCTAATCTACTGTACATGGAAAGAAAGCAAAGCTTTCAAAAACGGAACTCCTGAGAATGTCCATGTACTGGCAAACCCAGACCCTCCAAAATTTCCTAAACTACTGTGCATGGAAATAACATTTAAAGAGGGTTATTAAGAATTGTCCATGCACTGACAATCCTTGACCCTCTGTTGATCCTTAAGAGAAGAAATGCTTTAGGAACTACCCATGTACAGGCAACTCCTGCTCCTCTCCAGACATGTTCTGCAAGAAATATGAATCCTCACCTCCTTTACCAATTATCACAAAAGGACCCAGCCATAAAGCTTCAAACTTGTCATGCTTCCCCTTATCCTGACATCGAGAATTCCACATCAACACCAGGTCATCTTTTTCAAATTTTCTCTTCTTGGCCTTTTTATCAAAAAGGTACTTCATTTGTGACTGCAATTTCACATTTTGCTTCTGAGCAACTCTTCTCACTTCATCAAGCTCTACAAGTTGTTCCATTCTTTCCTCCATTGGATCAGAAATATCTAGGTCTTCTTGCAAAATAAAGTTATATACTGGCAAAATATTCTGCAATGACATCCTAGCTTGTGTCCCATATACCAACTCAAATGGAGATTTTCTAGTTTCCCTTTTTACTGTAATTTTGTCTGCCCATACAACCAATCTTAACTTTGAATCCCATGCCTTTTTGTTTGTATCCAACATCCTCCTTACTATCTTCAAAAGATTTTTATTACTTGACTCTGCCTGACCATTGGCTTGTGGATGATATGGGGCAGAATAAGAAATACTAACTCCATATGTTTTGAAAAAATCTTTAAAATCATCTAATCTAAAACACATCCCATTATCTGTGATCAATTTGACTAGAGTTCCAAACCTAGTCATAACATTCTCAATCAGAAAATTCACTACCACTTTGCTCGTTGCTTCCCTAGTTGGAACAGCCTCCACCCACTTAGTAAAATAATCAATGGCCACTAGTATCCATCTGTGCCCTCCACTTGATCTATTCTATATTTCTCCAATGAAATCAACTCCCTATTGGTGAAAAGGTGCTTCTACCTACAAAGGTCTAAGTGGCAATGCTCCCTGATACTTCAATTTTTTCAAAAAAAATTTGACAAGCCCCACATTTCCTCACATACGCAAAGGAATCATTGAATGCCCTAGGCCAATAATAACCAGCCCTGAGAATCTTGTGTGCAGTAGTCTTAGAAGAATAATGGCCTCCACACACCCCTTCATGCATTTCTTTTAAAACATATTTTTCCTTGGATTCATCTAAACATAATAGCAATATACCATCCCTATTTTTCCAGAATAGATCCCCTTTCGAAAAAACATATTTAGAAGCCTACAACTTCAAGGCTCTCCTTTGATTATCATTCAACCCTTCAGGGAACTTCATATGTTTCAAATAATGCATAACATTTGTATACCATGGAGTATGCTCAATACTTGCTATGATTTCACCCTTACCTTCCACATTGTAGATCCGGTTTACTTTAATATTTTTTTTTGCCATCAGCCTGGCTAGACCCTATCCTCTTACCACCTTGGTAATCTAAATCTCCATGTTAAATTCTTGAATTTTGTTAATCCACCTGCATCTCTTCCCTGTCACTTTTGTCTGCACCAGAATATCCTTCACGGCTACATGTGGGACATAAGCAATGACCTTAGCTCCCACGAGGCAAGGTCTAAAAGTCTTTGCTGCTTTGACTAGTGCATAAGCCTATTTTTCCATAATGTCATATTTCAATTCTGACCCCTGCAAAGATTTACTGAAAAAAGAAACAAGCTGCTCATGACCTTCATCAATTTTTTGTAACATGACAGCAACTATGGTATGGAATGAAACAAAAGAAAAAATCTAAAATGGCTTAGTAAAATCAGGGGACTTTAGGATAGGGGCTTCTTTAATAGCTCTTTTTATAGATATGAAGGCATCCATAGCTCCAGCAATCCAGTCCACTTTTTCTCATTTTTTCAACATTTTAGATATAGGTTTAACAATCTTAGCAAAATTGGACACAAACCTCCTAAAAAAAATTATTTGGCAAAAGAATGATTCGATTGCTTTGATAGTTTTAGGAATGGGAATTTTATTAATGGCCTCTACCCTTTTAGGATCTATCCTAACCCCATCTTTTGGTACAATATGCCCCAAAATTTTACCCTCTGTGATAGAAAAATGATATTTTTTAGGATTAAGACTTATACCATACTCCAAGGCTTTGATGAAGATCTTCTCCAAATCAGCAACACGATCCTTCACCCTTTTGGAATAAGCAGTGAGGTCATCTTGATATACCACCATTATAGCATTGATCAGATCTGCAAAGGCCATATCCATGGCCCTTTGAAAGGTAGCTCCTACATTTGTGAGACCAAATGGCATTCTTATATAAACATAAGTTCCCCATGGTGTAGTGAATGTTGTTTTGTATTGCTCATATAATTTGACTTTGACTTGATTATATCCAAAAAATCCATCAATCATTGATAACAGCTCACACCCTATCACTTTGTGCAATATTGCCTCCATGTTTGGAAGAGGATAATTATCTTTTAGGGAAGCAACATTCAGATTTCTAAAGTCCACACACAGTCTTATGTCCCCATTTTTCTTCCTGACTAGGACCAAATTTGAGACCCATGTTGAATTCCTAATGGATTTTATGATACCTCCATCTCTGAGCTTTACTAGCTCCTCTTGCATCTTAGATTCCAGAGTTGGGTTGATAGGCCTCTACTTCTATCTGAATGGCTTTGTGTCAGGCTTAAGTGGAATCTCATGCTCAAAAAGATCTTCTCTATATTCCTTCAAATCCTCATAAGACCAAGCAAACACATGCTTGTATTTTCTCAGCAATGTAATCAACATTCTTCTGATGGTTGGGCTTATTTTCTTTCCAATATAAACCCTTTTTGGTGCTAATTCAGTTCCCAAATTTATTTCTTCAATATCTTCTTTCTTAACTGGTGTCTGCTTTATGAGGGAATGATCACTCCCATCATACACTCTCTCTAATGCCACAAGCCCTTTGGGAAGCTTGTTAGTTTTAAGCTACAAAACTTCCTTCCCAAATACAGTCTTTTTCCCATCCACTTCTTCCACAAAAGCATTGAAATCAATCTCCTGTGTGTCATACTTATCTATAGAATGAAGAAAATTCAAAAGGTCAGTATCATCATCAGAAACTTTCCAACTATATATATTGTCAGGGACTACTGGTCTTATTTTAAATTCAACCTAAGACACTCCTGCCAAAGTGATATCATCTTTCTTCAAGGCTACATTAGCCAAAAAATCAGCCACCAAGTTTTCAGATCTATCTATCCAATCAATTGAAAATGCATCAAATAGTTCAACTGTATCCCACACAACATTTCTATATTGTTTCAGCCTCTTGTTCTTTGCAGCATATTTTGATCTAACTTGTGACACAACTAGCTCAGAATCTCCCAAAACAAACAACAATTTAATCTTATGCTTTACAGCCATGTTCAAACCAATCAACAAAGCTTCATACTCGGCCACATTATTTGTACATTCAAAAGCCAACAAAAATGAATGTTTAAATGTTGTACCTATAGGTGATATGAAAACTACCCTAGCTCCATTACCTTCTTTACTACATGCCCCATCAAAATACATTTTCCAAACACCCTGCTGATTTCTAGAGACAAGCTTATCAATTGGGTCAGTATTCACTAGTTCTGGCTGAGATATTTCTACTCTAAAACTCCCCAAATCTACATCACAGAAGCAATTAATTTGTTCTTGAGGAACACACTCAACAATTTGATTCACCCTTGGTTCTCTACATAGTTTTACCTCTTCACCATTAACTGGTATTGTGGCATATGATAAGTCAAATTGCACATTACCTCCAACTGATGCAGTCCACTGTCTTGACAAAAGAATTCCAAATTGAGGAGTTGTATCAATCACAGTTATATCAATGTTATAAGTTGCTTGTGGGTAGGCTACTAATTTTACTTCTACATCTTTCATAATCCCCACAACTGGGACAGGACTACTATCCATAGCATAACATTTACCACCCTCAATATCTATCCACATGCCAAGTTGTTTCATTACCCCTACTGGCATAATATTCATAGAAGCACTTGAATATATCATGCAATTTCTTACCAATTTACCATTTACGAGTAAGGTAGTGAAAAATGGATCAATTTGTGGTGTGTTCATCAATGCATCATTTAAGCCAATTTCTGAAATTTTTATCTTTCCTTTCTTATCAGCAATTGCAGGATTATCATTTTTGTTCAAAGTACACAACTTGATTCCTCCCACGAGACATCAATTGAATAGAACTCTCCCTATACTCTTTAATTTTCATCATTTCAAGTAACGGGACAAATATTTTTACCTGGGATAAAGCTTGCACAAAATCAAAAGATGCACCTTCAGCTCTTATCAACTTCTTTTGATCTATTGGTTCACCTTTGTACTCCTCTTTCTCCCTCTTTGATGTCTGATCCATTTTTTGTTTATCCTTGGGGGATTCTTTATTTTATTCTTTGGGAACATACTTGTGTTCCTTGTTATGAGGGGGCTCATCATTTGTCTTTTTTGATATTTCATGGGACATCTTTTTATCTTTCAAAAATATTCCTTTTGGAACACCTTCATTCTCATTCATTGTTCTATTCCTCAGTCGATACTTGCTTTTAGCCAGCTTAACTGCTGCAATAGTCAATATTTTAATTTCGTCCTTAGTTGGTCTCTTCATATTTCCCTTATTAGTTTGATATGATGCAGCAGGGAAACCTTGTTCATCATCACTTTCTTCATAATTAGAAAAAAATTGTTGCTCTGCCATGTGAACATTCTATTTTTGATGATCAACATCATATTCATACCCTCCCTCTTCTGAAGATGAATATCCCTACTCTACTAAGTGAAGAATATGAGAAGTCAAATAAATGTTATTGTCTTCTTCATTATTGTGTTTTGCCATATCTTTTCTTGGCACTGACTGAGCTACAACACAATGTTCTAAAGAATGTGGCAAGTCACAAACTGAACACCAAGGACCATTACCAACCATGTATGTCCCTCTTTTCCTCAAAGGGTCAGGTGTCTCTTTATTTCTTGGCCCATCCATCACTAGCTTTCCATTTCTCCAATTTGTATTATAAGGCATGTCATGTAGTCTTGGCCTCTCATTCCTATATGTGTTTTCTTGTTTATTTGGAGGAGCATATTGGGGAACTCTAGGGTTATCCCTCTTGGAAATCATCCCTGCAACCTTCCTGTTATTTTCAATTGTGAGTGCTATCCTTTGAGCTTCAACCAAATTCCTAGGACCCCTGTTCCTAAGCTCATAACCTATCTTAGGATAAAAAGCTTTTAGATAAATACTCAATGCAGCAGGATCATCCAATTTAGATCCAAGAGGTATCTTATTATGCAATTTAGAAAATATCTGGTTGAAATCATAAGATGATTCATTTTGATGCTTCTGAATAGTCACCAATTCATGCAATGCAAATTCAGGTGCATATTGATTCCCATAGTACTCAAGAAATTGTTCATAAAAAACATGAATAGAATTAATAGAAGTTGTTGGCAAACTATTAAACCAATCTCTGGCATCTTCAATCAGTGACATCATAAACAGTCTCATTTGTATATCTTCATACTGCATATCTAAATCTTGCATAAAAGCATTAAAACTCCTTAAATGCTCTTCAGCTACAGTAGCACTACTCCCTGTGAATTTTGGGACCAAACTTCTCCAACTGTTGTCCATAGGGTAAGGGCATATTTGTAGTCCAGCAAAGTCAAACTGTCTAATCATGGTTGCATATTGTGGAGGAGGATTTTGGTAATACTGACGGTGGTACAATGGATTATTATTTGCCACATATTGCTGACCTTGTGGGGGTACATGTTGTTGATAAGGAGGTGGTTGAACAACTTAATTTTGTGGTGGAACATTTTGATATCTACCTTGATTCCTTGGTTGATTCTAGTAGGCCTGTGAGGAATTTGATGGGCCAGCATTATTGTTCCCTTTCCTATGAGGTGGCACATATTTTTGCAAATTAGCCATTTGAGTACTGATCTGCATTTTCTCAATTTCAATTTTCAAGTTCTCTAATTTCTTGGAGCCTCTGCTCATATTCTATTCTTTCCCTTTCCACATCTTGTCTCTCATGTTCCATTCTTGCATTTATTTCATCCCTGACCATAAGTTCATAATTCTCCTCAGAGGTTGCTTCATAGCCAAGTCCATCCTGATTTTCTTCAAGAAATGTCATTTTTTGATCATATTCATGTTGTGTTCTTTCTCTTTCAGCTTCACATTCAACCATGAATTCTTCAACCTTCTTAGGATCTGGTTGATAAAAGGAATTCCTCAGGAGTGCAAGGTTCTCTGGAAGGGAAATCTTCATTTTCTATTGTGCCATATGAATTGTGTATCTCTAGTGATGCTTTCAATGTTTTGTTTTTGTTTGATGGTCCCATGTCATTGGTCACCTTTTTAACTTTATCATTCTTCTTTGTCCATTTATTTTTGGCGTTAGGACCATCACCATCTTTGTACAAAGACCTTCTTCCTTGCATTTTGGGAGCAATTGTGATAGTCTGAACTCTAGGAAGATTTATTTTTGATATATATTTCAATTTATCAGTCTCAATATATTTGTTCATTCAGAGTCGCCACTCACTTTCCAAAAGTGTGAAAATCTGCAATTCTTTATTCCCAGTAGAGTCTTCTACAAGATACTAACTCTATGACAAGGCTTATTTTCAGATTATGTCCCCAGTGGAGTCGCCAAACTATTGGTTCTCAAAAATGCAGGTTTTAACCATAAGAGTTTGCTAGGCCCTTACAACATTCTTGGACAACATACAAGGTCAATTATACACTTAAACCTTCTATTGTTTAGGTTTTGCAAGACCTAGGTGGGTGAACCTATGTGAAATATGCAGATTTGAAATGAATTTCCTGCTAAAAAGTCTATCCACAATGGTAGTTGGGAATGGATAGAAAAAAGGATACTACAACTAATCCTACTACACAAATGAAAGGTTTTAAATATATTGATTATTAGGAATTCTATCCTCTAGGATATGGTAGATCAGTTCCTTCTATCTATTGGGAAACAGAGTCAAAATAACAAGGATTCAAGGTGCTTCCCTATCCAACTTAATTCAAATTGTTAAGAATATTTAAGGTATGAAACTCTATGACTGGCATATCATTTCACCCAATTTATGGCTTGCATAAGTTACTCTTAAATATATTCCTACCAAGTTCTTCTTTAAACATCCAACCAAAATTCTAAAATCACTGTGACTTGCTTAAAAGAATTTAATTCTGACTTTGCAGACACCTATTAATCAAACCACACAAAGTGAAAATTGCACCATGATAAACCAAATATTTACTTGTTGTCCTGATTTAAATGATTTAAGAAATTTTAATTGGAAGCAACCTAATATGAAATTCAGCAATTATGTCATCTTAACAAAAAAAGTCAAAAAATTTGCACCAGTTTAAAAAAATTTACTCCATTACATCCAGTTTCAAGAAGGACTCTTCATTGCTCTTATCCCAGTTCTATTATTACAGTGGAAAAAATCCCACCTTTCTCGAACCTCTGTGACTGATTTTTTCACAAATATTTATATCACAGTTCAACAATCACGACCTTTCATTTTACCCACCATAACTGCTTGATATTCTAATAAAAATAAAAAATTTAAATAAGTTTCCTTATCGACAATTTAAATGTTTCTGACTATATTTGAGCTTTTAACTTTTTACATTAATATTTCCCATGGCTATCATAGCTTGTACCACTCTACCGCAGTTATCCTGTTGACTGACCACAGCATAGCGGTGACTATTGACTGACTGCCTTGCTAACTTTCTCATAGACTACTGCAATCACCACAGTTTATGTTTTAACGGCTACGGTAATGCGGTGCCTCCTCTATTGCTGACCATTTTCCATTGCCTTCACTATTACCGCATTACTACGGTCTTCATTTTAACAACTACGGTATAGTGGTAACCATTCACTGACCGCCACCCTGCTGCTTTGTTGTCACCTCCACTGCTTATCAACCATTTACCCTAGTCACCGCGGTTATTGTTTTAGTGGCTATGGTATCGCAGTAACCGCTACCCATTAGCCACTTCGCTACCTTGTTGGTTGCTTACCCTATCACCACAGTCATTGTGGTCTATCACATGACTATCTGCAGTAATGTAGTGGCTCCCCCTTTGTCTTTTGCTAACTGCTACCGCGGTCACCGCAGTCACTGGCCTGACTGGCAGCAGTACTATGGTGATTGTCTTCTGCCTACTCCATTAGCTACTACCGCCATACCACGAGCTCATTGTGGGAGGCCGTGCTAAAGCGGTGAAGGAAATATGAAATGATTTCTAAGGGAGTGGTAAGGATTTGAAGTGTATGATAAAGTGGATAGGGAATGAAATGAAGAATTTTTATGAAAAGATAGGCAAATATGGGCTTAAATGGATAAAAAGGCTTAGGATTTTAATTGAAAATTTTGCTTCTAACAGGTAGTTGTATGTATCTTTTTGGCTTGGAGATCATGGTTTCACTTGCATGTTACTAAAATTGTAGTTGAGTGTGTGTAAACCTAGATGATCTTCATGGAGGATATGATAGTCACAATGCCATGTGTAGCTCGCTATCATTGTTTAGTGGGAGTTGTTGGCAGTGACATGGATGCATCATTGGTGATGGTTATCTTCATGTGATTGGAGATGTGATTTCTTGGTTTAAAGTTTTTTGATATTATGTCATGGTTTACTCTTGATATTAGTTTAGAGTGTTGGCATTGTATATGTGTTCTTTTGATACCATGATGTATGCATTGGTGCATGTGATCTCCTAGCAGGAGATGGTTAGATCATGTTGTCATGATAGGTTCTTGATTCTATGGTTGGAGCTTTGACATTGATTTTGTGGTTCTATTTGTATTGAGTAAATGATCATTTGCTTGCTTACTTCATGATATTTCTAGGTTACATTTGGAGTTCGGAAAATTTATTGATTGATTACAAGTGCTCATGGATACTTGGAGACATAGGTGAGGTTGGATTTCTCTTGTGATTAGAGACATTTTCTTGAGATGATTACTCTTTGGAGGTTTTAGTAGGAAGACTGAGGAGCTTTCACCTGGGTATGAATGTGAATTCATGATGGACCAATAGAGGAGATTGTTTTTGGAGTGAGTCATGATGGCTTGGTTATCCTAGAGGAGCATTCTCATTCCCCACTCTTGGTCTACTCAACGATTTATCTTTTGAGAGGTATTTGCCCATTATTTATTTTAGATGTGTTATGTTCGTACTTTGATTTCTCATGGGAATGAGTTGATTCATAGTGATTGATTTTGGAGACTCATTTGAGGATTGTTTAGCATGAGTCTATGACGCTTTATCTTTCATTGATATGAATCTTGAGCTATGGATAGTTAGTTTTGGAGGATTCATTTTGAGGGATGGTTAGCATAGTTATCTCCTTGTGCATTTGAGTTCGTGATATCATTCATTAATGAGGATTTTAGGAGATGGTTTATGGGTTGATTTTCAGATTTGGGAATGGTTACTTTGAGTTTGATCTTCTTGTTTAGAGAGGTTTACATCCATGTTAGCACTATTACATGATTCATATGTTGTTTGATCTAAGAGGTTGAACATTGGCTTGAGTTTTGTTGAGGCTTCTCATTTGGGTTTGTTAAGAGATCATACTTGACATAGTGTAGCACTTTTGAGGTGTTGGTAGAAGGATATGTTATGGTTTACAGGCTTTCTCTCTTCATGGTTCCTTCTTGGAGGTTCATGTTCATATGATTTGGGAGGATGGTGGCAACATGTTATGAGATATTATGCAGCTATTTGGGTTGTATATGTGGATCATTGTTATTGTTATTGGTACTTCATTGTTGATTATTTATCACACCTTGATATAGTGCTGATTGGTAGACTTGATATGCTATGACATTACCTATGCAGTAGGAGTTTCTAGATATGTATGCTCTTCATTGATAGTTTTGATATAGGGAGCTTGTGATTGCAGTTTATGGGTTGCATATGTTGTTGGCATGAGCTTACTAATGTATTTTGTACCTAGGAGGTATGGGTGGTTGGATGTATCAGCATGTGTTGTGGATTTTATTTTTGATCATGTGTGGGTTTTTACTTGACAACTTGTTTGGAGATTTTTTTATCACTTGGATTTGATGCTTGTGTTCTTGGATTGGTGCATATTCACCTTGACATGTTCCTTTTCTTCCATAGATGGCACGTTGGAGGATGAGAGGATTTCTTTCTTGAGATGGTGGTCACTTTTTTCTTATTGCAGGTATCTTGATGGAGCATGAGAGCATGTAGGAGATTCATGTGGTTTCATGTATGGATATGCCAATGTATTTCATTAATTGATCATTTATGCAATATATACAACAAGTGGAATAATTTTTGGATATGGTGTTGTACACCATTGCATAATTTGATATATAATAATGTTTTAATTAAATAATTATTTAGTTGTGATGCACCTAGGTGGTGTGGTTAATCACACTAGGTAATTATTTGGAGACCACTTTATGTTGTTCTGTAATATTGTATTACTATTTAAATTTGTAAGGGAGACATGTGATAATAATTTAATATTGCAGAAATATTAAATAATGTGAAAAATTAGTACCCAAAATTAAATAAGGGATTAGTGGTTTTGTGTTCACATGGTTTTGTGGCACATGGTTTTATCTTACCACTTGGTTGTATTTGTGTGAGCTCGAATCTATAAAAATAAGCACATATTTAGTGGTCAAGGTTGGTTGGTGTTGGAAAATGTGCCTCAATTTACTGGATTGGACCTCTAAGAGAGGCTTGACGAATTTATGCCCTTAATTCTTTACCGCGGTGTTCTCATTTGGTCAGCTTGACCCTTTGGTTGCTAAGACTTAGTCTAATCAGCGGGACTCTGAGGGTTGTCACAACAATGGGGCGATGGGCGTGGAGTTGGCAGAATCTTGGTTGACATCGGTTTAATCAGCAGATCAGTCACTCATCGACGAGAGGCAATGTTGTGCTTCACCAATGTGTCGATGATTTGCATCAATGGTTGCAATTGGCTTCATCCGACGGTACTGGCCACATTCCATGACATCCGAAGGAAAGTACCATTGTTAACCTTTTTGCTAAGTGGAATTGCTAATGCACATGACGCGTGGTGACTTGTCAAAGAGGTGAGCATAGTGAAGAGGAGGTGGGCCCCGAATTACTTTATGCGAAGGGTTGTCCGGTCGTGGACACTTTTCTATGCCTTAAGAGTTCCTTGGGGAATATAGCAGATGTCGCTAGAGATTCCCCGAAGGAGCTCCAGTGACTTCCACATATGCCAAGCGGAGAGCGCGAGTGGTGGACACGTGACTCCCTTGAAAGTTCGTTCCGGGGAATCTTGGAGATTCCCTCTTGGATGCCCTGAAACCTCTTGAGCAATGGACACATGGCTTGTGGGACCCAATAGAGTTGGTGGTCGGTGTTTTGGCGATAGTAGATTATTTTTGACTTGAAATGTTATGAAATGGTTAGCGATGGCAAAGGGTTTTCGGAGCCCAATGATAGTTGACCAATCATTGCTCGGCCAAGTGGTGGAACGAATAGTAGTGCGACACATGGCAATTTCTCATTGGTTGTTGTTGCAAAACAAAATTTATTGCCAGAAGCTGGATTGGTGAAAAGAAATATATTATGTAGTTAATATGAGATTAGATTTTGGTGGTTGATAGAGCCCAAATTTCATAATTTCTCTGCAATGAATTTATTGTGAGAGTGGCTCGATGAAGGATTGTAGGTGGATCCGATTTGAGATCGAGGCATGTCGGTGAATAATTGAAATTTAATGCACCCTAATTGGTGGTTGGAAAAAGAATTCTAATAGTAGGTATTAGACTAAAAGCCAAATTATCTGAAAAAATATATATATATACTGAATTAGAGAGACAGTGAGTCTAGGGTTGTTGAGTTTGTATTCGCTATATGCTGAAATAGCATTGTAATAGTGAGTGCATGAAAACTCAACTGATACTATGAGCTAACTATCAGAGAGTGAGGACTGTAAATTGAAATAGCATTGTAATAGTGAGTGCATGAAAACTCAACTGATACTATGAGCTAACTATCAGAGAGTGAGGACTGTAAATTTGTTTGTAATTTTTGCTTACTATAATACAAAGTGTCCTTCTCTTGGTGTGGTGGGTTTTTTCCTGAAAGGGTTTTCCCACGTAAATCTGGTGTTATCTTTGTGTTTGATTTTTTGGTTTCTTGTTATGCTTTGTTTTTTCATCTTAGAAGTTAGAAAAGTTAAAAATTTGGTCTTTGCACTTCTCCTCTGTGGTCTTAGCATTGGGAAAGTGTATTCCACACCTCTTCTTTTCCTTTCAAGTGGTATCAGAGCTTGGCCAATTGTGTTATCCTTGTTAGTAAGGCTGGTTTTTGGTGCTAATATTGTTCCAGTGGGACTCTTGCAAAGTTAGGACCAAGTTTTGTCTAAGATGGCGAGTACATCAAGAAGAGTTGATATTGAGAAATTTCATGGCGGCAACTTTGAGTTGTGAAAACTCAAAGTGGAAGACCTGTTAGTGGATAGAGACCTCTGGGTAGTAGTGTTTGGAACTATGCCACAAGGTATGAAGCAAGAAGAATGGGACCTCACAAATAGAAAAGTGAGAGGTTTGATAAGAATTTATCTGGCCAATTTTGTACTCTTGAACATCCATGAGGAGAAGTCTGCAGATTCGATATGGAAGAAGCTTGGTGATATTTATCAAGGAAAGTCTCTAGTAAATAAGTTATTCCGGAGGAAGAAGTTGTACTCCTTGAAGATGGAAGAAGGTGCATCTATTACAGACCATCTTAACTCGTTTAATATGAGTGTTGCTTAGTTGGCGTCTGTGGATGTAAAGATTGAGGAGGAGGATCATTGCATGCTCCTGTTATTTGTTACCTGACACAAGGGATCATCTGGTGATGGCTATTGGAAGTACTACTACTACTTTCAAGATGGAAGACATGGTTGCTTCATTGATGTTTGAAGAGATGTGGAGGAAGTATTCTAAGATGGCCAAAGAGGTCCTTGTTGTTCAAGGAAGATCGAAGGAGAGAGGCAAGAAGAAGGACAAGAAGTCCAAATCTAAATCTATAGGGAGATCAATGTCTCCTAGTAAAAATTCCAAGGTAAACTTTTGGAACTATGGGCAGCCTGGTCATATCTAAAAGGATTGTAAAGAGAAGAAGAAGAAGAAGAAGAAGAAGAGTCACTCTTCAGACTATGACTCTTCTTAGAGTGATGTAGATGCCTTCATTGCAGCCTTGGAAACTCAGATATTAGATGATGTCTGGCTGGTTGACTCAGGTGCATCCTTTCACATGACATCTCATAGAGAGTGGTTCACTAAGTATAAAAAGTATGATGTTGGAAAGGTGTACTTGGAAAGTGACTCAAAGCTGGAGATTGTTGGCCATGGAAGAGTCAAATTATAGTTCCCTGATGGTAGAATCAAAAGTATTGATGGCGTACTGCACATACCATGGTTGGCTCGTAACTTACTTTCTGTCAGTAAGTTGAATGATGCTGGTGTAGAAGTTTCTTTTTCGAGTAAAGGATGTAATATGGCTAGAGGTGCAATGGTGCTGGCTAAGGGTGTACGTACTGGCACTTTGTATGAGCTAGATGGATGTCTTGTTCATTACAAAAATGCCTCTGTAAAGTCAAGCAAAGTTGTTCTTGTATAGGAAGATGAAGATGCTTCTTTGGCTACAAATGTGATGGAGGTGAAACTCCCAGTAGAGAAGACCATGCTATGGCATCATAGACTCAGTCACATAGGTGAGAAAGGTTTAAAAACCTTGAAAAATAAAAATATTGTTGAAGGGCTTGTAGATTGTAATCTTGAGTTCAATTTTTGCGAACACTGCATTTATGGAAAGCAACAACGTGTTTCTTTTTCCTCGAGCTCTCATAAATCATCTGGTGTACTGGACTATGTTCATTCTGATGTGTTTGGTCTAGTTAATGTTCCTTCATTATCGAAGTCTAGTTACTATGTTTCTTTTATTGATGACTACTCGAGAAGGGCATTTATATACTTTCTTAAAAGTAAATCAAAAGTGTTCAATTGTTTTAAAGAGTTTAAAAACGTGGTAGAGAATCAAACTGGAAGGAGAATCAAATTTTTGAGGATGGATAATGGTGGTGAGTTTTTTTCTACAGATTTTGATAGATACTATAAAGACCATGGGATTAAAAGGCATAAAACTACACCTTATACTCCACAACAGAATGGAGTTGCTGAAAGGTTGAACAAGATGTTGATGGAAAAGGCAAGGAGTATGTTGAGCAGTGCTAGTATGGAGTAGAAGTTCTAGGCTGAGGTCATGGCTACAACATGTTACCTGTTAAATTGCTCTCCTTGATTTGCTCTTGTTGATAAGACACCTTTGGAAGCGTGGTCTGGAAAGAAGCCCTCTCTGAGACATGTTCGTGTCTTTGGATGTGAGGCATATGCATATGTGCCAAATGGGAAAAGATCTAAGCTGGAGAACAAGGTTGTTAAGTGTATCTTCATTGGCTATGGAGTTGGTGTGAAGCGATAAAAGCTTTGGAACGCTATTACTAAGAAGGTTTTGTACAATAGAAGTGTAATATTTTGTGAGCTAAAACCTTTAGCAGTTGATCCATAGCTAGAGACAGATCAAAGAGAGAAGAAGAATGATGTAGTTGAGATTCCCAAAACTCTAGAAAAGGGAGAATTGCATGGTGTACCTGAAATTGAGGAGAGCTCTAGAAGCTCTGAGAGTTCTAAAGATGAAGAACCACAACTTCAGCAAGTGAGAAAGCATACACATGAAAAATGACAACCTGATAGGTATGGTTTCTCTATGTTAGATTCAAATTGTGCCTATGCTTTAATTACTAGCACTGAGGAGCCTAGGATTGTTAAGGAGGAAATTAATATGCCCGATGCAAATTCTTGGTTGGAAGCCATGAATGAAGAAATGGAATCATTGAAAAAGAATGAAACCTGGGATTTGGTACATTTTCCTGAAGGAAGAAATTTTGTTGGATTTAAATGAGTATTTAAGAAGAAGACTAGTCTTGAGGGCAGTGCTGAAAAGTATAAAATGAGGTTGGTTACAAAGGGGTATTCCTAGGTAGAGGGAATTGATCATCGAGAAATATTTTCCCTGGTAGCTAAGCTAACATCTATCATATTTATGTTGTCACTTGCAGCCACGTATGACTTAGAGATCGAGCAAATGGATGTGAAGGCAATGTTTCTCCATGGAGAGCTGGAAGAAAAAATTTACATGTCCCAGCCTGAGCACTTCGTTGAAAGAGGTAAAGAAGGCCTGGTCTGCAAATTAAAGAAATATCTGTATGGTTTGAGGCAGTCTCCTACAATGTGGTACCAGAAGTTTGACACTTTTGTGTTGTCTATGGGATTTGTGAGATCAAAATCTAATCATTGTGTTTATTATAAATCTAAAAATGATTGTCGGCTTATTACTACCTTATACATGGATGATATGTTGTTCATAGGAAATAGTAAGTCTATGATTTCTGATCTTAAGTCTCAGTTCTTTGCAAAGTTTGAAATGAAAGATCTCGGTGCAACAAGGTATATTCTGGAGATGGAGATAACTAGGGACAGAAAGGGTAGAAAGCTTTGGGTCAGCCATCAACACTGTTCTAGAGAGATTTGATATGAGTGATTGCAAGCAGCTAGTTGTTCCAATTATGCAGGGAATGAAGCTATCTGTTGAAGACTATCCAAAATATGCTACTGAGATGGAGGACATGACTAGGGTGCCTTATGTGAATATTGTTAGAATTTTAATGTATGTGATGGTCTATACAAGGCCAAACATTTCCCAAGTAGTGGGAGTACTCAGCCGATTTATGGAAAATATAGGAAGGACACATTGGGATGTTGTAAAGAGAGTGTTTAGATATCTGATAGGAACCTTAGAATGTCCTTTGTGTTACCATGGCAATTCGTTTGGATCACAGAGAACTCTCAGCATTCATGGATATGTGGACTTTGATTGGGCAGGGGACATTAACAGCAGAAGATCCACTAGTGGATATACTTTCATGTTAAATGGTGGTGCTATAAAGAGCAAAACTCTTCAATTCCAAACAATCTATAATTCCTTAATAAATTCATTTCCATTCAATAAAATATTGTAACTCCAGTCATTTAAATCACTTAAATCCAAATGATTCCAAATATCGACTTAAGGTCTACAATATGATTCATAATACTTCCAATTGATTTCAAATATGTGTCATCTTTCATGACATCAATAATACAAAAACATTGTAAAAGAAATTTACAATTCAAGAGTTAGGCATTTTGTTGCCTTAAGTTCTACAATAATCATACAATAATAAAATATAATAGATATATGAAGAAATCTTCATTTGATCTTCAATCCAATTCCTTAGCTTCAAACATGAAGATGAGAAGAAGGTTTAGGCACTTTTTCTGCCCAACCTTGAACCTTACGCTTCCCCAAAATTCCTTAATCATTCAAAGAATACCCAACCCTGCACGAATCGCTTAGCAAAAAGAAGTCGACAAGCAAGATGGAATCTGATGCGTGCCTAGTATAACTAGTAAATCCGCCAACATTTTGATTTTTCTAATTCATTTAAGAAACAAGCAAGTTCGATACTAGGATATGGTAGAGAGTTATTTACATTCCATCTATTTCAATGGTCCTTAAGTTACTTGGCCAAGTAAAATGTCATGCACAACAAATAATAGTAGTTTTGGAAAAGGAAACCTACGCTCTCTATAAACCCATATTTGGCACTCATCCCAGAAGGTAACTTTCCAAACACATCACATGCACATTCAATTATCAAGCATGCATGGTTCCATTCAAAATAAATAAATTATCTTTCCCAACACATGTCATGCACATTCATTTATCAAGCATACATGGTTTTAATGAAATAATCTCACAAATTTACATCGTAAATAACATTATGTTCATATTCGAAATAAATAAAAGAACACACTTTATTTTGGTTCATTTACTCATAAAATTCATCTACACTTCGAAATAATCCTTTCTAATTTGTTTCTTTTCAAAGTAATTATATTTTTAATTTTACTTTCTTTCTTTTTTGTTTTTCATATTTCCTTTTAAAATAATATCTTTTCAAAAAACGTAAACACCTCATGTTTACTTTTTTTTTGTAAAAAAAGTTAGAATCATTCCTTGAGAATTATCAAAAAATCCACTTTTACCTTTCAAGCATATTTAAATACATAGAATTATTTTAATCCTATCATTCTAGAAAACATTCAACAATTTTATTATGTGATATTTTAATGATTTCATGTTCTTTTCTGGTAATTTCCAATTCTCTGTCTATACAGTTAACGAATATAGTTTTCCATTGGAGGTTTTTTGAATCTAAAAATATATAGTTTCATGTGAGAATCTTTACTAAATGTTTAAATTGGAAATAAAATTAAATCATATTGTTTTCTGTACAAATCTTTAAATATGCTAAAATAGAATTCTCTAAATAAGAAATCTACTGTCTCTAGTTCTGTAATATGTGTTCAATATTTTTTTGTTCAAGATCAATCTCTATCTACATGAAAATATATGGTCTGGTGTTTGATCTTTCTTCTAAATTTGATTAAAATAGTAATATGTTTTTTGTTCAAGTTAAAATATATGAATAATAGAAAATGGTTAAACTCAAGCATATTAATATTGTGAATTTGGTAAATAATGTTATTATTGAATCTACCTGTCAATCTCTTGTAGCTGTGTGTTTCCCTGAATCTGGCAATGGATCTTTGTTCTTTTATTCTTCTTGTGAGTATATTTCATGTAGCTACTCTTTTTCTGTATTTCTCTTTCCCTCTGCAGCTGCCTTCTCCTCCTACACACTCCACACAAGTTCTCCTCTCCTTCCTTCCTTCTCCCTTCCTTTGGTCTCTCCTCTCCCTCTCTTTCTTATGTGCCTCTCTATTCCCTATCGCGCATGATGGTGAGAGATTTCTATTTTTTTCTCCACTCGATCTTGGTCGTGCCTTGCCTATTTTTCTGCCCACACACTTTTCTCTCTTCACTTCCCACGCACTTCCCTCTTCTTCTCTCTATAGTATGGAGAGCATATATTTCCTCCCCTTTTTAACTCTCCCTCCTTTCTCATATGCACATGGGAGAGAGCAATGTTGATATCCTTTGATCCTTCCAAAAAAATGCCTCCCTAAAACTTGCGCATGAATTATGTAGCAATTCAAAACAAAACAAAGCCCTTCTCTTTTTCAAATGGATTTTCCTCCTTTTTTCCCCATTCATTGAATGGTGAAGTAAACAAGAAAAGTCAATCCATAATTTATGCAGAATTTCCAGGAGTGATGGCCATAACTCAGAGTTCTATCTCTTCGATTGCATGCCAAATTGATTGAAAGGTAATTGTTTTCCATTTGTTTACTACTGTTCTCAATTCCAATTCAACCAAACAATATAATTCAATTTTATTGCATGCCTATAATTTATATTTCATAAAGATTTCTTATTTTCTTTATTTAATATATATTCTTATTTAAACATATATATATTTCTACCTTTATTTAAATCTATTTTTTCCACACAATAACATAATTTACTCAAACTGGGGAATTCTTCGTAAATAATCAATCTTTCCATTTCAAAAAGAAAACATATTCATTTTCACATATATTTGAGCAATCAGATAAACTTAATAAAAATTTCCAAATAATAATCATCACAAAAATACATTATAATAACTAAGTGGTGTGTGAGATTACATCATCCTTATTAATGTCTAATGGCTAAAACGACTCTACCTGATAAATGTTCTCGCCTTCATTCTCATTCACCTATTCCTGCATTCACTTGCACTCAAATTGTCATCAGCAATGACAATCCCCAAATTTCATAATAATGAATTTCAAATCATTTCATTTGCATTTAAATTTCAATTTCAATTTTTATAATCATCTAACATAAACATGCAAATCTCATGATTAATAATTGCAATTAAATAATTGATAAAATCAATATGTGACATCCTTCCGCTCTTGGAAGAGACATCGTCTCGATGTCTTATTAATCAATCAATAAGCATAGTATCTCAATCAATAAAACATAGTATCTCAATCATAATGAAATAATAACTAACATCATAGTTCTCAAAACATAAGCATAAGCAATTCATAGTAGCATCCACGCTATCCAAGTTCACAACATGTGAATCAAAAACCAGAGTATCAAATATCTCATGCATTAAGAAAATACTATTCTAAGAAAGCAAATGAGGAAAATGATGGTCAATCATCTCAGAATCCTCCCATGTAGCACTATCCCCAGTATATTGGTCCCACTGGACCTTGTACTTAGTACTATCCCTGTTACACATGTGTCTAGGATTCGAGTGGGCTCCACTAGCACCACCCTTGGATCATGTACCTATAATGAATGCCAATCAAGTATATGAGATGCATCAAGATGGTATGGTTTCAATAAAGAAACATGGAATACATTATGGAGTCGAGCTAGAGCGGGTGGTAATACTAGTCTATAAGCAACTGGATTAATGACTTCTAGTACATCAAAGGGTCCCATAAATCTCAGAGCCAACTTTGATGATTTCCCAAATGAGATAGAGCTCTTATGAGGCTTAACCCTCAAAAATACTTTATCTCCTGCAAAAAACTGTCTAAAATTCTTGTTTCTATCAGCATAGCTCTTCTATCTATCAGCTACCTCCTTCAACCTACTCTTGATCAACTTCATTTTCTCATCCATTTCCTTGAGCATATCTGGACCAATGATGATCATATCTTCCATCCTATACCAACTAATGGGTGTGCAACATTTCCGTCCATAAAGTGCCTCAAAAGGTGCCATACCTAATGATGCATGGAATGAGTTGTTGTAAGAAAACTCAACCAATGGAAAATATTCCTCCCACTTGTACTATTGATCCATGCAGTACATCCTCAGTAGATCCTCAACAACCTGATTGACCTTTTCTGTTTGGCCATAAGTTTGTGGGTGATATGTAGAACTAAAATTCAATTTAGTTCCTAAAGCTGCATTCAGTGTTGTCCAAAACCTAGACGTCATCCTGGTATCCCTATCTGATATAATGGTCTCTGGTACACCATGCAATCATAATATCTCTTGCACAAATTTCTTCGCAAGATTCAATGATCCGTCTTTCAAATTCCCAGGTATGAAATGTGAAACCTTCGTTAGCTTATCAATGACCACTAAGATGGTATCATGTCTATTCCTTCTTAAAGGTAATCCTTGGATAAAATCCATATTGATTACTTACCACTTATACTCAGGTATATCGTGGGGATACAAAAGTCCTGTTGGATGCACATGCTTAGCCTTGACTCATTGGTATTCCGAACATCTAGCCACATACTCCATAACATCTTTCTTGAGCTTAGGCCAAAAATACAAAATCTTCAACTCTACTACCATCTTCGTAACTCCTGGATGCCCTGAGTAAGGTGCATCATGTACTTCCTCTAGAATCAACTTCCTCAAGTATCCACCCTCAGGGATGTACATCCTTCCCTGATATCTTAAAATATTATCATTCTCCATCACATATCCATCAAATCTATGATCTGAAGGATTTTCCTCTAAGGCTTTCTTGACCCTCTCATCATGCTCGTCTGTTGGAAGATACTGCAACACTTGTTGTCTCAAATTTGACCTTGTGGTCAGCATAGCAAAGAGATTTCTTCTCCTACTAAGAGCATCTGCAACTCTGTTTTCATTTTCCTTGATATACTCAATACCAAAATCATACTCACTTAGGAACTCAAGCCACCTCCTTTGTCTTGCATTGAGGTTAGGCTATGTAATGATGTACTTAATTCAAAAATGATCTGTCTTTAGTTCAAATGGTTTCCCTAGGAGATAATGTCTCCACATTTGTAATGCATGAATAATAGCTGCAAGCTTAAGATCATGTGGCACATAATTCAATTCATATTGTTTCAATTTTTTGGACTCATATGCAACCACTTTTCCTTCCTGCATCAACACAACTCCTACACCTTCACTTGAAGTATCTGTAATCACTATGAAGTGCCCATTAGGATCTGGTATCATAAAAAATGGTGTTGATGTCAACTTCTATTTTAGAAATTTAAATGCCTCCTCGCACTTCTCAATCCACTCAAATTTCCTTCCCTTCTTCTGAAGAGAAGTAATAGGTGCTACTATCTTGGAAAATCCTTCCACATATTTCCTATAATACCCTACAAGCCCCATGAAACTACAAACTTCAATAACACTCTGTGGCATTGGCCATTCCATAATTGCTTTTATCTTCGTAGGATCAACTGAGATTCCCTCAGCAGATATGACATGACCCAAGTAGTGAACCTTCTTCTAAAAGAAAGTACACCTCAAAAAATTACCAAAAAGCTTTCGATCTCTTAGGCATTGCAAGAATATTCTTAAGTGCTTCTCATGCTCCTCTTTAGTCTTGGAGTAAATCAAAATATCATCTATGAATATAAGAACAAAATCATCTAAACAATCTCTAAAGATTTTGTTCATAAGATTCATGAATGTCATTGGGGCATTCGTTAGACCAAAAGGTACCACTGTGAGCTTGTAATGTCCATATCGATTTCAGAAGGTTGTCTTTGGAATATCCTCCTCCTTAATCCTTAGCTGGTGGTAACCTAATCTAAGATAAATCTTAGAAAACACTGTGGCCCCTTTCATCTAATCAAATAGCTATCTATGCTCAGTAAAGGATACCTATTCTTAATGGTAACCTTGTTCAACATTCTGTAATCAATACACAATCTCAAGGCCCCATCCTTCTTCTTCATGAAGATTACCAGTGCACCCCATGGGGATACACTTGGTCTAATAAATACCTACTTCAGTAACTCCTGCAATTGAACCTTTAGCTCATATAACTCTTTAGTAGTCATTTTGTATGGAGCCTTGGATTGAGACTCAGTTCCAGGTAAAAGTTCAATCGACAAATCAAATTCTCTCTTTGGTGGTAACTCGATAAGTTCTTCGAGAAAGATATCCAAGAACTACTTGAGATCTGGATAGTCCTCTGGACTTTGCTAGACATTATCCAAGTCACTCACCAATATAGAAAATATGGAACATCCTTTCCGATGTGCTTTCTTTAGCTACTTGGTTGAGATATGTCTCAACTCAAGAGGCTCTTAAGATCCAAAAATCTCAACTAGATGTCCAAAATCATCAAGACAACTCACAATCTTATCCTCACAGTTCACTACAACTTTGTGCTCAGTTAACCAATTGATCCCTAGGATCACATCATATGACCCCAATGGTGTTAACTTGGGTTTGGAAATTAGATAGATCTAAATCGCTGCAAGATAGACATGGATCTACCCTCTTCTTTGATCAGTTTCCATACTGAACCATCCATGCATGTGACATATAACCAGGTCTAATAGGTAACTTAGCAACTACTTTAGGATCAATAAATCATTCAGTAGCTTCTATATCTATCAAAATGGAAACTGATTGACCAAAAATCTTACCCATCATCTAAATAGGTGAAGCTTGAAAATTTGCTTGACGGTTGTCAACCGTTGAATGAATCTGGTGTTGTGGTGCTCACCGATCATTTCCTCCTCGCTAACCTCCTACACGTTGTGGGTAATTGGAGGCATAGTGATCTCCTCCACAATTGTAACATCCACCTTGTGGCCCTGGGTGACCACCGGTCATGTTCTTGGTATTAGAGAAGTTGGTATTATTATTATTCACTTTCTTATTTCCACCATAGTTTCGTTCTCCTTTTTCTCGAGAGTTTGTTCCTCTCTTTAGGTTCCTTATCTGCTGATTGTTGTTACCCTTCTGGTTATTAATGTTTTGGAACTTCTTGTTTCCAAATCCAGATTTAGAATTCACATTCTTTCTGTAGTTTGCTACCTGTTGCAACTTCTATTCCTGTTTTATAGCCTTCTCAAAGACCTCATCCATTGTCAATGGATTATGAATATCCACATCAGCTCCTATCTATGGCCTCAATCCTAGGATGAATCTATGAATACATAACCGCTCATCCATCTGATACTGTGGTACATACTTCAAGAGATTAGTGAATCTCTCCCAGTACTAAGTAACTATCAAACCACCCAGTGTCAGATTCTAAAACTTTGTCATCTTTCTATCAATGAAAAGATGTGGAAGCCATCTCTTCCTGAAAATTTTCAAAAATACTTCCCATGTAGTCCCACCTGGTAATAGCTTCTTCTCAGTTTCTCATTATCCCACCAAGTAGCAGCTTCTCCAGTAAGATGATATGCAGCCCAAACTACCTTGGTCTCATTAGACATATTCCTAAGCTCAAAATACTTTTCCATTTCAATTACCCAAGCTTCAGCTCCATCACCGATGGTCTTACCATCAAACTTGGGCAGCGCTACCCTTTTCAAGTCTTTTTCCAACTACCCTTCAATCCTAGCTTGAGGATTTGGTAGTTCATCAACCCTTGGATTTTTATTAGTGGGTTGCTCTTGATTTTGAGGAAATTTTTTCCAGGGGTTTTGTCCTTCCCTCACTACTCAAACTTCTTGTTCGAGATTATCCATTCTAGAACCTTGCTGATTCAAAATATTGAGAATCTGATCCATCCTGTCATTCTCATTACTTGCAGCAGATCCTTTTCCTCTTGAACCCATTATGTATCAACAATTCCTACATCAAGGAATGTTTCTTTAGCATAATGGACAAAGGACCCTAGTGTTCAAACTTAGGGCTCTGATACCAAATGTAAAGAGAAAAACTCTTTAATTCCAAATAATCTATAATTCCTTAATAAATTCATTTCCATTCCATAAAATATCATAACTCCATTCATTTAAATCACTTAAATCCAAAAGATTCCAAATATCGACTTAAGGTCTACAATAAGATTCATAATACTTCCAATTGATTTCAAATACATGTCATCTTTCATGACATCAATAATACAAAAAAACTGTAAAAGAAATTTACAATTCAAGACTTAGGCATTCTGTCGCCTTAAGTTCTACAATAATCATACAATAATAAAATATAATAGATATATGAAGAAATATTCATTTGATCTTCAATCCAATTGTTTATCTTCAAACATGAAGATGAGAACAAGGTTCCGTCGCTTTTTCTTCCCAACCTCGAAGCTTACGCTTCCTCGAAATTCCTTAATCATTCAAAGAATACCCTACCCTGCACGAATCGCTTAGCAAAAAGAAGTCGACAAGCAAGATGGAATCTGATGCGTGCCTAGTAAAACTAGTAAATCCACAAGCATTTTCATTTTTCTAATTCATTTAAGAAACAAGAAAGTTTGATACTACAATATGGTAGAGGGTTATTTACATTCCATCTATTTCAATGGTCCTTAAGTTACTTGGCCAAGTAAAATGTCATGCACAACAAATAATAGTACTTAGTTTTGGAAAAGAAAAACTATGCTCTCTATAAACCCATATTCGGCACCCGTCCCGGAAGGTAACTTTCCAAACACATGGCATGCACATTCAATTATCAAGCATGCATGGTTCAATTCAAAATAAATAAATTATCTTTCCCAACACATGTCATGCACATTCATTTATCAAGCATGCATGGTTTTAATGAAATAATCTCACAAATTTACATCTTAAATAACATTATGTTCATATTCGAAATAAATAAAAGAACACACTTTATTTTGGTTCATTTACTCATAAAATTCATCTACACTTTGAAATAATCCTTTTCTAATTCATTTCTTTTCAAAGTAATTATATTTTTAATTTTACTTTCTTTCTTTTTTGTTTTTCATATTTCCTTTTAAAATAATATCTTTTCAAAAAACGTAAATACCTCATATTTACTTCTGTTTCATAAACAATTTTAGAATCATTCTTTGAGAATTATCACAATCCACTTTTACCTTTCAAGCATATTTAAATACACAGAATTATTTTAATCCTATCATTCTAGAAAACATTCAACAATTTTATTCTATGATATTCTAATGACTTCATGTTCTTTTCTGGTAATTTCCAATTCTCTGTCTATATAATTAATGAATATAGTTTTCCATTGGAGGTTTTTTGAATCTAAAAACATATAGTTTCCTATGAGAATCTTTACTAAATGTTTAAATTGGAAATAAATCTAAATCGTACTGTTTTCTGTGCAAATCTTTAAATATGCTAAAACAAAATTCTCTAAATAAGAAACCTACTATCTCTAATTCTGTAATATGTGTTCAATATTTTTTTGTTCAAGATCAATCTCTATCTACATGAAAATGTATGGTCTAGTGTTTGATCTTTCTTCTAAATTTGATTAAAATAGTAATATGTTTTTTGTTCAAGTTAAAATATATGAATAATAGAAAATGGTTAAACTCAAGCATATTAATATTGTGAATTTGGTAAATAATGTTATTATTGAATCTACCTGTCAATCTCTTGTAGCTATGTGTTTCCCTGAATTTGGAAATGAATCTTTGTTCTTATGTTCTTCCTATGAGTATATTTCCTATAGCTGCTCTTTGTCTGTATTTCTCTTTCCCTCTGCAACTGCCTTCTCTTCCTGTGCACTTCACACAAATTCTGCTCTCCTTCCTTCCTTCTCCCTTCCTCTGGTCTCTCCTCTCCCTCTCTTTATGTTGCGCCTCTCTATTCCCTATCGCGCATGATGGTGAGAGATTTTTGTTTTTTTCTACACTCTATCCTAGTCGCGCCTTCCCTTACTCTCTTCCCACGCACTTCCCTCTTCTTCTCTCCTCTGTAGTATGGAGAGCAAATTTTTCCTCCCTTGTTTAACTCTCTCTCCTTTCTCATATGCGCATGGGAGAGAGCAATGTTGATATCCTTTGATCCTTCCAAAAAAATGCCTCCCTAAAACTTGCGCATGAATTATGTAGCAATTCAAATCAAAACAAAGCCCTTCTCTTTTTCAAATGAATTTTCCTCCTTTTTTCCTCATTCATTGAATGGTGAAGTAAACAAAAAAAGTCGATCCACAATTTATGCCAAATTTCCAACAGTGATGGCCATAACTTAGAGTTATATCTCTTCGTTTGCATGCCAAATGATTGAAAGGTAATTGTTTTCCATTTGTTTACTACTATTCTCAATTCCAGTTCAACCAAACAATATAATTCAAATTTGCATGCCTATAATTTATATTTCATAAAGATTTCTTACTTTCTTTATTTAATATATATTCTAATTTAAACATATATATATATCTACCTTTATTTAAATCTTTTTTTTCCACACAATAACATAATTTACTCAAATTAAGGAATTCTTCGTAAATAATCAATCTTTCCATTTCAAAAAGAAAAAATATTAATTTCCACATATATTTGAGCAATCAGATAAACTTAATAAAAATTTCCAAATAATAATCATCACGAAAATACATTATAATAACTAAGTGGTATGTGAGATTTCATCATCCTTATTAATGTCTAATGGCTAAAACAACTCTACTTGATAAATGTTCTCGCCTTCATTCTCATTCACCTGTTCCTGCGTTCACTTGCACTCAAATTCTCATCAGCAATGACAATCCCCAAATTTCATAATCATGAATTTCAAATCATTTCATTTGCATTTAAATTTCAATTTCAATTTTTATAATCATCTAACATAAACATGCAAATCTCATGATTTATAATTGCAATTAAATAATTTATAAAATCAATACATGACATCTAATTGATAAAATCAATACATGACAGGTGCAATGAGTTGGATGAGCAAGCAACAAGCTGTAGTCACTTTGTCCACGACGAAGGTAGAATACATGGCAATGACTCACGCCTGCAAAGAAGTTGTTTGGCTCAGCCGTTTTTGCTCTGATATTGGTTTTGATGCAGGGAAAATCACTATTTGTTGTGATAGTCAAAGTGCCATTTCTCTGGCGAAAAATCCAAATTTCCATGCAAGGACGAAACATATCGATGTGCAATATCACTTCGTGAGAGATATGGTGGAGGATGGAAAGGTTTCTTTAGAGAAGGTGGATACACTGAAGAATTTTGTTGATGCATTAAAAAATCTAGTGAGCACGGACAAGTTCAGATGGTGTGCAAGTTCGATGGGCCTTGGGGCCTATGATTGTCAATAAATTCAAAGTTTGTAGGAAGCCAGTAATTATTCATCAAGTGGGAGCTTGTTGGAAAATGTGCTTCAATTTACTGGCTTGGACCTCTAAGAGAGGATTAAAGAATTTATGCCCTTAACGCTTTACTGCAGTGTTCTCATTTTGTCGGCTTGACTCTTTGGTTGCTGAGACTTAGTCTGATCGGTGAGACTCCGAGGGTTGTCACAGTGATGGCCCGACGAGTGTGGAGTTGGCAGAATGTTGGTTGGCATCGGTTTCATCGGTGGATCGGTTGCTCATCGACAGGAGGCAATGTTGTGCCTTACCGATGTGTTGATAATTTGCATCAATGGTTGCAATCGGCTTCATCGGATGGTGTTGGCCGTGTTCTGCGGCATCCGAAGGCAAGTACCGTTGTTAACCTTTTCATCCAGCAGAATTTCCTGTGCGCATGACGCGTGGCAGCTTGTCAAACAGGTGAGTGCAGCGAAGAGGAGGTGGGCCCCAAGTTGCTTTATGCAAAGGGCTATCCGGCCATGGACACTTGTCTGCACCTCAAGATTTCCCTTTGGAATCTAGCGGATGTCACTAGAGATTCCCTAAAAGAGCTCTGGTGACTTACACATAAGCCAAGCGGAGAACACGAGGGGTGGACACGTGACTGCCTCGAAAGCTTGTTCTGGGCGGGCTCATGGGAATCTTGGAGATTCTCTCCTAGATGCCCCAGAACCTCCTAAGCGATGGACACGTGGCTTGTGGGCCCCGATAGAGTTGGTAGTCAGTGTTTTGGCGATAGCGGATTATTGTTGGCCCGAAATGTGATGAAATGGTTAGCGATGGCAAAGGGTTTTCAGAGCCCGATGACAGTTGACCAATCATTGCTCAGTCAAGTGGTAGAACAAATAGCAATGCAACAAGTGGAAATTTCTCATTGGTTGTTGTTGCACCGTTGTTGCAAAACAGCATTTATTGTCAGAAGCTGGATTGGTGAAAAGAGATATATTATGCAATTAATATAAGATCATATTTTGGCGGTTGACAAAGCTCAAATTTAGTAATTTCTCCATAATGAATTTATTGTGGGAGTGGCTCGATGCAGGATTGCAGGTGGATCTGATCTAAGATCGATTTGGCATGTTGGTGAAGAGCTGAAATTTAATGCACCCTAATTGGTGGTTGGAAAAAGACTTGTAATAGTTGGTCTTAGACTAGAAGTCAAATAATCTGAAGGAAAAAAATATATACCGAATCAGAGAGACAGTGAGTCTACTAGTGTTGATGAGTTTGTATTCGTTGTATTCCGAAATAGCATTGTAATAGTGAGTGCATGAAAACTCAATTGTTGCTATGAGATAACTATCAGAGAGTGAGGACTTTAACTTTGTTTGCAATTTTTTCTTATTGTAATACAAAGTGTCTTTCTCTTGGTGTGGTGGGTTTTTTCCCAAAAGGGTTTTCCCATGTAAATCTAGTGTTATCCCTGTGTTTGATTTTCTGGTTTCCTATTATGCTTTGTTTGTTCATCTTAGAAGTTAGAAAATTTGAAAATTTTGTCTTTGCACTTCTCTGTGGTCTTAGCATTGGGAAAGCATATTCTGCACCTCTTCTTTTCCTTTCAGTTGGGTGAGTGGGTTGTCATTATTGAGTCTTTTTGAGGAGTGCATATGTGAAGCATGGCATGGGATGTGTGGATTCATGATTGGAAACATGAGGATGCATTGAGAGGATTGATGCTTTAGAGGTATTCATTGTAATTCTTGTATTTCTTTAGTGCTAAATAATATGATGGAGTATGGATGCTTTTGGAGGTTGGTTTTTCCCTCTTGAGGGTTTTCCTAGGGTATATCTTGTATTATATTGGGGCTTGTCTATTTGATCTACGCATTATGGTTACTTGTATGCATGTTTATCTCTCATGGGTTTATGTAAGAAATGGATTAAGAATGTTGGTTGAATGCATTATTTCCTAATAAGGTTACCAAGTTTTTTGGTAAACCTCATGCACACACATTTTGAGGCTGGAAGTATTTCCATCTCACTTCAAAGGTCACTCAACACTTGGAACACAAAGTTGATGACTTGTTCATAGAATTTGTTGGTTTGTACACTCCAAGTGATCCTAAGGTTGACACCTATAGGACACTTGTCACCTCATTTGCATCATATCTAGGGGAATTTGTCAATCCACCTGATAGGTGGATTACCTTTTCCTTTCCTAAAGATGCAATGATTTGCACTCATTATCATTTGGGTCATCTAAATACAATATTGTGCATTATTCATTTGTGCTTGTCTTTTATCTCTTAGATCTCCAAGTATTCACTATACTTAAGTGTACTTAGGTTGGTGAGGTTAGATAAAATCTTGTCTAACTGAATGTGCAACCTTTTAGACCTCTAGAGCTTACCAAGTTATTTTGTTAACCTCATGCATATACCTTTTGAGGTTAAAATACTTTCCATCTCACCTCAAAGTTACTCAACACTTGGCACACAAGGTTGATGAATTAATCTTAGAGGTTGTTGGTTTGCACACTCCAAGTATTCCTAAGGTTGAAAGCTATAGGACACTTGTCTACTCACTTGTGCTACTTCATGGGGCACTTTTCATTCCACCTATGATGTGGATTATATCATCCATTCCTATATATAACGCCTTGTACTCATTATCATTTGGGTCATCTAAATAATATATATATATATATATATATATATATATATATATATATATATATATTGTTGTTCATTGTGCTTGTTTGTAGTCTCCATGATATCCTAAATTTTAATATGGTATTAGAGTGGTAGGAGATAGTTTCAAGCCATAATTGAAAGAACTTGTTGTATTTGGTTTGATTCCATTATTGTGTGCTAATAATTTGTAGGAATAAAGACCTTATGTGGCCTTTGATTCCTTAAGTTGAAACTAGCGTAAGCTTTGTTTCCATCTACGTAGGTTTGAAATTTTTGAGGGTTTGTTCATAGTCGTGTCACCATGAAGATTCCCCTGCTCATTGCACCTATAACATTCATCTGGTTAATGTTGGTGGCCATCTACATGGTTACAAAGACCATCTCTACACTTCCACGCTCTCTTAGAAATCAACACACATGCCTCTCTCACCTACACCATATCCTCCAAAGAATCCTCTAACCATCTCTAATAAGCCACCTTGATCAACATTAGTGGTTTATGTAAGCATTATAGATTTATTATAAACTTACCTTTTCTCTAACCAATAATGGTTTGGTAATTTTTTATCCTAACTATTAGCAACATGTTAATTGACTGAGTACCATCAAATGCTTGTAAGGGGGTCAAATTTGATTTTTACAATCAATTTACAAAGAGGGGATTTGTTTCATTTTGCAAATAAATTGCAAAGGGGGTTTTTTTTCCATAGTTAAAAATTTGCAAAAGAGAAGTCCATTTTTTCTTTTGAAATCAATTTGGCAAAGGGAAAGTGATAGGGAGAGGTTGAATTTTTTTTCCATAGTTAAAAATTTGTAAAAGAGGAGTCAATTTTTTCTTTTACAATGAATTTGGAAAAGAGGTTAATCAAATGGGTTTAATTTTCATTTTATGATTTTTGTCTTTTATTGAGGTTTGCACAACATAACTTAATTTTGTCTTCTTAATCAACCTCATGACAATAAACTTGTAGAACTCAAATGGAAAAAAAATGGTTTATAAATGCACTCAATTAAAGTGCCATAAATACTGAATGTGTGAAGAGATTTAGGAATTTATTATACATACACTGACTATAAAGTGTAATGGGGGGCTATGCCATCAATACATGGATTCTTGTGATTATCACCTCATGCGAGCATGTCTTGGAGCACACCTTCTCCATCTCTTCATTCCTTACACACTATCGATCTCAATTAGTTCTACTTATATTCTCTTAGCATTAAGGGGTGGCAATAATGTGCTATGCTAATGCTTATTTCAATGAAGGAGTGTAGGAATCTTCTTTTTAGGAGGCCTCATGAACATTCTATCTTGATCTCACGTATGGGGGATTAATTCAATGGATCACTATTTGAGATTTTAGTACTCCTAATCACAATACTATCTATATTTTTAACTTTAATTTTTTTGATTAAATTTGTGTACACTAGTTGAGTAGTGTTCATATGTTCACTCATGCAATGTTTGTATATCTAAATATTGATCTACATTACTTGGAGATTCGTTGATTCCAATAGACACCATTTCATCATCGACGAAGTTTACAACTTCTACATGCTTCAAGAGTTCATCATCATCATATTCCTATCATCAAGGGACATATTTTTAAAAGGTCTTAAATCATTCTCTTTCTCTTATTGGAGAGGATTTTTGTTCCCATTGGGTTTTCTCCTTCACTCCACTTTATGAGAATGCATTGTACATGGGTACCTAACATGGCCTCTAGTCAGGACCCATTTCTATCTAATTGCACTTTTGTGATCTCCCCAAGTATCACTAAAGGGGGTGTTAGTGTGAATAATTTAATCCATTCACAATACTTAAGTGTACTTAGGTTGATGAGGTTAGACAACATATTGTCTAACTAAATTTGGAACCTTAAAGCCTCTTGAGGTTACCAATTTGTTTGTTAAACCTCATTAACATAAATTTTGAGGTTGGAAGTCTTTCCATCTCATCTCAAATGTCACTCAACACTTGGCACATAAGTTTAATGACTTGGTCATAGAGGTTGTTGGTTTGCACACTCCAAGTGATCCTAAGGTTGACACCTATAGGATACTTTTCAAATCATTTATGTCACATCTTAGGGCACTTGCCAATCCACCTCATAGGTGGATTGCCTCTTCCTTTCCTATATATGCAAGGATTTATACTCATTATCATTTGGGTCATCTAAATATAATATTTTGCATTGTTCATTTATGCTTGTCTTTTATCCCGTAGATCTCCTAGTATTCACTAGGCTTAAGTGTACCTAGGTTGATGAGGTTAGACAACATCTTGTCTAACTAAATGTGAAGCCTTTTATACCTCTAAAGGTTACCAATTTTTTTGGTTAACCTCTTGCACATACCTTTTGAGGTTGGAATACTTTCCATCTCACCTCAAGGTCACTCAACACTTGGAACACAAGGTTGATGAATTGGTCATAGAGGTTGTTGGTTTGCACAATCCAAGTGTTCCTAAATTTGACACTTATAGGATACTTGTCCACTCACTTGTGCCACTTCATGGGGTACTTATCAATCCACCTATGATGTGGATTGTATCATCCTTGCCTATATATGCAACACCTTGTACTCATTATCATTTGGGTCATCTAAATACAATCTATGCATTGTTGTTCATTATGCTTATTTATGATCTCCATGATCTCCTAAATTTTAATAAAGTGTAGATAAATAATAAATTGATGTGCAATATTTGTTGATTCAATACCAATGCAAGTTATGACAATTCTTTATAATGTTGTGAAACAAGGTTATCAAATAATTTGATTACAATTTATTACTTGGAGTTGTCCTTAAATATACGATTGTAGGTCTTCAAATTAAAGTAGCTTTCAATACAAGATTATGGAAGATAATTATATTATTTACAATGATTATATCAATAAAAAAAACCAAGATTTGAGTTAGGAAGAATTGAATGTAGGTGTAAACTTGTTTAAGAGAAAGATCTATGTGTGCAATCTAGTTGAAGGTACATAAATAACTACAAAACAAATGGGCTTGGACTATTAATAGCTTAGAAGGGTAATGACTAATAGAATCAAGGCTAAGGTCAATTGAGCCACAAAATAAATCAAATTGAGATTAGGAAAATATAATGACAATAAAATTACAAATGAGTATAAAAAACTAACAATAAAAAGAACTAGTAGACACTTTTATCCTTTATAGTTATATACCCTATCGAAGCTTTAACTATATATATTTAAATTTTAAATATACAAATAATTTAATATGTGTTATTATTAGATTGATGGTTAGCTAATATTTCTAAATTTTAAAAAATAAAAATTTAATTTAGTTTGGAGACTGCTATCTATGCTAAATAAGAGCTGATTAATGTGGTCATTTAATGATTGGTGATGTTAACCGATTCACAGATCCACCTAAGAACAAGACTTATTGAATCTAAAGACATAAACACTCTTAAATAATAATACTGAAATCATAGTTCAAATTTTAATAGAATAGATGTCTCAAACAAATTTTGATTGAAATAATTACTGTCACATCAATCATACCAAAACCAACAAACAAATAAATAACATAGTTCAATCAGAAAATATTTAAACACATGATAAAAATGAAAATGATCTCTTGATCAGTAGATTTTTGAAGGACTGGGTAAAAAATTATTATATCCGATAGCCATTTTCCTTAATAGTGTAAGGCCAGCTGGCGATGACATTTTTATCACTGAAATTATCATTTTGATTTATGTTTGGGTAATTTTGACTGCGTAATTTTCATTGCTCCGCTACCATGTTATAGGACTGTAAGATGGCATCTTATTGAACATATTGACAACTGATAATTTCAATGCAAAAGAGATTGGTACTGATCTCTTTCCAAATTCAAATCACATTTATTTTGGCACCAAAAATAATTAAATTATCAAGCTTTATGAAATCATGGGAAAATAAATTGGGTGATGTTAAACTAGAACGTTGAAAATAGAATGATAAAATAAATTGGTTGATGTTGGATTCTGTGGACAGGAGCTTCGGCTCATCATGGATGTTGGTATAAGTTGATGTCGGTAGAATAAATGGATTAAACACTTCGAATAGAACCAAAATTAAAGAGCCTACTTTTGACAGATGATGTATATTAAAGTAGATTAACCACTTGGAATCACTTGTTCACAGCAGCTGTGCTTTTAAATACACAATTCTGTGCCAAAATAGCTCGTCACCGTAACTGCCTTTGAGTGCTTAGAAAATTCTGATAATGGGAAGCAGCTTCAATAAGCTTCTTTGTTTTCTGAGGTTAGAATCAATTTTGAAACCCATGGACATGGTACTGGCTTTATTAGGATACATGGTTTTCTATTTCTTTGTGCAGAGAAAAAAGAAAGGGCTGCCGATGTGGCCTCTGCTGGGCAATGTACCGTCCGTAGTCCTTCACCTAAATGAAATCCACGACTGGATTACGCAAGTCTTAAGAGACTGCGGAGGAACGTTTTATTTCAAGGGGCTGGTCATGACCGGCATGATCACCGTAGTGACAGCGGACCCGGCCAATCTGGAGCACATCCTGAAGCTCAAATTTAAGAATTATCCAAAGGGACGCTATTTCCGAACCCTGGCGCACGATTTTCTGGGCGACGGCATCTTCAACGCTGACGGCGATGTCTGGAAAGCGCAGAGGAAGACAGCCAACATAGAGTTCAACACGCCCTCGTTCAGGGCGTTAATAGCCAGATCAGTGGAAGAGTTGGTGCAGAATCAGTTGGTGCCCCTTCTCGAAGAAACCGCCCTGTCGGGTGAGCCGATTGATCTGCAGGACGGTCTCCTGCGCTTCACTTTCGATAACGTGTGCATGGTAACGCTAGGATTAAATCCGGGCTGTTTGGCGGGCAGAGAAGCGGAAGCGAGAGACTTTGCCCGAGCGTTTGAGGACGCCACGGAGATCACCATGTTGAGGTTTTTGATGCCCCCTGTCGTCTGGAGGTTCTTGCGGTCTCTCCAATTGGGACCCGAGGGGAAGCTCCGCAGGTCTTTGGCTACCGTCAACAGGTTTCTGGACAAGGCAATCGGGTCTCGAACTGGGAACTCCTCTTATGCTGAAAGGGCCGGGGCCGACCTTCTGTCGGCCTTCATGAAGGTCAAGACGGAGCGTGGTGACCGGCTTTACACAGACGAAAAGCTGCAGGAAATAATGGTTAATTTTATTCTGGCCGGACGGGACACCTCGTCTGTGGCGCTCTCCTGGTTTTTCTGGCTGCTGCTCCGCAACCCGCAGGTGGAAGAACACATCCTGGCAGAGATTCGGTCCATCTTGTCGAAAAGATCCCCGACTTCTCTACTTGACCATCAAATGATTCAAGGATCAAACAGCTCCCTGAATACAACGAAGCTTAATTTTACAGTAGACGAGCTGAAGCAGATGAATTATTTGCAGGCGGCGCTGTCGGAGTCGTTGCGACTGTTCCCCTCCGTTCCGTTCGACTTCAAACAAGCCGACTCCGACGACAGATTCCCCGACGGCACGTATTTAAGAAAGGGCTTCAGGCTGATATATTCCATATATGCCATGGGAAGAATGGAGAGCATATGGGGTAAGGACTGCATGGAATTCAGGCCGGAGAGGTGGCTGGACACGGGTGGAAACTTCGTCAGCGAGTCGGCTTATAAATACCCCGTCTTTAATGGTGAGCCGAGACTTTGCCTGGGAAAGGACTTTGCTTACTACCAAATGAAATGGATCGCAGCGACCATAATCTGGAGGTTCAAGATGAAGATGAAGGCAGGATATGTTGTGGTGCCCAAATTGGCTCTCACTCTCTACATGAAATATGGGCTGCTGGTCACATTGCAGCCAAGGGATCCCCTTCAACTGTAAAATTCCAGTAAAGCATAATATGTTTAGTGCACTTGATGGCTTCAATCCCATGCATATCCATACAACTCAAAGAATGTCTTAACCATTTTTAGTGAGTTAATAAGGTTGAGTTTAATTTAATAATGTATAGAAAAGCTTGAGTTTAAATTAATATTGTACATTTAAAAATGTTTTTGTTTTAAGGGGTTGAGTTTAATATGTTAAAATATTGTGTTTTTATTGGAGATAATCAAGTTTAAATAAAGAAAGAGATATTTTATTCAAAGTTGTATGTTATGAAATTTTATAAACAAAATAATTACAAAAATTAAGTGGATGGGTTCAGAGCATCATAAGAAATGACATTAGAATTTGAAATCAGTCTTATGGATTTGATCGGATCACTCCCAAGAAAATAATTGGGACATCCCCATATACTTTGGTGTTTAGAAAGGAACTGATCCTTCTAATCTCATTAGAGCTCCTAGCTTTGTAGATGGTTAAATAGATGAGAGTGGAAGAAGATGGAGCCATGGATGTAGGAATAACATAAATACTTGAACTAAAAGAGAAAAAATAATATAATAAGGATTCAATGACCTAACATCAATAGATTCTTATGCAATGATTTGGAAAACACTCCTTTGAACCTAGATTCAAGATTGAGGATCTAGTCCTCAAGTGGGATAAAAGAGCAACCGAGTTTGATCACCATTCTAAGTTTGATTATCTTTAGAGCAACCCTTACACCACAGTGGCATGGAAATAATATAATTAGTTTGACTTCATGAACAAAGACAGTGAGATCCTTGATATCTCTATGAATGGGATATATTTCAAGCACCATGAGTAGGGTATAAATTCACCTCCATCATATATGTGTACTATATTTTTGTTTCTTTTTTCATGTGTGGTTTCACCTTCTTTAAATGTTTTAAATTGTTTTCACATCAACGTATTTTGCCCACCTTACTAATGTCGTAAATTTTGAAAATTCTCGTAAAAAATTGGATCTTAGTTTCAAACATGAGTTTACAAGAAAATTTTAGCTTCTAATGGAAAAAACCCCAACTACATATTCCATTTTGTTTAATGTCACACCACCAATTATACATTCATTTTTCTTGTTGCATATTAATGATAAAGATTTCTAAATTTTGTAAAATCTCTTGAAGAAATTGATAACTACCCTAATCAAGTAGAGTTAATGAGAAACATCATCCTAAAGGGCCATCATAAAGGGGTAATTGGCAATGACCTTATAATATTTTCAATGATGGAAATTCTCAATATAATTGAATTTTTATAACTCAAGAGGTAGTAAAATCAATGTTCTACTGAAATGACTAAACACAAAAAAAAAAAAAAAAATTAAAAGTGATGTATGATTTCAATAGATTTGGATTGATGCATCATTCAATGATAAAATGACTCTTTCAAATAAGAATCTTATAAAAATGGATTGACTAATTTATTTGTGACTTATTGAAATTTTGATAGTCAAGCACATCTATGTTAATTTCTTCCATATCCTACTTTGGTCATTAGTGCAAATTATGTAGTGCACAACAAAGTATCAAGTGTAGAAAGTTTAAAAATAAACATTCTAGATTGTAGACCTTGCTATTATTTTGAGCACCATGCTAAGTTCCAAGTTAGTAAATCATATGATTAAACTTCAATACAAGGAAAGACATTGATGTTGGCTAGAAATAATAAATATGTAAAAAAGAATTATTTTTTACTCATTGCCAATGGTCAACATTGTAAAAAAAACTTATCTTATTCTTTAAAAACTATCAAAGACAATCTAAAAAGGAGGGAAACCACATTATCAAAATACTCCAATTGGGTGAAATTTATAATTTTGGCATATGAGTATGGAACTCAACTCTAGCCAATATATGGTCCCACAAGTGCACCCCCACCAAAAACAAAATCCAAATCTATTTCAAATGCTATGAATTTGAGATCGGTTTGATACAAGAGAACACTATCTAGGTAGAGTTGAATGACAATAATATTAGGGCCATGTTGTAGTTGTCACACAAAAAAAGTGTTCCAATGTAGTTATTAAAAATCATAGCAAATTATCTTAGATTCCTAAATAAAGAACTAGATAGGGAATGGGAAAACACCAAACTCCCCAAGATTCCCATTGCCCTATTTATATTCTAGTCTAATGTGAAAGATGCATGTTTAATGTTGGATTTCATCTTTAGTATAGAATAAAATAGGAGTGTGCATTATTTTCAATTGTGATCTTTGCACAAGCTCAAAAACAACACATACAACCAAGTCTTCCTATTTGACTTTGACTTTGTAGAAGAAATCACTAATGCTTTCTACTACCAATTAACACACATTACCACCCAACAATTATTTAGGCACTCCTATTTTCTAGTTCACCTCACTTGTATGATAATGCTCAATTATTCCAATAATTCATGAATCTAGCTATTATTGATGATATTGTTGATCCCTACAGGTTTATCCTAGCTTCCATCTAGACAAATGTAGTTTATTGAACCTCAAATTAGTATGATTTTATGTCCAAAAATTCCTTTTCCTCAATATTGTATATTTATGTTATAATTATCTCATCAAACTAAACCCAAAAAAATAGGGACTCATGGAAAAAAAAAAGGTTCCTTGTGACTAGTATTTTTGACAACATTATACCATAATTAGGTTTCACAAGTATAGAAGGGAATTTTTCAAGATTCTTAAATTTGTCAGTAATAGAGAATTGGCCTTGGAGTTCACCCACCAACTAAATGGAATCACTCTAAACAGGGTGAAAGTAGAAAGAAAAGAGGCTTATACAACATCACTTTTACATTTAGAGGAATAACATTAAATGTAAGTGGTTCTCATGGCCTCTTAGAGTTCAAATTGGTGGATCTTAGGAAAAAATTGATTGATGATTATCGGTGCTATGAAAATAATTATTGCTTAAAGTATTAGTCTAAATTGATAATATTTTTCTTCCAAGAGGTGTGCATTTTGATTAATCCCCCACTCTTTATACTCTTCCAAAACATAGGAGTTGAGGTCATCCCCTAGGGTGATAAAATCCCTAGGCAAGCCCCCATAAAGAAAAATAAGATTCATTATTTATAATTTCTTTAGGATCACCCTACAATGTAAGAGGAGAGCATACATAAGTAGATCTTGGGGATTAAAATACAATGGTTTATTTTAGATCCAAATTCAAATGTGAAAGATTAATTATAACCCAATTTTCAATGTGAAATGACATGCCATCAAATATTTTCTAAAGCAATGATACCAATATAATAATAAAGAATAATAATTGCTTTGTAATTTAAATGTGAAATGGTGATTAGAATGAAGGTACCCATAATCTAACATTAAATTTAAGAAGATAATTTGATCCAATACGAAGAACTCCAAACTAACCTTTGCAAAAGTTCCGAAGAATCTAATTCATTCACACAAAAACCAACAACCACAAGGCCTAGAAAGAGCTAATATCTTCAGTCAAGGGTGGGATTGCAGATTAGACCTATTAGAAATGTAAAAAAAATTCAAATATTTCTAGATCTAAAATGAATTAAAATCAATTATTTCATGAGTATGCTTTAATCAAATGCGCAATCAAAAAATCTGATGCACAATAGAGTATCTCAAATGGATAGTAAGTTAAATAAGATGCACAATAAGTCAAATTAGATGTGGAATAAATTCGATCAAATATGTAGTACGCCAAATCATTTGTGCAATAAATTGGATTAGATGCACATTATATCAAATCTAATACATAATAAATTGGATTAGATGTTCAGTAAGTCGATTCAGATGCACAATATGTTGCCTCAAATACATTGATCTATGAAAAAATATAGAAATTGAGTGTTGGATGATATATATCAAATGCACCATGTGTCAAATTAAATATGTAACAAGTCAAATCCGACATACCACAAGTCAGCTGAAATGCATAGTGAAATGGACTAGATGCATAAATCTATACCTGCAACTTTCAAAAAGCTAAATTTGTTACAAAATATATTGTTAACTAATCGAGAGAGGGAGTGGAGGGGTATTTTCATAATCGAGAGAGGGTGCCGGTGAAGGTGAGGCCGAATCTGAGGATGAAGATGAATCAGATGTTGTTGGGGGTCCATCTGAGGTATTCCTTTCCTCTACAGACTCTTCAGAGGTTTTTTTTCTCTACTGCAATGGGAAGCATGGGCTTATTTGGGTCTTGTCGGCAGGTGTTGGTTTGGCTTGTTTGGCGTTGGGCCTATTCTAGAACAACTTCGTCCTTATTTACATTGGGTCTGCCTGGTCTGCTTAGTTTTTGGTGTTTCTTTGCTATGTGTTGTCTATGTGGGTGCCTTTCTTTGGCTCTCAAGTGGATTGAACAACTTGCTGGGAACTAAGGTTTCCCAGTTGGTTTATTATTGCTGATGGTGGTTGTGTTGTTGGTATTGTTGGGACTTAGTGGTTGTTTTCCTGCCTGAAACAAGGCTTTTATTCTAGGCTTCTTGTTCTAAATCATTTTTTTTTAATGGGGATGAGATCCTTTCTCTTAGGAGTGGTGTTTTCGTTGCTGCCTCATCTTTGCTATTGTGGGTTTTGGAGTTCTCAAGAATAGTACCTTGGGGGGAGGTGTTTCTCCTATGTTTTGGTTGGGTGGAGTGGTCCAACTCAATTATACTAGGTTTCAGGTTTTTAGGTGCCTTGGAACTCTTGGTTTGTTGCCTTCTTTTATCTATATATGTAGGTATGGATGGGAATTTTTATTCATTGTGTTTATTCTTCTTGTTGTGGGTTAGGTTGTACTCAACGTATCTTTTGAAGACCCATGTTTTATCATTGCTTAAGGTAGCTTATGTTTCCCTTTTTGTTGGTATTTTTACTCTCCTCATGTTCCCACAATTTGTATCTCTTATTGAGGAGATTTCTTCTATAGAGGTGGAGTTTGTTCTCGTGGTTGTGGTTGGGGATTTATTGGTATTCTAGCTTGTCCGCTCTCTAGTTTCTCCTTTAGAGGTGGAGTTTTCTCCTATTGTGGTGGAGAATGGTTTTGCTAGAGAGGTTTGGAGAAAGTGTAAGGGGACTTCTGTTGCACTTTTTTTTAATTTTTATGTTATTCTCCTTTTGAGGTGGAGAGTTAAGGTGGATGATGCACTCTATTTTCTAATTTTCACATCAAGACTTGTTGGAGTTGTCGATAAGAAGTTGTTGTTGTCTTTCTTTAGTTTGGCTCTCCTTTCTCCTATTGAGGTGGAGAATGAGAAGAGTGAAGGAGATGTGATCTAGTATTTGCATATGTGGAAGCACATGTAATGTTCTGATCTAGCTATTGGAGAAAAGAAAGAAGTTGAGTTCACAAGGAGGGGAAGTTTCGGCCAAAAAAATCCCACAAAAAATGCATACGCATTATTAAAAAAATACATATGCAATATGCTCCGGGTACCCGAGCCTAAATAAAAATTTGTATGCATTATGCTTCGGGTATGCACTAAAAAACACGCATGCATTGCATCGCGTATGCATTATATGAAACGTACGCATTATATAATGTGTACGAGTTGTATAACATGTACGCATTTTATAATGCATATGAGTCATTTATTTAAAAAATTAAATACCTTTTACAAATGCATATGTGTTATAATGTGTATGCATTATAATGCGTATGTGTTGTATATGTACGCATTTTGTAACATGTATGCATTTTGTAACGCGTACGCATTTTGTAACGCGTACACATTATAATACATACACGTTTTGCAATGCGTACACATTTCTAAAAGGTATTTAATTTTGTAAATAAACGAGCAAATAAAGAATGCGTATGCATTTCATAACGTGCATGCGTTTTTTAAATTTTGAATTCCCAAACCACATGCTTCCTTGGTTTTAGGCTCGAGAAAGGCTTGGCAACCCGACCCTTAGCCTTTAATCTACAACTAAAAAACTAAGGCAGGTTCAAGAGAAATGTCCAACTTTGGCAATATAGCTGATGGACTTTTTTTCTGAATTAATCTATGAAATTAAAACTCAATATAGAACACGATATCTAGTTTCCAAATATATAATTTTTGTTAAGATTGGGCTATGCATTTTTTTTAATTAATATCTAAGAAAAAATTTCCACAAACTTTAGATATCAATTTTTTTTGTTTTTAATAACTTTTTATTAGTTATTTTTTTGCAAAAATAATTATATGACATCAATCTTCAGACAATTCTCTACACAATGAAAAAATTTAAAAAATGTTTAGTTTAGGTCCAATTATGTTGTCCATACACATTGATTTTTTAAAACAACAATTAGGGCCAATAAAAATTCAATAAAAACCATATTTAGAAAAAAATTATGAAAAATAATCCTCATCAATCTTCATGTTGTTACATATCTTTCCCCAAAAGGAACTAGAAAAATACTTTTATTTAGGTCAAAAAGTGGTGTCTGTACACATGCATGGTATGGTAAAAAAATGACTTTTAAAAAGTGGTTTTTATACACGCCTATCAAAATTTATCATTTGGGTATTTTAATAAATTACATATTTGGAAACTAGATTCAAAATACTAAATTTTATATTACTAACTTTTTAAAGATTCATTGTGTAAGTGCTTCAAATTTTTAGTCCAAGTGAATTTTTTTGAAAAATAACAAAAACACTTCCACTTTTTGAGCTTTTTGTGGACCCAACTTCTTGCATCAACCCTGTTGGCTAGTGCTTGTTGTTGTTCCTTGGTTTGGATCTTCCTTTGTTGTACAAATGTTTTGTTGTAGCTAGGTTGTTATTTGGATTTGATACATCTATGGTAGTATTTTTTGTGGTTGGGGTTTCAAGTCCCTTCAAAACTTATTTGTAAAGGGTTTCAAGTCCCTTTAAAACTTGTTTTATCCTAATTAAAAACAATGCAATACAAATACCAAATTCACACTCAACAATCACTCAATAAATATCAATCTCTACACATAAAATAAAATATACCACAACAAACACCTTGATTTTCTCCATTATTTCTTTGATAGTTGCTATTGGCAATATTATATTGCTAACTAACTCATTATGGTAGTTACACACATCTGCATCTATGATCTAGTTATATGGTTATATCCCATCTATGATAGTTATGCAGTTATATCCCTCAATTCTCCTATATATATTGTATTTATACTTATCAAACATCATTAAAGTTTTAAGCATTTTCCAACATTTGGTATCAGAGCATGTAAAATATATGGGCATGTGATAGTGCATCGATGGATAGTTGGTATCCACAGATGGAATGTGAAGAGGAAGAATGTATGTATTGACATCCACGTTGGAATTTGATAATAGCCTCTGCATTCAAATCTGATAATGGCCTCATTATTTCTTATGTATGGCATTCGTTGGCTAGTGTTGGTGTAGACTTGGCATGGGGAATGTATAAGAGTTTGTAGAGTGGCGAAGCAGAGAACAAGACATTCAAATCTAGTGTGTAGATGATAGTGACAAAAAATAAAATATGTAGACTAGAGTAAGAGAATTGAGGCATGTTTTTGGGTGATGGGTAGTTTCTAACAATACTTATTGAGAGGCCATGGGAAGACTCGAAGGATTTGTTTTTCTATGGGTGCAAGGTCTCTTTTTGGAAATCTATAGGAAATTTAAAAATGTGTTTCATTGAAATGGAGAAAAACCCCAAGTTTATTGGATTCTTACACAATAGTTAGATAAAGACAAATACTCTATTGACACAGAAGCATCAAATCGACTGGCTATGGATGAATCTATTAACGATGATAACTCGGTTGTTTTCCTGCAATTAGAAACCATGGAAAAATTATAATTGTTTCGTGAAGACACAATACTTATTAAGGGTAACAAGAGGAAGGATACAATCTATATTGCTTTAGAAGATGAGACTATAATGAACAAGGTTGTGCATTCAAATGTGATGATTTGTATAGGAGATGTGGTTTATGTTCACCAATGTCTCGATGTTAAGTATGGTAAGTGCATTCATGTTCTTTCCATTGATGATACAATCAAGAGTGTCACTAGAAATTTTGTTTGATGCATTATTAAAAACTCTATTTGTTGGAAGCTTATTTCCCAGTGAGAAAAGGGGATCTTTTTTTCGTAAGAAGTGAAATGCATAGTATGGAGTTCAAAATTGTCTATTTTCTTACTGTTGGTGTTTGAGAGAGTGAATTTATGATGAGATTTGAACTAATTTTGGAGAAGCTAGATCCAAAGAGGGGATTTCTCTTTGGTGATATCAAGGTTCATCACAGTAGAAATAAGAACATTATAAATGCCATTAAAATTATAAAAATTGGGGCTATCTTAGCAACATTTGATGAGGCCTCCAAAGATGCATCCAAGATATCAAATAGATAAACTATAACAAGGTCACTTATTGGAGGTTGGTGGCATCGAAGGATGGAGGAATTTCCATCATCTCAAGTTAGCTTCTCGCATTGAGATGATGCTTTGTATGAGAAGCGTTTTTGGATTTATTTATTTTTCTTTGTTATTGTTGACAGATTTGAAGATACATGTATTGTGAAGTTTTATTTTTGAATAAAGGTGCAGTAACAAAAAAATTATCCCTTTTTCCTCACTTGATTTGGGAATAGTTGCCATTGAATTAACCTAAGTTTTTCCTAGGTCTAGTGTTGTAATGTGTTGTAACACATTCACATTGATCTTGGGCCCCTTTTTAATAAAATGTACTTAATTTGTACCCTATTTATAGTGTTGTAAAGTATTGCAACACACTTTCAAACTTATCTAGGGTCCTCTAAATTAATTGTGGTTAATTAGAGTTAATTAGCTGCTTTAATTCAAATTCAAGCCCTCTTTTCAAGGATCTATCCCAACACCCAATAATGATATTGTATGACATTTAATTTGGAAAATTTGGTGTCCTAAAAAATGCTACTAGGATTCATTCGCCTTTAGTGGAAAATGAGTCCTCTCCACATAGGACACCCCTTTCTATGCATTTTTGAGGTGGTTTTTTTATGTTATTTCACCTCCCCAAAGCTTGGTCTTGGAAATTGTGCTAGGACCCATTCACCTTTAGTGGAAAATGAGTCCTCTAAACCTAGGACGCCCATTTTTTGGCATATTTGAGGTGGATTTTTGATGTTATTTCATCCCCCCGAAGAATGGTCCTAGAAAGTTATGCTAGGACCCATTCGCCTTTAGTGGCGAATGGGTCCTCCCTTGATAGGACCCCCTTTCTAAATTTAATTCTAGCAATATTTTAATAATTTTCATTCCTAGATATAATGTCGGCTTTAATTATTTGAATTTCATGGTTAATCTCTAGATTTAGTATAAATATAAGGCTAATTCATGTAGTGTCACCTAAGAATCATCATCCAAGCATCCTAAGAGTTCAAAAGAGAATTTTAGAGCATTACAAGAGCAATTCAAAGACATTCAAGGGCATACTATCAAGGTTTTATTGTAGCAATTCAAGATCATATCATCATGTCAAAGGCATGATGCATCAAGCATGTTGTGGAGCTAATGTTGTTTGTGTAGCATTGAAGACCAATCTTTCAAGAATTATTATACATCCTATTTGAGATCAAGATCTACATTATTCATGGCCACTTCATGTTAGTTTTCATATTTACATTCCAAGGCATCTCCCAAGGTATCATCATTACATATTTAAAGTTTCATGCTTCAATTTTATTATTTCATCATTTGGTTTAATTACCTAAAAGGGGTTTGACCGAGGAAAAACCTTATTCACTAACAATCAAGAAGTTTTTCTCCCCTTGAATGTGTATTTTTAGATTTATAGGTTGAAGATCAAGTGGAGAGGAAAATTGAAGCAAAATTGTTAAAGTTGTCAAGTTGCAAGATTGTCATTCATAATCCAAGAACAAAGAAAGGAAGCTACAAAAAAAATTTCAGGCTTTCGAGAGCTAAAGACCGAGGATCTGAGAGTGCATGAATCAAGGAAGAGAACCCAGAAGTCAATTTTCTGAAACCCTAAAAGCAACCATTCGCCACTAAAGGGGAATGAGTCCTTAGTAGGGCTTGAAGCAGTGAAAACCTAGGATCTAGGAGTGCAAACTGAGAGGAATAAAACCTAGAAGTCAATTTCCAGAACCCTAACAGGGACCCATTCACCACTAAAGGTGAATGAGTCCTCTATGGCCTAAAAACAACAAGTTTTAGATATAAGGTACACATCATTTCAAGCTCTCAAAACTCCCCTTTTCATTGCTATAATAGTTAGGATTAGTTTTTTATTGTTATTTTGGTATTTTGACCTTCATAATTGAATGTTTCATAGTGAAAATTAATGGCTCATCATCTTGATCTATTCACCTTAATGAACCCTATTTTTCTATGTTTCATTTTGGTGAACCTAGTTTATTGAACATTGTAGTTTTCTAATTTTGGAGTCTTTCCTTGCATCCTAGGTTAGATATTTCATTCTTCACTCACTTTCATTGAATTAGATCTCAATTAGGGTTTCCTACTTTGCATTCAAACTTGCATCTCATCTAGGGTTTAGAATTACATTATTTTGCACTCTCTAAATCTAAAAAATACAAAAACAAATCAGTCATTTTGCATATCATTTAGATCACATAAATTTGAATTTGGAAATAAAAAGAGAATTTTATTTTAAAAAGTGTCATGATAGGTCATCATTTACCCTTCATTTCACTTGCATGAAGTCATCAAATTCTAGAATTTTTTGTCACAAGAGTTAAAGTTTGAAACTAGGCACATAAAACACATAAAACAACTTTAAAATTGTAGTTTTCACCTTTTTAAAACCTTGATCTAGGACCCATTCACCTTAGGTGGTGAATGAGTCCCTTTATTGAAATTTTAGGTAAATTTTTGGGTATTTGTTAGTCTTTGGTTTTCATTTTTTTTACTATGTTCAAATCTGAGAAATAAATTCCTTAAACTATTTGTTTTTGCATTCAATTTATTGCTCATTTCGATAGATTTTGCAACATTGTGGAAAACATTCTCTTGAATATTTCAGTTCAAAGTAGTGTTATATATCTGAATTTTTCTTTCATTTTCACAATCATTGTAGCATTAGATAGATTATTTTACATTTTGCAATCACTAGAAAACAAAAATGAAAATGAAAACATCAAAAGAAACAAATAAAAAAATGATAAGCCTTGGAGAAAGCATATCCTTCAAACCCTTTAGTTGTGATGACTTTGACATGTTATATGATTCCCTTGAGGAATTCATATCACCTAGATTATCCAATCACAATTATTACAATCATGACAATAACAATTGTTCTTCTCCCGATACCTCTCATATTAATGAAAAAGGTATCTTAGTGGAAAAAGATACAATCATTGAGAATCATGAAAGTCTTGTTTGTCTCTCTTGGGAAGATAGTATGACACAAGAATATGAGATCGTTAACACTACTTTACCTAGTCTCCATTCATCTCCCAACACCTAAACCCTACATGTGAGAATGATTTAGTGAAAGAGGATGTAATCGTCAGCAATCATGAAAATCACATTTGTGAAGAGGATATGTTGGTGTCAAGAGATCCAATGATTGAATGTTATAGCATTATTCCTTTCCTTCCTAATGTCCCTAACATTTGGAAAGATTTATTCAAAAAAAAGGATTCAATCAATGGCAAGCTTGAAACTCATAGTTGTTCTTCTGTTGATTCCTCCCTTATTTGTGTTACTTTACAAAATATAAACATTGAATATGATGAATATCTTGTTTGTTCCTCTCCTTAAAGCTCTCCTACTAGGGTATATGTTTTGGCACAAGAGAGTGATACCTTCAAAAACAAGGATGAAATCATGGATAATCATAAAAATCAAAGTTGGCCTTCTCCTATTAGTGAAGAATATATCTTGGTGTTAGAAGATCTAATTGATGAGATTCATGAAAATTTTATTGAAGAAGAGAATTTCATCATTGGTAAACAAGAAAATCCAAATATTGATAACTCCCTTACTTGTGATGAAGTTATTTTAGAAGAACAAACCTTTGAATATCATGAACATATCATTTGTTGCTCTCCTAAAAGACTCTCCTACTAGGGAAGATATCATGTGGTGCAAGAAAATAAGAACGTTGACACATGTCAAGTTAAAACAATAGTGATGTGACTTCCTTAGACAAAGATGATGAAGTGACATTAGACTCCCCTTCACTGAGAAATCATGAAAAATAAGGACAAGTGTGTTGATTTTATGAACATTAGAACTCCCTCGAGTCCTATAATTATCAGACCACCTAAGCCTCAACTTATCATTCATCCACCATCATAGCAACCACAAGCTCAAAACAAACTCGTACTTATCTTAGAACCACCTAAAAGGAAACTTGATAATGATAATGTTTCACAACAACCGAGTTACAATACTATTGCTCATATATATAACAAAATGTATACAATCAAGGCCTACCCTAAACTTGAAAGTTGTTTGCATGTCAAGAAAGAAAAAGAAAACCATATTGAAGAAGTCGCAAAATTATTGGAAGATGGTTTGAGTTCCTTTTATTTCATACCTACATTTATGGGAGAATACAAGATCATAACAAAAGAGTCTGAAAAGGGAAAAGAAAAAGTAGTAATGTCAATACAAAATTTGAAGCATCCACCTCAACTACTTTAGAAGATCAAGAAAATTACAGAACAAATTTTGATGAAGTTAATTATGAACAACCACCAAATCTTAAAGAAATGAAAAATCTTTATGAAAGAGGTTACTTATGAGACAACTTGGTTATAGTCCAGAAAAGGATGTGGTGCTAGATAACAAGGTATTTGTCTCCCTATAGAGCCTAACATGCAAGAAACAACTAGTGGTGTTGGTTATTGTCCTTTGAAAGAAACACAAGCATCAAAAATACCTTCACTTAACAGTAATACTCTTACGAAAGATTCTTCCAAACCAAATTTAACTTTAGTGCACCCTGAAATAATAGATACCACATGTGGGAATATCTCATTAGATAGGCATCAAGTCGGTACTTTGTCTACTCATTACGATCAATAACATTAATTGTTGCTCCTTGCCATGCAATAGTTGTAGGATCATAGCACACTCACTATTGGATGTTTTACATTAATTGCAAATCATTTCCCTTTTGCAAGGGGAAGCATATCATCCATTCTTGGCTCATCCTTGTCTTGCACCCAATGGGGGCAAGGGGTTAGGTAGCTTTATCCTTGTATGTCACTTTTTATTGTCACTTTTTATTGTCTCTTTTGGCTAGTTGACTGCCTTCCCTGTATATGAAAGAGAAAGCTTCGGATGTGGATGACATGCCTTAAGTTGTCTCGCATGTGACATACTTATCTTTCTAGGTTTAGCATTGTATTTTTGGGGCCAGCCTTTCCTTCCTATTTCATGGCGTAGCTTTATTTCAGAAACATATGACTTGGCATAGGGTTTTTTGGGGAAATCTCTCATGTTTTAGGACAAAACATTGACTACTTTAAAGTATTTTCTCAAAGTAATGGTGTTAGAAATCATTTTAAAGTGGGTGCATACATCGAGGAAATCTTTCAGTATATTTCATGGTGTGATTTTGTTTTTCTTGTGATATGTCCTTTTCTTGTTGGTGTCATTAGGTTTGATGTTCTCCAAGAGTGCAATATTTCTAAGCATGTGATCTCCTTGTGTGGCATGATATGAATGAGGCATCCCATAAGTGGCGATCTAATATCCTTGACTTGTCCTCTCTTGGAAACATTAGGCACAATGCTCCCAAAGAAGAAGACCTGACATGAACAAAGAAAAATAACTTTTAACAAAACTTACATACATGACATTACAAAAGAATTGCATTTTGGTGTCTTATCGAAGTTGTCAGGGGGATAACTTTGGTATGGTATGAGAGGCTGATATGATTCTCTCATTTGCCTCCTCATTGGGATAACTTACCTAGTGGATAGACTAAGGTCCCACTACCCCAGAGTGAGCACACATATTTGGGACAACTCACCTAGTGGATAGACTGAGGTTCCACTACCCTAGAGTGAGCAGTGCATGTTATAGACAAACAACCCGGTTCCACATCATGTTGGAACAGTTGTGCTTGATCATTTATTTTTGTCTATTTTTCTTGGCCTTTGATAGGGTATGATTATGCATCTTTGTTATTTCTACATACTTAAGTGTCTTGAATGTCTACTTTAGTGTGAGTTTTTTGTGGGAGAAAAATCTCACTAAAGTGGGGGAAAAATGTAGTAACGAAAAAAGTATCCCTTTTTTCCTCACTTGATTTGGGAATAATTGTCATTGAATTAACCTAATTTTTGCCTAGGTCTAATTTTGTAATGTGTTGTAACACGTTCACACTGACCTTGGGCCCCTTTTTAATAAAATATACTTAATTTGCATCCTATTTATAGTGTTGTAAAGTGTTGTAACACACTTTCACACTTATCTAGGGTCCTCTTAATTAATTGTGGTTAACTAGAGTTAATTAGTCCCTTTAATTTGAATTCAAGCCCTATTTTCAAGGATCTATCCTGACACCCAATAATGATATTGTATGACATTTAATTTGGAAAATTTGGTGTCTTAAAAAATGCTACTAGGACTCATTCACCTTTATTGGAAAATGAGTCCTCTCCACATAGGACACCCCTTTCTATGCATTTTTGAGGTGGGTTTTTGACCTCCCAGAAGCTTGGTCCTGGAAATTGTGCTAGGACCCATTCAAGTTTAGTGGAAAATGAGTCCTCTCAACCTAGGTCACCCATTTTTTGGCATATTTGAGGTGAGGTTTTGATGTTATTTTATCCCCCCAAAGTATGGTCCTATAAAGTTGTGCTAGGACCCATTTTCCTTTAGTGTCGAATGGGTCCTTCCTTGATAGGACCTCCCTTTTTGAATTTAATTCTAGTGGGATTTTAATAATTTTCATTCCTAGATCTGATGTTGGCTTGAATTATTTGAATTTTGGGGTTAATCTCTAGATTTAGTATAAATATAAGGCTAATTCACATAGTTTCACCTAAGAATAATTATTCAGGCATCTTAAGAGTTCACAAGAGCATTTTAGATCATTACAAGAGCAATTCAAAGACATTCAAGGGCGGATTATCATGGTTTTATTGCAGCAATTCAGTATCATAACATCATGTCAAAGGTATAATGCATCAAGGATGTTGTGGAGCTAATGTTGTTTGTGTAGCATTGAAGATCCATCTTGCAGGAATTGTTACACATCCTATTTGAGATCAAGATCTACATTCTTCATGGCCACTTCATGTTAGTTTGTCGATTTACATTCCAAGACATCTCCCAAGGTATCATCATTACATATTTCATGTTTCATGCTTCAATTTTATTATTTAATCATTTGGTTTAAATACCTAAAAGGGTTTTGACCGAGGCAAAACCCTATTTGCTAACAATCAACAATTTTTTCTCCCCTTGAATGTGTATCTGTAGATTTGCAGGTTTAAGATCAAGTGGAGAAGAAGATTGAAGCAAAATTGTCAAAGTTGTCAAGTTGCAAGATTGTCATTTATAGTCCAAGAACAAAGAATGAGAGTTGGGTGATCCCACAATACTGGTTTACAATTTTTGGGCAAATTGAACACCAAACTATTCTTTTTAACTAAATCTTCACTTTCGGGCTCCTATAGCGGCTAAACCATGAGGAATTTGAAGATGATGAAAACTAGTGATTTGTGACGTTTTTTCTATAGATTCAAAATATTTTTTTCATTTTTTTTGGAATCGGATTACACTTATTTTTCCATCTCCTTCAAAAACTAGTTTTTTTTTAAAACAACATTTTTAAGGAGTGACGCTCACCATATACAACATAATTTTTTTTGTATGAAGGAAAAAATTCTATTTTTTAAAAATTTAGATTTGTAACTATGATATCTAGCACTTTCATTTGGTTTTATAGTGTTTTATTGAATATTTTTTTCTTAATCAAGTTTTGAAGTCAAACGATTTAAAATTCAGACATTGGCGGACCATATACAACATAACTTTTTCTGTATGTATCAAAATTCTTTTTTTTTTAATGGATCAAGGACATCAATACCCAACCTGAACATATTTTTCAAAATTTTATTTTGATAATCTGCTATTTTTCCACATGTACAGAACATAGAGCTTGATTTTCGATGAAAAACTTATGTTTAATAAAACTAAAAAATCACATACATAATAAAACCAAAACAGATTAAAATTATATTCGTAGGATAGCTCATTCTGAGGACTACCATATTCTAGTTGAGTCTGTGAAGTCTCCTCCATTTTCATCCTCAACCCAAGCTTCAAAGGGAAAAAATATGGAGTTTTTTTGTGTCGAAGGATGGGAAGATGGGAAAAGGGGGGTTCGAGCAAACCCCCAGGGGTTCACTCGAACCTAGGTTTGAGCGAACCCCCTTCCAACAATGGGAATTGTGAGTTCCCACATGCAAAGGGGTTTGCTCGAATCCTGGTTCGAACGAACCTCTTTGGGGTTCGTTCAAACCTAGAGTTCGCTTGAACCCCCTAAAATGATTTTTTTTTTAATGGGTCACTTTTTTGGAAGTTTTCCTACCTCACTTGAATTGTAAACCACTTTTGTGGGTTCACCCAGCTACATATTTTTATAGGATTTTAGGAGCTAAAGACCGAGGATCTAAGAGTGTAGGAATCAAGGAACATAACCCAAAAGTCAGTTTTCTGAAACCCTAAAAGAACCCATTCGCCACTAAAGGCAAATGAGTCCTTAGTAGGGCTTGAAGCAGTGAAAAATTGGGATTGGGGAGTGCAGACTAAGAGGAATAAAACCCAAAATTCAGTTTCTAAAACTCTAACAGGGACCCATTCACCACTAAAGGCAAATAATTTCTCTATGGCCTAAAAACAACAAGTTTTCTACAAGGTACACATCATTTCAAGCTCTCAAAACTCCCCTTTTCATTAATATAACAATTAGGGTTAGTTTATGATTGTTATTTTGGCATTTTGACCTTCATAATTGAATGTTTCATAGTGAAAATTAGTGGCTCATCATCTTGATCTATTCGCCTTGATGAACCCTATTTTTCTATGTTTCAAAAGGTAAGGGGTTTTGTGAAGAGATCAGTATGGATTGTTGCCTAGAAAGTTCACGAGATGGTGACCAAGGATTACACCTTTATGAGGGTTGATGAGACAACTTAGAGGATGGTTTTCCAATAATTATGGTTAGGGACCAAGGGTTATACCTTTATGAGGGTCGAGGAGACAACTTGGAGGGTGGTTGTCCAATAACTACGGTCTATGATTCAAGAGTTCCTAGAGGAAGAACCCAAAAATTTAGCTCAGAGCTTCTAGAGGAGTTCCACCTGATTCAACATTTTTTTCTTTAGAAGGAAAATCTTCTAAAAAATGTATACATATTTTGTTTTCAGCAATTTTTGTTATGGAAGCCTTAAGCGAGGGTCCCTTGGCAAAGTGAATAAGAGGTTTTAGGGGATACATTTGTAGGAACAATGTAATAAGGGGGGAATGATGGAAATATTACATTGATAACTAATTTTTTATGGTAGTTACCTACATTTGCATCTATGATAGTTATATGGTTATCTCCCATTTGTGATAGTTATGCGGTTATCTCCAATAATTCCCCTATATATATTTTATTTGTTCTTATCAAACATCAATGAATTTTTAATCATTTGCCAACAATAACTTGAATGCTTTATATGTGGGTTTCTCTTTAGAATAGAATACTCATGATAGCACATGGAGAGTATGATAGAAATGATGTTTTCTTAATGATAGTAGATAGAAGATACTCTTGCTTGATAATGCATGATAATGATAGCTTGCTTTAATATGTGCTAGGCGAGTTTTTGCTTGATAATTATGATAATGCTAGCTAGTGATTCAAGATTATGCTCTAGGGATAATGTGAAAATGAAGGCTTATATTTATATGCTTCACTTGATATTTGATCAATGGTGGAAATTAATTGGAAAGATCAATGGATAGGAAAATTTGAGATAGGGTAGGAGTTAAAAATTTAATTAATGAGGTGGGAAGAAATAAATAAATAAATTTATTTAATTCAAATACAGGATTAGAGAAATAAATAAAATATGAAATTTTATTTATTTATTTTGGTGGGAAAGGTAATTTATAATAAATAAATTATTTTAATTTATTTGATTATTAAGAGGAGTGTTAGCTAATTAAATAATGTTTGAAAATATTTAATTATAGTGGACTAGAGATAATGTGAATTTGATTTCAAATAATACTGGAGGGAAAACAATAATTGATAATTAATTAAATAATAATAAAAATAAATTAATATAGATATGATAAAAAAAATATTAAGATAATAAAGAGGATATATTAGGTTAATTAAATAATTAAAAAATATTTAATTAATATAAATCGAATAATTGATGAGTAAATTGATAAGACAATGATAAGTTGAAAATGAATTAGTCATTTTTAGGTGTCTACATGTATTAGATAAAATATTTCTTAAGAATGTCGTTCTCTACTTGTAGGATCAATTATCTCATGGACTAAGTTGGAAGATTCCATCATTAGCCATTTTAGACTTCAAAAAGACCTAATAATCATGTATCAAAAATTTTCTACATGCATAAAATAATCAAATTAACCATTGGGTCCTTTCATGATGGAACTACCTAACCTTTGTAATGTCAAAAAAATTACCTCCTCCACTCTATGCAACCAAGTGAGAAAATAATATCTTTTATTGTAGGTAACTATGTAGTTTCTCAACAAAGCTATTGAATTCCCAACTAAACAATGTATTTGTTTAAGGTGACCTCATCAAACCACCTACTTATCATTTTCGTTTCAAGTAAATCACATGCACATATATAATTTAAAATAATAATTGATAGTGCACACAATTAGTAGTTTTAGCTTGAAAATAGGCTCAAAAATTACCTTTACTATTCAATGATTTGGTTGAAAATACAAATTACAAGATATTTAAAAATATTATAGTATTATATAGAAAATAAGTAAACCTCATTCAATGTTTGTTTTGTTACATTGGTGGTTGTTGTTGCACCAAAAGATCGACTTGTAAATGCCCAATACAACCAACAGATTTATGTAAGATCCATAGGAGGCGGTTAAGCCATGCCACAAACCCAAGTGTCGCATTGGACAAGGAAGACCAAGGGACACACCATATTGAAACAATCCCCCCCAGCACAAGAGGGGGCTTTAAACCTATGACCTCAGCTCTGATACCAATTGTTACATTGGTGGTTGTCGTTGCACCAAAAGAACAACTTGTCAATGCTCGATACAACCAATAGATTTATGTAAGATCCACAGGAGGCGGTTAAGCCATGTCACAAACCCAAAGGCCATGTTGGACAAGGAAGACCAAGGGACACACCATCTTACAACATGTTTTTCATGAAACTCTTTTGGAGATTATGGGGTTAATGACATGCACATTCCCTTCTAAAATATAATATCCCCTATTAAATGCTCATTGTATCTATTACTCTAGGATTTTTTCTTGCAAAGGGCCTCTTCTCTTTTTCCCAAAGACTTACTCACTATTATTCATTTATTACATAGGGAAAACTAGCATATATTAAAATAAATATTGTGCCCCTAGTCTACATGATGCAGGAGTATCCCAGGTCAGTGTGCAATTGACATCAACAAAAAAAATAGTTTGTTTTTGCTTTTCTTTCTTCATTGATAGTTCATTTTTTTTTTCGTCATCTATTAAGGAGATTGAATGGCATTTTTTCATTGATTGACAAAGGTAATATTTTATATTTATATCTCAAACCTCCATTTGATTGAAAATTGAATATCAATTGCAAATAAAATAGTGAGAAAAGAAGGTGAAGGGATTGAAAAATTCATAATAATGCAAGTAAAATGAAGAGTTTTTGCGAAGAATTTGAAGGGACACACAAAAATATAAATTGTTGGTTTGGAAACATGAGGAGGTGTTCTTGGGTGAGGAGGAAGAGAAAAACCCATGCCATGTTCCAAATGGTGAAGACGTGTCATGATTAAAGTTGTGAATTATGTTCTGGATACAATAAAAAAGCATAGAGGGATCATGGTGTACAAGACATGGAGCAAGAGTTTTAAATGTCACTAGAATGAGTTTTCTATGTAATAAGAGGGAGACACCATTTAAAGAGGAAAGGTCATCAAATGAAATGGAAAAAGAATGAGGATAACGACTTGTTATTCCTTGCATAACCATCCCATTTTGTTTTGGTCAAAATAAGTCCCCCTTTGTTGTTTTTGTCTTTGGTTTCCTTGTTCAAGCTTTAGGAGTTTTATTTTTCTCCTAATTCTTTGTCTTCCTTTGTTTTTCGGGTTCAAGTTTTGGACTTTCATCGACACTTGTTACTTTCCAAAGTTTGAGTTCTTGTTTTTGTTATGAGAGATTCCTGATCCCTGTGATTTTTTTTGTGTTTTCTTTGTTCTGTTCGATTCGGGTATCGGATCTGCGTCATCATCTTACACCCTTAAAAGTGTAAGTTCTTGTTTTTTTTACGATCCTAACTTCCACTTTTCTTCTTTGTGTGTTTTTCTTGTGTCGAAATCGAACATTGAACCAAAACCGTGACCTAGAACTTTTCAAAGCCTTTGTTCTCATTCTCAACCCGATCCCGATTTTTGACTCCTTTTGTGTGTTTCAGAATTGGACATCCGACCGGAACTGAAACTAAGAACTTTTCAAAGTTCTAGTTTTTTGTTTTGTCTCGATCCTGATTCCCGTGTCGGCCTTTGTTTGTCGAGATTTAGATTTCATACTTTTGCTAGGACTTTGCACTCATTGAAGGTTCGATGTCATGTCCTTTCTCGATCTCGACTCCCACCTACCTTCGTTCTTGCGATGGTTCATTTATGACTTCTGCCCCGATCCCGACGCCTGACCTACCCGCATTTATGGACACCTGTTTCGCACTCGCAAGCAATTTTTTATTCCCTCCACTCCTCGATTTTCATTTAATTTGGCTTATACAGTTTGATGGAACAAACCAAAGCAGCACCGAGAGTTAGGGTTTCAGGTAGTGCTTGTATTTCTCGTCATGATGTCATATTTACGGTTGTGTTTGGAGGTAGGCATCTTTTCCTATGTTTTCCTTTTGTTTTTTGGTTTTCCTATGTTAATTTTGTTTGTTGTTTCGGTTTTGGCTTCTTTCTTTCTTTTCTTGCTTGTTCTCTCTAGTTTGTTTTTTGTTTTTATTGGCACCCTTTGGTTAGTTTGTTCTTATTTTTTTTAGGTTTTGTGTATTTTTTTTGTTTTTCTCACGGTTTATTGTCTTTTGTTCACAGGGTTTTCTATTCTCGTCGTGCCCTAGTTTACCTAGGGTTTTCATACTGCCCAGTCGAGTTATTTTGAATTTGATAAACCTTTAAGTCCAAACCGTTACAAATCGTAATCCGATCCTGAAGGCACATTTAGAGACTTTGTTAGATTTATTTCAATTCCTTTATGTTTGTTGATTGCTTTGACCCTAATTCCCATAACTCTATCAGAATAAGGATTCAGAACTACATTGTACGTTTAAACCATCATCTAGGTCTAATTCATGGTTTTTCCCTGATTCTCACTTCCGATGTTTCATCAGGATCAGAGTTCGAGTTGTGACTTCAATATGTTCAAAGGTTTTTCCAATGTATCAATCTGTGTCCTGATTCTGATCCCTGCATTACCATCAGGATCTGATTTTGGATGAGCACCAAACCTTTGACATGGCTTTAGGTTCCACCACTTAGTGCCATCTCGATTCTGAATTTTGACACAACATCAGGATTGGGACTCAAAGTTGACCTATTCCTGCTTATTTTCAAAAGGTCCAGGCTTAGACCATTTCCCAATTCTGATTCCCAAACTATGGTTGGGATCAGAACTCGAGATGCTACTCAAGCTTATTCACTCTTTTGGGACTGGTTCCAAACCATATCTTGATTCCAACTTTTGATGCTCCATTGGGATCAAAACTCGGAGAGAACCCTTTGCCAACTCCATTCGTTAAGTATCACTACTTAGTGAACACCCAATCTTAATTTTTGAACACATTGAGGGATTGGACCACAGAATGAAACCAAACCTTGTTCATCACTATAGGTATGGGTGCTCAACTGAAATCTGATTCTGATGTTTGAAAGAATTGAAGGGTGTTATATTAAGTTTTGGTTCAAGGTTTTCCCTAATCCTGATCTTCAATATAGTTTAGTACTATTCTTATAATGGTCAGGGTCTTGGTTCTATCTCGAACCCAAAACCCGAAAACGCTAAATTAACTTTTAGAATGGGAATTTATCTTGAATGAATGGAGATTTAATATGAATTATTGTTCTAATATGTTCTTCACATGTCCTTTTTTTGTCTGATAGTGGTCCATATTGTAGGTGATTAACAAATCTCTAACTTAGAAGAAGAAGTGCTCGGTGAAGGAACATCAAAGGGAGCAAGGGGTAAAAGGCTAAAACCAGAACTGGTTCCTACTACAATGAAGTATAAGTTCTAGGGGACCCCAGTAACATCTAAGTGTGGTTCAGATGTCATTAATATTATAGATACATTGGTGGGCCACATTGATTTGAAGTAGTTTTATGATGATACTTTTTTCAGAGCAAGCTTCCCCAAGGGCAAAGAGGATTTCAAATTTTGGGTTGGAACATGTGGCCACGTTCCCTATTGGTGTGCAATGTCCGGAGTTCATTTTAATTACTGCACAAACTTATAATCCAACTCAAAGGCAATGCATTGATTCACAAGGAAATGTGATCATTGATCTAACTCCAGGGATGATTATACTAGTTTTTTATCCTCCTCCTCACACTAACCCCAAGATTATGTCTGAAGTTGATGCACTTAAACACTACACAATGGATGAGGAAGACAATAAGAGGTGGATTAAGATAGAGAAGAAATATGTAAAGAAGATGCCACCTAATCCTAAGAGGTTTGATTTCTCTAAAGACATAGGTGATATGATTACATTTTTGGCAAGAGTATTTGGGAAGGAAGAGTCCCATACCTTTGAGTACTGGGCATTCCCATTCATTCAACTGATTCTAGATGAGAAACAATATTTGGATTGGGGATAGATAATTTCAGACATCCATAATAAATTATTGAAATTAATGGAGACCAAGACATTCTACATGTCTTCATATGTGATATATTGTGCTGCAAGAATGGGATGCTTTTCGAGATTAATTGTTGTGGGCTTAATGGATGATGGTCCAGATTAGAAGAAAGTATCAGAAAATTATGACCAACTCGAGCTAAAAGTAGTAGAAAGACACTTTAAAAGGGTCAATGATGCATTTTTATATGTTATTATTAATCATCTCATAGGTGATGTTGGTTTAAGATTGTCCTAAGAGGCAACGAAATTTATTGAAGAGTGGGGGTATTGGTTTATCCAATACCCCAAATCCACCTATTTCAGACTATTTGGGTTTGACAAACACACTTTCAAGTTACCGAGGTGTTGTGGTGATAGATGGGTCTTGATGGAGTTTTCCCGTCAAGAAGCAAAGGTGAATGCCAAGTTCTTTGCATAGCACAAGGATGGATTTCATTCATTCCCAATGCAATTGGGGTTTTATTATTGTTTATCTTCCATAACAACTAATACAGCAACAGAGGAGTTTCATTCCATGACTTTAAAACATCATACTTGCAAAAAATATTTTGATCCTAAGAAGAAATAGTATGGTATATATGCTTCATAATTTCCCCATCATCGACCACTTCTCGAAGAATTTTTGGCTAACCTGCAAGATTAGTTTGACATAAGGAAAAGGGGATATGAGAGATTGACCATTCCCCAAATGAAGGACTTCAAATTTAAAGGGGACATACCAGAGGGCACCACTAATGACGGGATCACTCTTGATCCTCACTTTGCAATGGATAAAGTGGTCACCAAAGTTTTGGAACCAATAAATTGGATGGAGAAGGAGGAAACCAATATTTATAAAGTGTCACAGGTGATTGTTGATAGAAGCCTGAAATGGCTTAGTGTCCATCTAAAGAAACCAAGAGTTAAAGCTTCAAGGAAGAGGAATTCTAGTAGTGAGCCCACTTCCTCCACTGAAACAAGGAAGTACAAGAGGTTAAAGAAAACTATTGCAGTTACGGAGGGAGCCATGGAAGAACTTGTTCAAGCATAAGAAGAAATATTGGTGAAGTAGATCACTGAAGCATTGGAAAAGGCTAAGGTTACTTATTAGGCTACTGTTGTAGCGGTCATTTTAGGTCTTGGTGCTACACCTATAACTAATGTGTACCCTGAAGAACAATCTGTTGAAGAAGGTCCTTCTACCATGCCTTAGCAAACTGAAGATACTCCTCCTATTGTACCATCAAATATAGGTGCGGTAGTTGGTGAAGAAGAGAGGCCTCCTATGATTGATGCCATAGATTCACCTGCACCCTCAGACTCTGAGGAAACTCCAATTCAAGAAGAAAAGGCGGAATGGGAATAATATCTTGAGAGGGCCAAAGAGGAAGTTGGAGAGGAAGGCACTGGGTTTGAGGAAGGAAGCCTATGGGGTGAGGGTATAATGAATGGTGTTCTAAAAAAAGAAGAGAAAAAGGAAATACTCGAAGCTACGGGTGAAACCACATAAGTGGTGAACACTTTTGTGGAGGAAGGGAAAACTCATTTTTTCCCTCTACACAAAGTGAAGGGGTTCGGCCGAACCAAATTGTTCGACCAAACCCTATGTTTGCTCAAACCCCATTGACATGTGAGTGGAAATATTAAAATAAAGGGGTTCGAGCGAACTAGGGTTCGGTCGAACCCCCTTAATAGGGATTTTTTTTAAAAAACCCTTTCATTTTCTCGGACCCCCTTAATTTCCCTCATTATTTTAAAGAGGTTTGAGCGAACTAGGTTCGGCCGAAACCCTTTAAAAGGTTTGGTCGAACCTATGTTCGCCCGAACATATGTTCGGCCAAACACCCTTCTTCCCCTATCACCTCAAAAATTTGATTTTTTTGTAAAAAATTATCGTTCGAAGCTCAATTTGAAAATGAAAATGTAGAAAACTTTAGAAACCCAACTAGATAATGATAGTCCTCAGAATGAGCTATCCGTCGAATATAATTTTAATATGATTTGCTTTTATTATGTATTTTATTTTTTAGTTTTATTAAACATAGGTTTTTCACTGAAAAAATCAAAATCTCTGCTCTGCACATGTGGAAAAATAGCAGATTATCAAAATAAAAATTTTAAAAATACGCTGAGGCTAGGTATTGATGTCCTTGATCCATTAAAAAAAAAAATTGAATTTTGATTCATACAGAAAAAGTTATGTTGTATACAGTCTGCATATGTCTGAATTGCAATTGGTTTGACTTTGAAACTTGATTAAGGAAAAAATATTCAATAAAAAACTATGAGACCAAATGCAAGTGCTAGATTTCATAGTTACAAATCTAAATTATAAAAAATTAGAATTTTATCCTTCATACAAAAAAAGTTATGTTGTATACGGTGAACGTCACTTTTTTAAAATGTTGTTTTCTGAAAAAATCCAGTTTTCATGGGAGATGAAAAAAAAAGTGCAATCTAATTCCAAAAATTTTGAAAAAAATATTTTTAGAATCTAGAGACAAAATGTGATGAGACTCTAGTTTGCATCATTTCCAAATTCCTCATGGTTTAGCCGCTACAAGAGCCCGAAAGTGAAGATTTAGTTAAAAATAATAATTGCAGTGTTCAGTTTGCCCAAAAATTGTAAACCACTATTGTGGGATCACCCCTACTCGAAAACAAGTTATCGAGGAGCTAGCTGAGGAAGAAGGAGAAAAAAGAAAGAAAGATGAAGAGTTAGCAAAGGAAAAGGAGGCCATAGAAGCCCAAGATGAAACTAAAGAAGAGGCCCATGCATGAGAGTTGGAACAACGGGAGAAAGCTAAGCGAGACAAGGTAGTAGAAGAGTAAATTCATGTAATGGATTTAGAATAATGCACAAAAGGAAGAAGAAATGAAAAGGATAGAGGAAATTAAGGCTCAAAATTAAAGAATGGAATACTTGAGAGATTGTAGAAAGAAAAGGAAGAGTGGGATAAGATTTCTTATGAGCATACAGTAGAGATACTTTCTTCTACACCTCCTTCATCTACAACTCCTATTTCTCAATAGGTGACAACTGAGCCAGCTACTCCCACTTGGCTTAAATTAAATTTAGAAAAGATACAAAAATTCCAAGCTTAGTCGATCACGTGGGACGAAATGGTAAAGGAAGTGAACAAGGTGAAGCCAAAGAAGAAGCCTCATGCTATTCAATCTACAAGGCTCATTGATGATGGAGACATGTGGTAGCAGAAATTTCTACCCTAGCAGTTGATAAGAATGATAGGCAACTACAAGCTATAGATTATCAGGTGAGCACTGTCAATTTGGGTAAGCATACAATAAATCAGCAAGTAAATCTTATTAACATCATGGTTGCTACTACCAAGTCTAGACTGATCAAAGATAAATAAGGTAAGGATGAGCTTAAGGCTCAAGTTGGCCAGATGAAAGGTTTTGTGAAAGAATTGATTACATCCACTCCTAAGCAGCTAACACCATCAGAAGTTCCTATTTTGATAAGTCGCAAATAGGTGGAAGACATTACTCAAATGAAAAGGAAATCATAAATGATGGAAAAATGGATTGACCTTCTTAAGAAGGACATAAAGGAGCTTTTCACTGCTGCTTCAAAAAGTTATAAAGAGGTAGGGGATCTGATTAGGTCCCTAGGAGATTACATTAATATGCTAGGATCTGAGGAGGATAAATATACAAGGGATATGAACAAATTAAGAATATTGAAAAGGGTACCTACGATAAATGTGGTTGAATATGCCATTCAAGAAGATCAATATTTTGGTTATCTTGATAAATGCATGAATATATTGATCTTCAAAATGGAAGTCCTCATGGAGCATGTATGAGAATATTACAACAAGCTCAGAAAGATTTATTTGATGAAATAAAGGTTATTAAAGGGATTATTGTTGAGTTGGTTGGTAAGGAGGATTCACCAAGTGTGGATCTAATGTCTTTATAGGAAATGAAGGATCAATGGAATAATAGACTGGAAGAAATGATCAAGAAAGGAGATGATGATGAAGAGAATTTTCTAGATAAGCTTATCGATATCAAGTTTTATGTACGAGACACTGCCTGGAATGTTGCCTAGTTGCAAGACATGTATAATGTCACCACCAGAGAGTATGAAAGAGTGATATTTAGGGTGGAATGGGTAGATGTGATTGAAGAGGAAACTATATAGAAGATTTTTAATAATATGGATGATTATTTTAAACATAAGGTGTCCAAAGTATCCAAAAGTAGCTAAGTGGCAAGGGAATATTCCATTTTTTTTTTAAAGTAGTGAAGTCAGAAATGTCAACCAACTCTAGACACCCTGTGGATAACAATACCTCTAGATCAATTTTTGACAAACTGATAGCTCGAAAAAAAATTTAATGGATGAGAGATTGGGTATAGTGATCAACAGTGGACAAACTAAGAACTCCCAATATAATTCCAAATTTGGGCCCCAAATTTGTGGATCTTGATTTTTGATAGGAGAGATTAGTGTTAATTCCTTTCTATAAGTAAAAATTCTCTCCTCATTGTAAAGGCTGACTGATTGAAGTTAGATTGGCTACCTAAAAGACTAGATACAAATTTATTTTATAGTTTTATGCAAGACGCTTCAACAATCTTACAAGTTTTAATGCAAGTAGTTTATTTTTCAGAAGCTGGTTAGTTTAACGATAATGTTGATAGACAGTGGTTTTTTGTATGCTAGTTGATTTTGTTATGCATAAATGTTTCTTATTTGGTGAAAATTAATAGAAGATTTTGAGTTTAAAACCATATATTATGTTATGTGTGGATGATGTTTCTCGTTGTTTATTGATCTGTGATTCTTGGTGATGAGCTGGTGATATTTTATGATTGAAAATTTTGATTATAAAAAAATGATGGTGAATGGTGTTACAAGTATTAAACCTACACTGTTAATGAATGTAATTGCATGAATTTTCTAAATTACTTCATTTTATAGTTTTATTAAATTAGAAAATTCCCATTATGGGAATTGCATGTCTAAACTTGAAGAAGTTTGTATTCATGTATTGTTGTTCTAAATCTCTAATCGATCTTTTTCTATTTATTTGAAACCCCCTCATGTTAAATTACTTTGTACTACCCATTTTGTACTTATTTACCATCCAAAGGCCCCTTGAACATTATAGTTGTGTGGACCATTGAATGATGATAGCACAGTTGAGAACCAACTACATAGACCTTGGAAGATGGGTGGTTTCAGATCATTTATCTTTTTTAGGAGAAATAGAGTAGAAATATTATGTTTAACATTGTTGTGTTAATTTGGCCATCAACAGAAATGGCACTAGAAGGAGGGCCCATAGGAGAAAACAGGAGCGAATTGGGTCCTTTTCACCAGATAGGTTTGAAAGAGTTCTAATATTTGCTATGAATCTTGAACCATTAGTTGAACTTCGATCTCCTACTAGAGCCAAAACCTGTAGGACTCCAATCCTACCACCATTAACACCACCACCCACTCCACTTGGATTCCCAGTGATACCATAGCTAGCACAACCCAACTCACCGCCAACAATGGAATTCTTTGTAAACACTCCCTCACCACTAGGAACCATTCTCGGTGGCATACATGAGATGTCTAAGAATCCAGAGAATTTTTATCCTAGGTACACCCATGGAGAGTCATGAAGTGTTGAATAACACATTTGGGAATTCAAAGATTCTTTCACTCGCACTCAAATAGCACATCATGACGTCACATGTAGACTATTTCCCTATTCACTGAGAGATATGGCCTGCAATTGATATTTGAACTTACCTACCAGAACCATCTTGAGTTGGACAAATTTAGAGGATGCCATTATTAACTAATTTTGGGTCTACATACACCTAGCCATCTTGTATCACCAGTTTTCCACAATTAGGAAGGAACCACATGAACCATTTCCTTTATTCAATACAAGGCTCCAAAGGATGTATAGGCAATTGCAAGAACCACACATGGTGGATGAGAATATTGGCATCCAAGCATACCTTAAGGCCATAGATCCACTCATTGGCTTATTTCTACAAAGAAATTACCTCACACCAGACATTGATTCGCTATATAAAGTATACCACCTAGTCATCAAACTACAACAACAAATAATTTCATAATCAGGCAGTTTGGAAGGGGTCTTCCCTCCCCTAGGATATCCTGGGATACCTAGTGCAACCCCACTATTCAATACCGTTCCAAGGATGTCTCAATATACTTATGGACCTTTGACTAAATTACAACCTCCACCTATGTTACCATGGGTCAATGGTGGGACTTTAGATTCCTCCCAAAAACATCATAATTCTCGTAATCAGGTAAGAGGATCTAACACCATGACTCACTCGTCAATTGCAATAACTGTAGAAAGAGAGTGCACTGCTCATTTGACAACAAAGTTAGAAACTAAAAAAACTTAATCCAAAGTGACCAACGAGATGGCCCAATTCAAGCTCAACCCCTCTCAAAACCAAAATCAGAATCACAGTTGCTAGAAGTAGGGAGGGTATTCTAATCAAAACAATTACTCCAACCAAAACACCAATCAAAATCAAAGAAATTTCCAAAACCATAATTACTAGAGTCAAAACTATCAAAATTAGAATAGGAGATACAACCAAAGACCCAACAACCGACAATGGGACACTAGACCAAAAAATGGAGGGGTTTCCCATAACTATCAAGCCAATGAAGAAAAAACACATAATGCAAATATTGCAGATTTGAAGGTCATGACTAATTGGTGTAGATTACATGATACTGCCATGCATTTCAAAGTTAATTGCCCAGAGATGGAAAAAATGGTTAATATCGCACAAGATGATTCCCAATCACCACAGGGTAATCCCAACAAAGGTGATGGATCTGTGGATACAATCATGTATTTTGAGACATATGATGAGGAATATGAGTTTCCTATGCAAGGAGAAAATGAACCAGAAGCAAATACATATGATGCTCAAGCCTTTTAGACCAAGGGAGGCCATTCTCTAAGAAATCTGAATAAGGGGCCATTCACCACATTTTCTCCTCCCAAAAATATGGTCCCCCCTAATCAAAACACAGATAATAAACCACCTCCACCAAAAGGCCCACTTGAGTTTCCAAACAGAGGTAATTCTGCTTTTGTTCCTAAGCAATAGACTAATAATAACATGGAATTTGATATTATCTCACAAATGCAGAAACAAATGACCTCTTTGTAATTCTTTGACATTATGAAGTGGTGCCCCACTTAACATGAACTCATGTTGAAGGCCTTGAATGAGGTAGATCGATTGAAAGGAAAAACTAAGGTGACTCCAGTTGCTGACATGAATGAAACCCTGTATAGAGGTAAGATAGGGAGACCCCCGTTTCTTTTGAGTTTAAGAATTTTTGGGAAGAATCTACATAACTTCCTTTTGGATTCTATAGCCTCACGTTACGTTATGCTTTTCTTTATTTGTAAAAATTTGGGCTTAACCCCAGTTCAAACTCATAAGAAAGTTATGCAGTTGGATAAAACTGAGGTTAATATCGTAGGAGAATTAAAAAATGTGCATGTACAGATTAGGTCAGACCCACAAATTCAAAGCTATATGGATATTCATATTGTTGATATCCCTAAAATGTATGGAATTTTGTTAAACATGGACTTAATGAAGGCTATAGGGGGTTACCTATCATTAGACTTCTCACATATGTGGCTGCCATGGAAGGGTGTAGCAACTCAAATTAGGATAGAAAGCTAACCTTGCTTGAAGCATATGATCACTAAGTATGACCATCCCAACGAAGTAGCTTATTTTGAAACTAAGATAGGTGTTTATAGGAGGGAATAAATTATGACCTTTCCAATGTTTAACCCCGATTGCTCATAGCCTTTAGACGACAGTGATCCTATGACCACTGTTAACTAGCAAGTTTTAATTCAGAAACTGCAACAAGATAAGTTGGTCCTTGGAGAAGAGGTTGACTTGTGGAGTTTTCTACTCCCAAATTGGTGTCGATTCCATTACCAAAATAATTTCAAGTTGACATGTTAGCCCTGTCTAGACATTCTGAATCATGTTTTTCGGTTAGGAGAGACTTGAGTTACAATCCTAGAACATCTCTGAGTCAGTTTACATTGAAGCTAAAGTTGCAATTGTTTTGATAAGGATGAAAAATACCCAAGAAGAAGTCTTATCTCTAGCTGGTAAAACTCAGATCTTATTTTTTGATTCACATATTGAGACTGAGGAACTTCAAAAATTGTCTAATACACCTTCTCCTACCAATCTACTAATTCCCAAGGAATTACTCAAAGGAAAGGTGAATAGTAAAGTTGATGATTATAAGGATCTACAGGAAACAGTTTATGTGCAAGTTTTTGACCTAAACAAAGTACTCAATAGTGTTGTAAAATAGTAGTCCCCTAACCTTATCATACCAGACCAGTTAGATCCCCCACCTACTTGTCTTAATCATTCACCCACGCCTGACCTAAAGAAAGAAACCCCATCCCAAGATCAATTGTGGACCCTCAAATTTGACGGTTCCAAATCTAAAATCAGGGGTGGAGCTGGAGTAGAACTAACCAATTTGAAAGGGAAAACTTACTTTGCTTCTTATAGGTTACAGTTTGGCTATACTAAGAACGTCATTGAGTATGAGGCACTCACTAGGGGACTAATGTTTTCCCGTCAAAAGAAAGTTACAGCTCTGATAGTAATGGGGGATTATGAAGTAATCATCAAACAAGTTCATAGCCAGTACACATGCCATAATAAAAGGTTGATTGTATATAGAAATAGGGTATGGAACTTGATTGAGGATTTCAATGCTTTCAATATTAAGTTGATTCCCAGAGAATAGAATCAAATTGCAGAAGTACTTGTTGTTGCTGCTAGTACCTTGGAACCTATGAAATATTCCAAGCTAAAGAGCTTCTCTATAGAATTAGTTTTGATTCTATCTATTCTTGACAATGTCTAAAACTTCCAGGTTTTGGAAGATGATCAACATATCCTTTCCCTCTTGGAAAGTTTAGATGTCTTCGAGGAACAAATCATTGATGAGTTCAACAGGGATCAGGGGGATTGGGATTTAGAAGATTATGATGTTGAGGGTATAATGAACATGAAAACCAACAACATTCCTAAGGGAATGGTAGCACTAGAAAGGATCTTTGATTTTGATCCTTGAGCCCATGAAAAACTACCTACAGATATTGATGGGGGAAATATGAATCATACAATTTGTCAAATTTAGGACTAGAGAGAAACATATTCATTGGCAAGACTTGTCTAAAGGATATCAGAGACAAAATACTGAAGGTTCTGAAAGAGGATATCACAACGATTGCTTGGGGTATGAAGATTTGAAAACCTTTGATACTTTAGTGATAACTCACACCATCCCACTAAAACCAGAAGTAAAGCCATTCCATCAAAAGAAACATCCATTGAATTCCTTAATTGAACCTCTGATCCTCAAAGAGGTGCAAAAGCTACTATCAGCTAAAATAATTTTTCTAATAAGGAATTCGACCTGGGTTGCAAATATGGTGCCTGATCATAAAAAGAATGGGGAAATCAGATTGTGTGTTGCCTTTAGAAACCTCAATAAAGCTTCAGAAAAGGATAACTACCCACTTCCTTCTCTTGACGAGGTGCTATAGATAGTTAATGGCTCGTAGATGATGTAATTCTTGGATGGCTATTAAGGATACAATCAAGTGTTGGTTAACTATGAAAATAGGACAAAGACCACCTTCACTACCGAGTGGGGGAAATTTTCCTACCGAAGGATGCCATTTGGTCTCATCAATGCTAGAGCCACCTTTTAGCGTGCAACATATGTTGCATTTAAGGATATAGTAGGTAAATGTATTATCATTTACATTGACGATCTAATTGTATTTTCCAAGAACAGGGAAGACCACAATGCTAATTTGTCAAAGGTCCATGGAAAATGTATAAGCTATGGTGTTTCCCTCAACTCTAAGAAATGTGTGTTTGGGGTTTCAGAGGGAAACCTCTTGGGTCACATAACATCAGAAAGATGGATTTCGATCGACCTTGATAGAGTGGAATCCATCTTGAAGTTGACCATGCCAGGCAACAAAAAGGAGATGAGGTCTTTCTTCGAAAAGATAAATTTTGTAAGGAAATTCTAACCGGATTCGTAGAAATTGTTAAACCCCTCAATGAGATGATGAAGAAATATGTGAAGATTGAATGAAGCAATGAGGATAAGGCTGCATTCTCCCAAATCAAACAATCTATCTTAGAGGTTCCTGACTTAACAAGTCCAATATATTTAATGTCTTTTTACATTTATTCTTTTGCATCTAATCATTCATGTGCTACTGTCTTAACACAACAAAAAAGTGAAGGGGACAAACGACTGATAGATTTTATGGGTTCTCCCTTCAAGAATGTTGAAATTAGATACTCACCATTAGAGAAGTAGGCTTTCACACTGGTAAGAACGGTTAAGAAATTTTGACATTAAATTAGATACGCAGTCAGATCAGAACCATCGTTCTCGACCCTGCAGTGAAGTCCCTTCTCATGCAGAGTGAGTTGGGAGAAAGAAGGGGAAAGTGGATGGCTATCTTACAAGAATTTTACCTTGAAATTCACCCTATGAAGCTAGTACGAGGACATGGTCTATCCAAAGAAATGGCTGAAGTTGATTCCAAGATCACCTGCCAGTAGTACATAGTACAATCATTCACAAGTGATCCATGGTATGCTGATTTGATTTTCTTGTTGTTAAACAATAAATGTCTTGATGGGATGAATACCACATACAGAAGAGCACTAAGACTGAATATTTCTCATTATATGATCAAAGGAGGAGCCTTGTATAGGAATAATTTTGAAGGTGTCTATTTGTGTTGCCTGGATCAATAGTAGGCTAAGCAGGCCATTGCTGAGTTTCATGGTAGACATGGTACTGGGCACAGTTCAGCCGATGCCATGGCACATAAAATTTTGAGATCAAGCTATTATTGGGCACATGTTTTCTGAGATACTCATCAGCATATTTTCTAGAGAGTGCAATCTAGTGATGCCCTTACAACCTGTATATGAGGTAAGACTATTTGTCCAATGGGAATTAGACTTTGTCGAGGTAATTAATCTAAATTATTCTACGGGTCACAAGTTCATTTTGATGACGACAGATTATTGCACACACTGGACCAAAGCTCAAACTTTCAAGAATAGTACCATTGAGGTCTTTATCAAATTCCTCAATGAACATATCATTACTAGGTTTGGGGTACCATTTTCTCTGGTAAGTGATTAATGGCCTTGCCTTTTCTTCTATGCAATTTATTCAATGGGTGTATGAGCATAAAATTATTTTGAAGTATTCATCTAATTACTATCCATAGGAAAATGGGATAGCAAATTCTACCAGTAAGAATTTTTTGGAGGTAATTAAGAGAATGCTAGAAAGTAATCCTAGGGACTAGCACACACAACTAAAATTTTCCTTATGGGATGATAGGACTAGAATCAAAGTTTCCTTAGGAAACTCACCATTTAAGTTAGTCTATGGCCCAAATCCAGTCTTCCCTATTCATCTACAAATACTTGTTCTATGGTTTATGCAAGAATTATATTCTAAGGATGATAGGATAGAGGTCCGACTAGATCATTTGCTTAATCTAGAGGAACAAAGGGATGCTTCTTTATAATAGTTTTCCAAGCATCAGGTTGTAGTCAAATGTTGGTTTGAAAAGAGAACCAAAATCAAAGCCTTCAGAATATTAAACCTTACAGTGCTACTATGGGACAAACCCAGGGAGAGGAAGGGTGATCACCAAAAGTTTGATAGACTTTGGTTGGCTCCATATCAGATCACTGAGATCCTTGGTGAGAATGATTTCCATATTAGCACCTTAATAAGAGAACCTATGCCATTTCCATTCAATGGATAGCTTCTCAAACATTACTTTGGCCCATGAAATCTTGATCGTTCGTCTGTTATATATATGTAGTTTGGTTGTTTTTTGTGTTTTTGGTTTGTTTGTTTGTTTGTTTTCTTTTATTTTTTATTGTTTGTATTATGTCTTTTGTTGTTTTCTTTCTATTTCTGGGACTTTATTTTTCATCATTTCAAAATAATGGGTATTTGTTCAAAGTATACTACTTGGGTACTATGATCAGGAAATTGATTTAGGTATTTCCAAGTATGTCTATTGAGCTCTTTCATTTCAAAACTTATGTTTTATGCCCATTTAATGAGATTTTGAAAGGTTAAGAACAAACAGGAATATTTTAAATGATCTTGTAAACCATTGTTGAATTTGTCACATTTTGGATAGGACCATTTATTTTCATAAGGTCCTATCTGTCTTAGAGTGATTGTATTCATGATTCAAGTGAAAAATCTGAGTCTCAACACTGTCATGAGGTCCATCGTAGTTCTCAACCTAATTTTCAAATTCTTACATCTGAGTATTGAGGGAAAAGATAAGAAAATAATTGCTTCAAATAAACTATGGAAGGAAAAGAAAAGAGAAGCATAAATGACAGTAAGCTCAATATTATAAGGGTGATTCAATTAATTCTATCGAGTCTATAGATGCATGGATGGTAGTAGATAAATGCTTTGAGAGAACTAGAGATATCTCTATCAGGGCTATAGACACCTAGCTGGTAGCAGAGCAATGCCCAGGATATCATTGTACAACAACTAAAGTGACTCAATTTACATAGCTTGAATCTTAATACAGTTGTTTCAAGGATAGGTAAAGTCCTTATGAAAAGGATGCACCATACATGCACACACTAAGATTCGAAGTTGTTTGATTCATGTTTTGAGATTTCAGCTCAACCTTGTTCGCTTAACTGATCCTACTTAAGTTAAAGGTTCGTAAACCATAGATTTTGGGTGACTGAATTCTTCACTATCTTGAAAATGGTTAAACCATTTTGCTAGTCGAGTCACCAATTGTTATGCCTTGTATAACCACCCCTTTTTTTTTTGGTCAAAATGGGTCCCCCTTTGCTATTTTTATCTTTGGTGTCCTTGTTTGGGCTTTAGGAGTTGTCTTTTTCTCCTAAGTCTTTGTATTCCTTTGTTTTTCGAGTTCAAATTTTGGACTGTCATCAACACTTGTTACTTTCTAAAGATTGAGTTCATGTTTTTCTTATAATCCTGATCCCCATGCTTTTCCTTGTGTTTTCTTTGTTCTATCAGATTCGGGTATCGAATCAAAATCGTCACCTTACACCCTTAAAATTGAAAGCTCCTATTTTTGTTCCAATCACAACTTTCACTTTTCTTCTTTGTGTGTTTTTCTTGTGTCGGACATCGGACATCAGACCAGAACCAGGACCTAGAACTTTTCAAAGTCTTTGTTCCTTTTCTCATCCCAATCTCGATTTTTGACTCTTTTTGTGTGTTTAAGAATTGGACATCAAACTGAAACCGGAACTAAGAACTTTTCAAAGTTCTAGTTTTATGTTTCGTCCCGATCCCAATTCCTGCATAGGCCTTTTCTTGTCAGGATTCAGATTTCAAACTTTTGTTGGGACTTTGCACTCACTAAAGGTTCGATGTCGTGTCCTTTCCTAATCCCAACTACTGTCTACCTTCGTTCTTGTGACGACGCATTTATGACTTCTGCCCTGATACTGAGGCCCAACTTACCTGCATTTATGGACACCTATTCGCACGTGCAAGTGATTTTTTATTCCTGTTGCTCCTTAGCTTTCATTCATTTTGGCTTGTATAGTTTGACAGAATGAACCAAAGCGACACCGAGAATTAGGTTTTGAGGTAGTGCTTGGATTTCTCGCCATGATGTTAGATTTCTGGTTGCGTTTGGAGGTAGGCATATTTTCCTGAGTTTTCCCCTTTTTTTGGTTTGCTTGTGTTGGTTTTGTCCATTGTTTTGTGCTTTTGGTTTCTTTCCTTCTTTTCTTGCTTGTTCTCTCTGGATTTTTTTTTTTCTTGGTACCCTTTGGTGTGTTTTTCTTCATTCTCAAACCCTTTGGTTAGTTTGTTCTTATTTTGTTTTGGGTTTTGTGTGTGTGTGTTTCTTTTCTCGAGTTTTAGTGTCTTTTGTTCATGGGGCTTTCTATTCTCGTCGTGCCCTAGTTTACCTAGGGTTTGCATACTACCCAATTGAGTTTATTTTGAATTTGATAAACCTTTAAGTTCAGACCATTACAAATCATAATTCTATCTTGAAGGCACATTTAGAGACTTTTTATAGTTATTTCATTGCCTTTATGTTTGTTGATTGCTTTCACCCTGATACTCATAACTCTGTCAGAATCAAGATTCAGAACTACATGTACGTTAAAACCATCATCTAGATCTAGGTCATGTTTTTGCACCGATTTTCACTTTGGATGTTTCATTGGGATCAAAGTTTGGGTTGTGACTTCAAGATGTTCAAATTTTTTTCCAATTTATCAATCTATGTCTTGATTCTGATCCCTGCATTACAATAAGGATCATGTTTTGGATGAGCACCAAACCCTTGACATGGCTTTAGGTTCCACCACTTAGTGCCATCTCGATTCTGAATTCTGACACAACATCGGGATCGAGACTCCGATTTGACCTATCGCTTCTTTTTTTTCAAAGGTCCAGTCTTAGACCATTTCCCAATTTCGATTCCCGAACTATGGTCGGGATCGAAACTCAGGATGTTACTCAAGCTTATTCACTCTTTTGGGACTGGTTCCAAACCATATCCTGATTCCAACTTCTAATGCTCCATCAGTATCGGAACTCGGAGAGAACCCTTTATTGACTTCGTTTGTTAAGTATAACTACCTAGTGAAGGCCCGATCCTAATTTCTGAACACATTGCGAGATCGAACCATGGAATGAAACCAAACCCTATTAATCACTATAGGTGTGGGTGTTGAACCAAAACCTAATTATAATGTACGACATAATTGAAGGGTGTTATATTAAGTTTTGGTTCAAGATTTTCCCCAATCCCAACTTCTAATATAGTTCAGTAATGTGCTTAGAATGGTCAAGTTCTTGGTTCTATATCGACCCTAAAACCCAAAAATACTGAATTAATTTTTAGAATGGGAATTTATCTTGAATGAATGGAGATTTATTGTGAATTCTTGTGCTAATATGTTCTTCACATGTCTTCCCTTTGTCTGGTAATGGTCTTTATTGCAGGTGATTAACAAATGTCTGACTCAGAAGAAGAATTTTTTTCATAAAGGAACATCAAAGGGAGCAACGGGTAAAAGGCTAAAACCAAAACAAGTTCCTCTTACAATGAAGTATAAGTTCCAGGAGACCCCATTACCATCTAAGTTTGGTTCAAATGTCATGAAGATTACCAATACATTGATGGGACAAATTGATTTGAATTAGTTTTCTGATGATACTTTTTCAGAACAAGCGTCACCAAGGGCAAAAAGGATTGTAGATTATGTGTTGGCTCATGTGGCAACATTCCCTATTATTCTATAATGTCCAAAGTTAATTTTAACGGATGCACAAACTTATAATCAAACTCAAAGGTAGTGCATTGATTTAAAATGAAATGTGATAATTGATCTAACTCCAAGGATGATTAGACTAGTTTTTGATCCTCCTCACTCTAACCCAAAGATTATGTCTAAATTTGATGCACTTTAACACTGGGCAGTAGATGAGGAAGGCAACAAGAGGCTCATTAATAAGAGGTGGCTTAAGAAAGAGAACAAATCTATAAATAAGATGCCACTTAAGCCTAAGAGGTCTGATTTCTTTGAAGACATAGGTGATATGATTACATTGTTGGCAAGAGTATTTGACAAGGAAGAGTCTCGTACCTTTGAGCATTGGATGTTCCTGTTCATTCAATTGATTATAAATGGAAAATAATATTTGGATTGGGGAAAGATAATTTCAGACATCCATGATCAATTATTGAAAGTAATGGAAATAAATACATTCTACATGTCTTCATATGTGATATATTATGCTTCAAGAATGGGACGGTTTCCAAGATTAACTGCTCTAGGGTCAATGGATGATGGTTTGGATCAGAATAAAGTATGGGAACATTATGACCATCTGGAGCTGAAAGCAATAGAAAGACACCTTAAAAGGGTCAAGGATGCATTTTTATATGTTATTATTAATCAACTCACAAGTGATGTTGGTTTTATATTGTCCCGGGAGGCAATGGAGTTTATTGAATAGTGGGGATATTGGTTTATCCAATAACCCAAATTCACCTATTTCAAACTTTTTTGGTTTGAAAAAAACCCTTTCAAGTTACTGAGGTGTTGTGGTGATAGATGGATCTTGATGGAGTTTGCTTGTCAAGCAACCGAGGTGAATGCCAAGTTCTTTGCACAACACAAGCTTGGCTGCCATTCATTCCCAATGCAATTGGGGTTTTATTTTTGTTCCTCTTCCATAGCAGCTAAGACAACAACAAATGAGGTTTAGTCCATGAATTTCAAACATCATACTTCCAAGAAAGATTTTGATCCTAAGAAGAAAATGTATTATATATATGCTTCACAATTTCCCCATCATCTTCAACTTCTCAAAGACTTTTGGGCTAACGTGCAAGATCAGTTTGAAGTAAGGAAAAGGGGATATGGGAGATTGACCATTCCCCAAATGAAGGACTTCAAAGTTAAAGGGGACATACCAGAGGACACCACTAATGATGGGATCACTCTCGATCCTCATTATGAGATGGATAAACTGGCCACCAAATATTTGGAACCAATCAATTTTATGGAGAAGGAGGAAACCAATATTGCTAAAGTGTCACAGGTGATTGTTGATAGAAGCCTGAAATGCCTTAGTGTCCATCTAAAGAAACCAATAGTTAAGGCTTCAAGGAAGAGGGATTCTAGGAGTGATCCCACTTCCTCCACTGAAACAAGTTAGTACAAGAGGTTAAAGAAAAATATTACAACTACAGAGGTAGCCACGAAAGAACCTACTCAAGTAGAAGAAGAAACATTGGTGAAGTAGGTCACTGAAGCCTTCGAAAAAGGCTAAGGTTACTTATCAGGTTGCTGCAATTGGGGTCATTTCAGGTCTTGGTGCTACACCTATAACTACTATGTACCCTCGAGAACAAATTGTTGAAGAAGGTCCTTACACTGTGTCTTTGTAAACTTAATATACCCCTCCTACTACACCATCAACATCAGGAGCAACAATTGGTGAAGAAGAGAGGCCTCCTGTGATTGATGTCATGGATTCACCTGTGCCCTCGAACTCCGAGGAAACTCTAGTTCAATAAGAAAAGGAAGAATGGGAAGAATATCTTGAGAGGGCCGAAGAGGAAGGCACTTGGTTTGAGGAAGGAAGCCTATCAGGTGAGGCTATAATGAATGATGTTCTAATAAAAGAAGAGAATAAGGAAATACTAGAAGCTTCTAAAAAAAAAGTTGTTGAGGAGCTAGCTAAGGAAGAAGAAGAACAAAGAAAGAAAGATGGAGATTTAGCTAAGGAAAATGAGGTTCCAAAAGCCCAGGAGGAAGCTCAAGAAGAGGCTTGTGCATGAGAGTTGGAATAATAGGAGAAAGTTGAGTGAGACGAAGAAGCGGAAGACGAACTCCATGCAATGGAGTTAGAACAATAGAGATTAAGGGATGAAGAGGAGGTTAAAAAAAAGGAAGAAGAGATGAAAGGATTGAGGAAATTAAGGCTCATAATTAAAGAATGGAACAAGAGAGACTACAAAAATAATAGGAAGAGAAGGAAAAGATTCCTTTTGAGCAAACAATAGAGATACTTTCTTCTACACCTCCTTCATCTACACCTCTTAATGCTCAACAGGGGACAACTTAGCCAACTGCTCCCACTTGGCTTAAATTAAATTTAGAAAAGAGACATCAAGTCCAATCTCATCTAGTCACATGGGATGAAATAGTAAAGGAAGTGGACAAGGTGAAGCCAAAGAAGAAGCTTGGTGCTATTCAATCTACAAGGCTCACTGATGATGGATACTTGGTAGAAGACATTGCTAACCCAATGGCTGATAAGGATGACAAGGAGCTAAAAGCTACATATTATCAAGTGAGCACTATCAATTTGGGTAAGCATACAAGAAATCGGTAGATAAATTTTATTGACATCATGGCTACTTCTACCAAGTCTAGACTGATAAAAGATAAACAAGCTAAGGATGAGTTTAAGGCTTAGGTTGGCCAGATGAAATTTTTTCCAAAAGAATTGATTACATCCACTCTTGAGCATCCAACACCATCAAAATTTCCTATTTTGATGAGTCTCAAATGTTTGAAAACTTCAAATTCCAAGAACACCTGCATGCAAAGAGATACCTGTCACAAAGAAGAGAATGGAGAAAAAAGCAACCAAGGGTTTGAAGCTCTATAATATGTGAGATTGTATTATCAAAAAAATAGAAATTAAAAATATACAATGGATCAATACTTAAGAAAGGAGATCATGCAAAACCTAAAAGTAACCCTAATAGGTAGAGATTTGATAATTGATATAATTATTAAATGTCACAATATGCAAACTAAAGTGAAATTTTAAGAGAGGACTAAAGGTAACTTAATTAATATAATTAAGTTAAAACCTTTACTCTAACACCCCCCTTTAAGATGAGAAAGAGTGCAGCTACAAACAAGTGCAAGAAAGAAAAAGTAACTACAATGCATGGAAACAAACAAGGGTCCTGACAACTAGGCCTGATTAGGTACTTGAATACAACCCAATCTCTATAAAGTGGAGAAATAGAGAAAAGCTCATGGGAAAAACTCTACTCCAAAAAAAGATGCAAAAAGAAAGTACAAATGGAATGTCTCAAGAGACTCTCTCAAGAACATATACAAATATACAATCAGATACCCCCCCATGAGAGAGAATGGAGACTCCAAAGCCCCCCCAGAATGAAAGAACCTTTATGCCAATGATCAAACCAATGTGTCTCCTCAGAGGAAGAATAGATCCAACGACCGAGAAAGATGAAATCCCTAGATGTGAGGTGAAAATGGAAGTCCTGGATGATGCTTATTGAAGAACTGGACTACAACATGAGTGTCTGAATAAAAAAATGGTGAATCAAACAACTCAAGATGATCCTGAAATGGAATCTCCAATGAAGAAGGGATAACAGGTGTGTTGAATCTTTCATCTGTGAGGAAAGGAATATCCTCTAATATGGCCTCAACAACCGCACTTGATGACTCGATGAGTGGAGCAACAATGTCAGTCATAGCTAAAGAGGAATCTTGTCGAGCAGATGTGATCTCAATAGGAGATAGAGGTGTAGAACTCTCAACACTAGTCTCATGAATAGATGGAAGAACACATAAGTTCAAGTGACCAAAATTCTCCTTAGATATTGCATGCTCTCTTGTAGAAAGAGAGGGATACTCAAATAGTGGAGATGGTGGGCCAAAGTGTGTGAATGCATACAGTAGAGAAGAATGATCAACTATCCCTATTGCAACAATGTTGCCAGTCTGAGTGTCTCTGATGTGCATTGAATCAGGTGTGAACTCAACTGTCTTCCCTATCCCACTGTGAGTAGTCTGATAGATGGAGAGAAGGTTAGTGGACAAAGATGGTACACATAGTACATCATTGAATGTACCGTCATCAATGTCGATAGAACCTTTCCCACATACACTCATATAAGTGTTATTACCCATCAATATGTGTGGTGAGGACATAACCTCGAAAGATGAGAACATGTCCTGAGAAGATTCCATATGGTGTGAAGCACCTGAATCCAGTAGCCATCTAGATGAATGTAAAATAGTGGTTACACATAATGCATGACCCTTGTGTGAGGCCTATCCATCTATCTAGAATGATGGTGAAGAAGAAGACCCGACTGATGTAGATGAAGAAGTGTGATGAATATTGTTCCTCTCAAGGAGAGCTGTCAAATCTAAAACCTGTTTTGCATATCCATCTATCTTCTTCTCATAACATTGGACTCATCGTGTCCTAGCTTATTACAATAAGCACACTTAGGTCTATCTTTCTTCGATGATTCCCCCTTAGGAGAAGGTGAATCGAAAGTGTTATGTGAACTATAATCCTTCCAATGCTCTGTGGTCTTTGGTTTCTATTTCTTCTTCTACTTCCCCTAAGATGACTGTGCTACTAATGCTTGGTGCAGTGATCCTGTGAGAGAATCCAACTGTGATATCTTGGCTTGCTCTCATGTCAAATGATCATAAAACACCTCAAAAGTAGGCATGGTAAAACATGCACCCAAGGCATCCATAATGGAATGGAAGGTGGATGAGAATATTTGAAAGTTCCCATGAAACTTTGACAAAATCAGGTAAATGCACTCTATATCAATCTTAAAACCTTACCAAAACCCTGTAGAAGAGATCTCTATTGTTTGAATTTCATCATAAAGTCCTCAATGGAGGGAAAAAAATCAAGTACAAGTGATTTCTACTCTACCTCAATCTGTAGAGCATGAAACTGATTGATGGTACCAAATAAATCATTGAACTTGGTCCATATTTCAAGAGGATTTTTACACCCATCAAGTCTGAAACATGTAAGGAAATCAAACCCATAGACTCATCCATCTTATTTATATGTTTCATAACCTCAAATGGTCATGTCAAAACTGGTTGAACCGTATCTAAATACGACCACAACCCCTTTGATCTAAGAAGACGTGCCATGAATGCTTTCCAAGTATGATAGTTATGAGGTGTGAGAAGTTCAACATAACAAGATTTTTTGACCATGTTTGGAGAGATTTAATGTGAAGTGTTTCTAGTTTTCTAAAATAAATGACAGAATGCAAGAAAAAAACTCCCCCCACAATGCAAGAAACCAAACCCCGATAGTGATTTTTCAGCAGAAAAGCAGAAAAAATAAAAAAATGCTTCAGACTTAATCTTGTGTACTTGATAACTTTTTCTGGAAAAAATAATAGAATATCTAAATAGAGCGCGAGAAGAGCTTTCCGATGCCTATTCGTTTTCAAAAAACAGAGCAAAATTGACCAAGTTATGCCCCTTGGAGTGCAAAAACATCATCTGACTTTAACTGCAAAAAAAGGCAACCAAAGTGCAAAATTTTGAAAAATATCCTGCACCATCACGATGGGCTCGGAGCCAGCTTTCCAACACCTATATTCGTTTGCAAATATCCGAGCAAAAATGTGCAAGATACACCTGTTTGACTTAAGGTTGCTCAAAAGGGAAAAAAAAAGTCTTCACAGCCCTCAGGGGCTTAAAAATTTGGCCCCTGGTCACATGGCCGACCAGGGGGCTAGTGCGTAGGAGCTGGGGCATGGCCCTTGGTTCCTCATATGACCGTTGCTAAGCACAGTGGAGCCCGCGGGGGCTAAAGTGGGGTGGAGCTGCACTGGAGGCGAGAGCCGCCAGTGGCCGGTGGTGGAAGGGAGGTCATCGGGTGGCAGGTGGGCGACGGCCCCTTCAATGTGGGAAACGCAAATTTTTATAAAAAGAAAACCTTTAAAAAATCAATTAAAATTTGATTTTTTTAAAAAAAATTAAAATTTTTCTCTTTGAAATTTGTGCCTTGAGGCCGTACGGCCTTGGTGCCAATTTTTTTTGCCTCCCTGATCAACTATGGCCAAAATCAATGAATGAACAGTCGATTTAGGGGTTATTGGATGCTGCAAATCTAACGACAAGGTCCGTTTGGGCCCAAAGTGAACCCAAAGAGAGAAGTAGGCCAGATCCACAAAAAATCACTCTAAAAACCTGTGAAAGACTGATCAAACCCTCGTAGCTCCAAATTCTTCAAATAAGAATAGTCTGCAGCAGGTATGCTCTGATACCATGTAGAAGTTGTCAAAACCAACTTCAAAGTCCAAGAACACCTGCATGCAAAGAGATACATGTCACAGGGAAGAGAATGGAGAAAAAAGCAACAGAGGGTTTGAAGTTCTGTAATATGTGAGATTGTATTATCAGAACAATGGAAATTAAAAATATACAATGGATCAATCCTTTAGAAAGGAGATCATGCAAAACCTAAAAGTAACCCTAATAGGTAGACATTTAATAATTAATATAATTATTAAATGTCACAATATGCAAACTAAAGTGAAATCTTAAGAGAGGAATAAAGGTAACTTAATTAACTTGATTAACATAATTAAGTTAAAACCTTTACTCTAACATCAAAGAGGTGAAAGAGATGACTGAAATGAAAAGGAAATCACAAATAATGGAAAAATGGATTGGCATTCTTAAGGACACGGAGGATATTTTCACTACTACAAAAATTTATAAAGAGGTAGGGGATTTGATCAGGTCCTTGGGAGATTACATTAAGATGCTAGGATTTGAGGAGGATAAATATGCAGGGATATGAAGAAATTAAGAATATTGAAAAGGGTGCCTAGGGCGAATGTGGTTGAATATGCCATTCTGGAAGATCAAGATTTTGGTTATCTTGATAAATGCATGAATATATTGATCTTCAAAATAGAAGTCCTCATGGAGCACAGGAGAATATTACAACAGGCTCAACAAGATTTATTTGATGAAAGAAAGGTTATTAAAGGGATATTGTTGAGTTGGTTGGTAAGGAGGTTTCACCAAGTGTGGGTCTAATATCTTTACAATAAATGAAGGATCAATGGAATAATAGATTGGAAGAAATGATCAAGAAAGGAGATGATGATGAAGGGCTTTGGTTGGATAAGCTTATGGATATTAGGTTTTAAGTACGAGACGCTGCTCAAAATTTTTCCCAGTTGCAAGATATGTATAATGCCACCACCAGAGAGTATGAAAGAGCGATGTTCAAGGTGGAAAGGGTATCTATACTCCTGAAGAGGAAACTATATGACATATTTTTAATAATACGGATTATTATTTTAAACATAAGGCATCCAAATCATCCAAAAGTAGCTAAGTGGCAAGGGAATATTTCATTTTATTTTTTTTAGTGAAGTCTGAAATGTCAACCAGATCTAGACACCTTGTGGACAACAATACCTCTAGATCAGTTTTTGGCAAACGAATAGCTCCAGAACAATTTTTAATGGACTAGAGATTAGGTATAGTGATCAACAATGAACAAACCAAGAACTCCCAATCAGATTTTGATCAAACTGGCATAAAGGTGTACCTTTCATTTCCAACAGTTTCAACAAAGAAATGACTCATACTTAACTGGGGGTGCCCCTATAATTGTGGATTTGGGCCCCAAATTTGTGGATCTTGATTTTTGATAGGAGATACTAGTGTTTTTTATTAGAGGTAAACATGTTTTGAAGGGGCCCCGAAACCCTTTACAAAAAAGAGCAGTTGAAGAAAAAGATAACTAAACAGTGAACCATCAACATGACATCAACCAAAAAGGAAGGACAAAAAGCAAAAGCACTACATATTTTTCAAGATATCAACAGCTTCCATGTCACCCTCCATTGTCTTCTAATAATCATCCTTGACCTTAGACATATCTTTAGTAGGGGCCCCATCCTACAACTTGGTCTTGTTACGTGTTCTCACACTAGGACCAACCAAATTTACCTCACTAATCAAAACAATTTGTGTCATATCTAGTCTCATAGGAGAGATTAGTGTTAATTCTTTTCTATAAGTAAAAATTCTCTCCGCATTATAAAGGTTGGTTGATTGAAGTTAGATTGGCTACCTAAAAGACTAGATACAATTTTATTTTATAGTTTTATGCAAGACGCTTGAACAATCCTATAGATTTTAATGCAAGTAGTTTATTTTCAAAAGTTGGTTAGTTTAACGATAATGTTGATAGACAATGGTCTTTTGTATGCCAATGGATTTTGCTGCGCATAAATGTTTCTTATTTGGTGAAAATCAATAGAAGATTCTAAGTTTAAAACTGTCTATTATGTTATTTGTGGATGATGTTTCTCGTTGTTTATTGATAGGTGATTCTTGGTGATGACCTAGTGATATTTTATGTTTAAAAATTTTGATTCTTAAAACAATGATGATGAATGGTGTTACAAGTATTAAACCTGCACTGTTAATGAATGCAATTACATTAATTTTTTGAATTACTTCATTTTACAATTTTATTAAATTAGGAAATGCTCATTATGGGAATTGCATGTCTAAACTTGAAGAAGTTTGTATTCATGTATTGTTGTTCTAAATATTTGATCAATCTTTTTCTATTTATTTGAAACCCCCCATGTTAAATTACTTTGTACTACCCATTTTGTGCTTATTTCCCAACAAAGGCCCCTTGAACATTATAGTTGCATGGACCACTGAATAATGACAACACAGTTGAGAACCAACTACAAAGACCTTGGAAGATAGGTGGTTTTAGATCATTTGTATTTTTTAGGAGAAATAGAGTAGAAATATTTTATTTAATGTTGTTGTGTTAATTTGACCATCAACACGACCTGTAAGGGATTGGTTTCAGTTTGGAAGAGTGGTCACTCTATTATCGAGATGGGTTTTCATGTAAGAATAACTAATTAAGATCTAAACACACCAATAGATAGAATATAAGAATCGACAGAGATGTGAGTCAATCTAAATAGAGGGAAAAAAATATGAAAATAACCAATGGCAGTGATCAGTCAAGGAGAGAAAGACAGGGCATGTAGTGGTAGAAGGAGCCAGGGAAGGCAGTGGGAGAGGTGTGACTGCTTGGAGCAAATGAAGTCATGCAAATGAAGAAAAAGAAAGAAATAGAAACATAAAAACCACAAGAAGAATGAAATAAATAGTAGGCAAATTGATCGAGTGAATCAAAATAGGGCATTTTCTGAAAGAATAAAGGATTTGTGAGGTGCCTATTAGTTGAGACTAATTAGAAAATTAGGACAGAGGAGTTTGAGCTGCTCGGGAAGAGAGCATAGTAATAAGAGATTATAAAACTAGTAGTAGAGGAAGGGAGATCGTGTGAGGGATGAGAGTTAGAGTGTAGCCATAGTGATCAATTGCCATGGTTAGTTGCCAATGCAGATTCAAAAGTAATCTGTGTCGATACAGGAGGAGGAACTACCTTGAAAATTTAGAAAAAAGACAAAAGTGGGAAACGTGAACAACCAGGTAAAGCTAAGTTTTAATTTGAAATAAAATGTAGATTTAGATATGGAAAGGAAGCATCGTGGAAGAAAATAATGGAAGAAATCAAATTTAAAATGCAAATAAAATATAGGAAATAGAGAGGTGATCCATTTGGTTTGGAGGCACATTGTGGGAAAGTAGGAAGGATGGCTGCAAGTATAGACCAGTATAAGAGGAAGATGAATAATTGGGTGAGCAAGGGGCAATGAAACTTCCTAGAGAATGTATTGTACTTTTTCATGAAACTGAAATAAAGTTATTTGGTTTTTTTCAAATTTGAGTAATTTGATGTGCAATTGTAAATTGATTAAAATTTGACAAAAGTTATTGTTAATTTTGGTTTAATCATTTTCTAAGTCATTTGTAATCTAGAATTTGGGATTTGATTTGAGTGAGTTTTTTCTGCATCAATTGGTGTCAAAGCTAGAGGTTCTTAGTGTGTAGATAGAGTGTCTAGAGAGAGGCAGTTCACACTAGGACATGTAGGTGGAGAGGAGAGTGAGCAGAGGTTTTGGGGACATAGGCAGATCGTTGAACATATGGAAACTTGTGACAAAACTTGTGGTTAGTGGAAGTGTGATTGAGGAGCTCAAAAGTATCGTTACAGTTGTGTGGAGTATCGAACGGTTGAGGACTAGAAAGCATAGTGTTGGAAGTGCGAGAGAAGCTCAAAAGAATCATTGTAGTTGAGCAGAGTCTTGAACGATTGAGGGTGGAAAGTGAAGAGGAAAGTGTTGTGTGGTGGAAAATTACAACAAATGAAGTGAATCTTCATGAGATCAAGCTATGATTGTAGTGTGGAGGTTGCAAGCATAGAGTTATAGTGAGAGCATGTCAGAAGAGGGCATGGAGAGAAGAGGAAGAGTAATTGGCAAAGGAGGATGGGCTATTTGGTGGAGGAGGTTGGGTTGTGAGCGATGGAGTTCACTGGAGATTGTTGCAGTATCGAAGAGTAGTTCTATCACTCAGCTCGAACTTTGTGAGCCCATGCTCACAAATTTCTTACCCAACATGTCTGATGGAGGAGCATCATAGGTCAATGTGCAATCGACATCAACAAGTTTTTATTTTTTATTTTTCCTTTTCTTTCTTCATTGGCAATTCATTTTGGTTTCAATCATCGTCTATAAAGGAGATTGAATGACATTTTTCATTGATTGACAAATTCCATATTTTATTTTATATTTACATTTTGAAACTCCATATAATTGAAAATTGAATATCAATTACAAATAAAATAGTGAGAAAAGAAGGTGAAGGGATCAAAAATTCATAATAATGCAAGTAAAATGAAGATTTTTGCGAAGAATTTGAAGGGACACAAAACAATATAAAATTGTAGGTTTTGCATCATGAAGAGATGCACCTGGGTGAGGAGGAAGAAAAAAACCCATGCCTTGTTCCAAATGGTGAAGTCGTGCCATGATTAAAGTTGAGAATTGTGTTCTGGATGCAATTGAAAAACATAGAGGGTTCGTGGCGTACAAGACATGGAGGAAAAGTTTTAAATGTCACTGGAATGAGTTTTCTATGTAATAAGAGGGTGACACCATTTAAAGAGAAAATAATATCGAACAAAATGGACAAAGATTGAGGATAACAACTTGTAAGGGATGGGTTTTAGTTTGGAAGAGTGGTCACTCTATTACCAAGATGGGTTTCCATGTAAGAAGAAACTAATTGAGAGCTAAACACACCAGTAGATAGAAAATAAGAATTGGCAGAGAGTGAATCGATCTGTATAGAGGGGACAAAGGTAGAAATAACCAATGACAATGCTCATCCAGGGAGAGAAATATTAGGTGCACGATGGTAGGAGTCGGGGAAGGCAATGGGAGAGGCGTGACTACCTGGAGTAGAGGCAGTCACGATGATGAAGAAAAAGAAAGAAACATAAAGATAAAAACCATAAGAAGTATATTGTAGGAAAATGCATAACCTTGAATTTTCACAATTTTTTGGGCCACCTTGCTTTATTTATTCCTATTTATGTCTTAATTGGTCCTATTTTGCATCCACAAGCCTAATAAACTACATCCTTCTATGGCTAATCCCGAAAAACTCCAAAGGATAGATGATAATTTTATGATATTGTCTGAGTGTCCCTGATTTTTGGGTCAGGACAAAGATGCCACCTAGGGCATCTTTGTCCCCCAAAGGTCTTGGGACCCTTATTTCAAGTGTGCCTTAAATGGGCCCCTTTTTGGAGTCTGTGCCCCGAGTTTCATGCCTCAAGACTAAGACGCCACCTGGGGAATCTTAGTCCCCCTTAAGGTATGTTTGGGATTTAATTTCAAATCTTGGTGAGATTTAGCCTCCTTTTATTAATGAATTCATGTGTTGGCTTGTTGTGGTGTGATTTTGAGATATTAAGCATGGATAAGTATAAATACAAGGTTCATTCACTCATTTCTCATCTAGCAACTTGAGTATTCATTCCTAAGGCAAGTTTATGAGATCAAGAGCAATTGTTCAAGCATTTGGAGCCATCATCAAGCTTCAAGCATCATATCAAGTATATTCTTGCATCATGTGTGTTTTAGAGCTAACATTTGTGATGTAGGGTTTTGATTCAAGCAATCAATTCAAGTCAAGATCTATCAAGCATTTATTGGATTCAAGATCTACATCCAAGCTAGCCACTTCACACAAGTTTGCAGACTTCATAACAAGGGTTTGGTGAGTTGCAACATAGCACTTTATTCATTCATAATTTCCCCCCATTTCTATTTCATTTCAAGGTTTAATTACCAATAAGTGGTTTGACCAAGGCAAACTCCCATTTACCAATAATCAACAAGTTTTTCCTCTCTTGTATGTTTGTGTTTGTAGATTTAGGTTGAAGACTTGAAGATCATTTGAAATGCAAAGTTTTAAATTTTTTAAGTTGCATTACAAAGTTGTCATATTCATAAAAGCTCATGACAAGCTAATTCTGGAAGTTTCATAACCAGAGATGTGAGAATGAAGTGCAAACTTTGGACCTCAGGACCGCATTCAGAGATTTCAAGAATTCTAGATGGGACTAAGTTGCCACCTAGGGCATATTATTCCTCCCAAGGGTATTTTCATATATTCTTTCAAATCTGGTTCTGACATTCGACGATCCTACATCTGCCCTGAAAAACAACAATAGGACTAAGACAATAGTAAGGACATCTTAGTCCTCCATAACACTTTTTGACATTTTTTTTGCATTTCCAAAATCCTCATCACATTTCTAGAACTGCTAGATACACACATCATAACTTGTTGCTTAATTTCATCATTTACATCCTTCATTTAGCTTGCATTACTAGGTTTTGTAAGTTATGTGTTAAATTGTCTTTTCCAAGCTTTTGATTGGTGGTGAACCCCTCAAAGCCTAAAAGAACCCTTCCTAGGTCCTCCTTGTTGAGAATTGACTCATCTTTAAGGTTGACAGTCAATCCAATTAGGGTTCCTAGGACATTCTTGAATGAAAATTGGAGAAGAGTTATGTTATATGACATAGGCCATAAAGCATCCCCATTTTCATATTGTTCATTTTGCTGAACCCAACCTTTTTGATCATTCATTTTTCAAATTTGGAGTCCATTAAAATCCTAAATCTAGGTTGCATTCATCCTTGCATTGCATCTTGCATTAGTGAAAGTGCATCTAGGGTTTCTCATATTTGCATTAGTGAAAGTGCATATAGGTTGCATTTTTGCTTTCTTGCATCATATTATCTCATTGGAAAACTAAAAAATGCATTTTTAATCATCATAATTGCATTTACGAACATTGTTATTTCATTCAAAATTGAAAAAAATGCATTCAATCTTGCATCTAATTGCTTGTCATTAGTTACTTTTTTTTGCATTCATTTGCACACTTTTATGTTTCCAAACATCAAGTCCCTAAATAGGAAACCTATGAACACTATAAACAATCCAGAATCTGCTATTTTTCTAACAAAAACATCTACTAGGACTAAAACACCCTTCCTGGCATCTTAGTCCCTCTCAGGTTTTTTGGCTCGCAATCCTATCTTTGTTTTTTTTGTCTATTTTAATTGATCCTATTTGTGGAGAGAATATGATCACAAAATAACTCTTATATGTGCATGAACTTACTCAATATAGATATGATAAACTGAAAGCATGGATTAAAACTCATGATGGTTTTTCTCGTGCTACGATGGGCTTGATCACACTCCCTTTACAAGGAGGACTGAAGAAATAAAATGTGTCATTCTCTATCATCTCTAATTCAGATCAATTTCGTGTGAAGCTAGGCTAAAAATGGCTTCGCTCCATGAATGTGGTCCCATCCATTGTCTATAAGTGCTTAAAGTTTTCAGTCGGTAATGAAATATTCATGGTGAACCATAGTAGCTTTAGAAATCCATCTTCGCGTAGAAATTTCTCCTTAGATTATTTTTGGCCTGATCCCATGGAACCTATAAGACCTCGTGAGGACTTCCTTTTCCTATCCTACAAAAATTTCAAAGCAAAATGCTTTTCCAAGTTATCCCTTGAAAATTTTCCTCCACCCATGATCGAACCTCCACCCCTTGACAAAAATGATATTGAGCTTAAAGCCCTCCTGACAAACCAAGACCTATCCATCAAAAATACTTTGCCTATTTCCTACAAAAGACCAAGAGAAACCCACACAAGTCCTAATCTACCTCCTAAGAAAATTTATAAAGCCAAAGAGAAAGTGGTTGAACAACCTTCCATGGTTTCTTCCGTTCTTCCCTCACAAGAAGAAAAGGGACCTATGGTTGACAAACCCCCTCCTACACAAATAAAACTTGAAAACCGTAATAAAAGGAACCAAAATGCTAGAGATCTTAGGTGTAGACATCATGTTATTGCTTGAAAGATGAACAAAGAGAACAACATAAAAAATAGAAAATCCAAACTTGATAGAACAAATAAACAATGAGCCTCCTGCATTACCAAAACAAATATATCCTATGTCTCCAACACAATAAGGACTATAAAATTCTACGAATATTATCAATCATCCGCCTATTGTGGTTAACTTGGATGAAGATGAAGAAATCTAAAAATGATGATCAAGTGCATAACGAGTTGAATTTTCTATTTTCCTCTTCTATGAGCTTAGACAATAACAACCATGATGATCCTCCTAAACTGAGTGATGCACCATGTGTTGAATGTGGTAATTCTCCTTGTACAACACTTGATGTTTTCCCTCTTGCTAGTGATCTGCATTTCGCTATACTGAGCAAGACTGGGATGCGGATGACCTGCTAGATTGTTGACTCGCGTGTGCTTTACTAGTATTTTTGGTTTCCTTTTTTCTTTTCTTTTGTATGATTGCATGTGTGTAATGTGATCCCTCATTCTATTTAATGTTCTCTCTCTCTTTGTGCATTCCTCTATTTGTACCTTCATTCTTCTATATGTCGTAATTTTTTTCACCTTTTCATTAGTCTTTACCTTTCATTTTTTGTCTTGTGTTTTCCGTTTGGGGATGACGCAAGGCATTGAGACACCCTATGTCTCTTCCATATTGACCCAAAATATTTTTCATTATCTTTTATTTTCCTTTCATGTTTATCTTGTGTTTTCCTTATGGGTATGACGCAAGGCGTCAAGACACCCTATGTCTCTTCCATGTTGACCCAAAAAGTTTTTCATTTTTTTTTTCTCTCTTTGTGTCATTCTTCCAATTCTATATGTATTTGGGGAATGATGACAGTTCCATGCTCTATGACAACATTGTAGCAAATACCAAAATTGACCCCGAATTCATAGATCTCTTATGTGTTTCTAGGGAGCAACCCTCTTTTATGTTTTCTTTTTCATGTTTGTCTACTTTAAAGTAATTTCTCATAACATGGTGTTTAGCAATTTCTTTAAAGTGGGGGCATTATTTTGGAATTATCTTTGGTATGATTTCATTTGCATTTTTCCATATTCCTTGATGTGATTTTCTTACTTCATGTGATGTGTTTTTCTCTTTGTAGTGACATTAGGAGTAATGTCCTTCAAGAGTTTGATCTATATTAGCATATTACATTCCTCTTAGTGGTGATGTGACACACTACATTCCCTAAGTTGGGAGTTCTTTATCCTTTGATTTGTCCTCTCTTTGAGACATTAGGAACAATGTCCCCTAAGATTAAGACCTTGCATGAATTAAGAAAAATCCCTTTGGTCGAGACTAAGATGCCAACTAGGGAATCTTTGTCCCCCAAAGGTCTTGGGACCCTAATTTCAAGTGTGCCTTAAATGGGCCCCTTTTTGGAGTCTGTGACTTGAGTTTCATGCCTCAGGCCCCCTTAAGGTATTTTGGAGATTTAGAGTATGTGCAAGATCATGATGGGCCATAAAGTGGCGATATGTAAGTGATATGATGGCCCATGTGGTTGACATATTTTTTTTACCCAAAATTGAAGAAACGATAAGGGTTTTTAAAAAAGATTCTCAACTTTCCACCAATATAAATTATGTTTTACTTTGAATTTAATAAATAATTATTATTTAATTTCTATTTGAATTATGACTAAAGTCCTGATTGATAGGCTAATTGAAAAACATATATAGCTTTCAAACGGTATCACATTTTTTGAATCTGAAACATGCGTCACATTTTATGCTTTGCATACTATAGGATTAAAAAAAATGAATTTCATGAAGTTTTGACCAAGTTAAGGTGGTCAAACATACGAGTTTTTTTATTTTTTAAAAGTTGTAATAAAAAATTCATAATTAATTATTTACTTTGAAAAAAACTACAAAAAAATATGCATCACATCATGACATGAGTCCTCTACTTATATCTAAAATGTTATAAAAAAAATTATCATTTTATTGTGGTTAGGGTGGTCAGACAAACGCCTACTTCTTATTTTTTCCCTGAAATTTAAGTGCTACTCCATTGAAATTTTAAATTTTCACCAAATAGATTTAAAAAAAAAAAAAACCTAGTAGTTTAGAAACTACATTCAATTTGATACAGATTTTATTCTTACATTTCTGAAATAATATAGATAACTTATTCAAATTTTTTTGTCAAGTTGCCTATTTCTGATTTTCTGAATTTTTATCGCCACTTAAGGGCTTGTTTTTTCCATGAAGATCCTGCACATACCCTTTAATTTAAAATCTTGGTAGGATTTAGCCTCCTTTAATTAATGAATTCATGTTTCATGTTGTTGTGGTGTAATTGCAAGATATTAAGCATAGATAACTATAAATACAAGGTTCATTCACTCATTTCTCATCTAGCAACTTGATTATTCATTCCTAAGGCACATTTATGAGATCAAGAGTAATTCTTCAAGCATTTGGAGCCATCATAAATATTCAAGCATCATATTGAGGATATTATTGCAGCATGTGTGTTTTAGAGCTAACATTTGTGGTGTAAGGTTTTGATTCAAGCAAGCAATTCAAGTCAAGATATATCAAGTATTTATTGGATTCAAGATCTACATCCAAGCTAGTCACTTCACACAAGTCTACAGACTTCATAACAACCTAGTTTCGTGAGTTGCAACATAGCACTTTGTTCATTCATCATTTCCCTCTATTTCTATTTCATTTCAAGGTTTAATTACCAATAAAGGGTTTGACCAAGGCAAACCCCCATTTACTAACAATCAAAAAGTTTTTCCTCTCTTGCATGGTTGTGGTTGCAGATTTAGGTTGAAGACTTGAAGATCATTTGAACTACAAAGTTGTAAAGTTGCAAAGTTACATTACAAAGTTGTCATCTTTACTAAAACTCACCTACAGGCTAGATCTGAAAGTTTTAGAAACAGAGATCTAAGAAGAAGGAAGTGCAGACTTTGGACTTCACGACCACATTTACAAATTTCAAAAATTCCAGGTGGGACTAAGTCACCACCTAGGGCATCTTAGTCCTCCCGAGGGTATTTTTTATATATTCTTTTAGATCCAATTTTGACATCCGAAGATCCCGCATCTGCCCCGAAAAATAGCAACAAGACTAAAACAACAATAAGGGTGTCTTAGTCCTCCATAACACTTTTTGATAGCATTTTTTTATTTCCCAAATCCTCATCACATTTCCAGAACTCCCAGGTACACATATCATAACTTGTTTTTTAATTTCATCATTTACATCCTTCATTTAGCTTGCATTACTAGGTTTTGTAAGTTAAGTGTTAAATTGTCTTTTCCAAGCTTTTGCTTGGTGATGAACCCCTCAAAGCCTAAAAGAATCCTTCCTAGGTCCTCCTTGTTGAGAATTGACTCATATTTAAGGTTGATAATCAATCCAATTAAGGTTCCTAGGACATTCTTGAATGACAATTGGAGAAGAGTGGTGTTGTTTGACCTAGGCCATAAAGCATCTCACCACTTTTTCACCATTGTTCAAGAAGCATGAAAGATTTATTAGGCATATTGATCGGGCGAATCAGAATGGGATGTTTTCTGGAAGAACATAGGAAGTGTGAGGTGCCTGTTAGTTGAGACTAATTAGAAAATTAAGAAGGAAGATTTTGAGTTGCTCGAGAAGAGAGCATAGTAATAAGAGATTATAAAACCATCACTAGAGGAAGGGAGATCACATGAGGGATCAGAGTTAGAGTGAAACCATGGTTATCAATTTCCATGGTTAATTACCAACACATATTCAAAATTAAGTGGCGCCCATATAGGAGGAGGAACTACTTCAAAAATCCAGAAAAAAAAGGAAAAAAGTGGGGAACGTGAACAACTAGGTAAAGTTTAGTTTTAATTTGAAAGAAAATGTAGATTTAGAGATGGAAATGAGAGAACTATGGAATAAACTTGCGGAAGAGACAACAATTTTAAATACAAATAAAACACATGAAATAGAGAGGAGATCCATTTGGTTTGGAGACATGTTGTGGGCAAGTAGACGGGATGGCTGCAAGCACAAACCAATATAAGAGGAAGATGAAGAATTGGGTGAACAGGGAGAAATGAAACTTCTTGGAGAATTTATTGTACTTTTTCATGAAACTGAGATAAAAGTTATTTGGTTTTTTTTCAAATTTGAGTAATTTGATTTGCAATTGTAAATCGATTAAAATTGAGACAAGTTATTGTCAATTTTGGTTTAATCATTTTCTTAGTCATCTGTAATTTGAAATTTGGGATTTGAGTTGAGTGGTTTTTTCGTCTACATCACTACATCTTATAATTCTCCTTTTAGAAATATCCTTCCATCTCACCTAAACCTACCCTTTCTCTCTAAGCTCATTTTTTACTCATCTATTGGACATAAACACCAAAAACATTCCTTGTTAGCCTTGTGCAGTATGATACTTTCAAGGAAATAAGAAATAATTTAGAAAGAGAAAAATAAATCACTTTAATTATAATGACCTACTTATCCTGCACTCTTCATATAAAATTTTATTTTTCACCATTTCTACATAACCCTATAACATAAATTTTCATTATCCACCCCACCTCTTTGTGACTTAAACCTATAATATATAGACAAAATAATTCTATGACTTCTTGGAAATGTTGTAACTCTCTCTCTTTCTATCTCCTTTTTATTCACCAATCTACCTACTCTTTTTTAGACACCCTTCTATTTGTTCACTTGCAGTAAAAAAACAAAGATCCAAAAACATTCCAAAATGATGACTACTTTCTTCCAGACTCTGTAAATTATTTCTAATTTTATTTCTCAAAAATATTCTTTCCCCAAAAAAATCTTTCATAATCATTTGAGAACCAAATATGAAAAAAATTAATACCTATTCACTCCAATATTTAAAATTTGTAACAAAGGTAGTGAGAAGACAATAATGTGAAAATAATTGAAAACATGAAAACACGCATGAAATAGAAAAAAAATAAAAATAGTACACATATATAATGGAGGTGAATGTGAATGCTACTCATGGTGCTTGAAATATCACTCACTGATTGGTATATCAATTATCTCATCAACTTTGTTGATAAGGTCAAAACAATTATATTCTTAGAATCACAATGGTGTAAGGAAGACTCCAAAGATGACCAGGCTTGGTTGCTCTTTCCTCCCACCCGAGGACTTATTCTCCAATCCTGAAATTGCATTGGAGGAGTGTTTATCAAACCATTTCTTAAAAATTTGTTGATATTGGGCTACTGAATCCTTATTGGATTTTGTTTTCTCTTCTGGTTCAAATTATTTTTCTATTCTTGTAATCCATGCCTCCATCTCCTTCTACTCTCATTACTTTAACCCTCTACAATGTTAGGAGTTGTAATGCCATCAAAAGGATCACTTTCTTGCTCCACACCATTTCCCTACTCTCATCTTTATCTTGCCTAATAAGGATCCATTTCATTTGGTAGTAAGAAAATCGTGCCCGTTTGAAACTAAAATAGCATCCCTTTGGATAATTATTAAATCTTAGCTTACGTGCTCTAGATTTTTTGGGTTCACTGTCACTATGGTGATCATACCCCTCATGACCAACCCCTTGAAAAAAAATGTTCCCCCGTAGTCTTTTAATACTTGCATACTCAGTCTTTGATTTCATTTTGGTGAAGAACTACAAACCACAGTATGCCCGACAGAGGCGACATTGGCAACCCTTTCTTTTTTCTTTGCACAAAGAAATAGAAAACCATGTATCCTGATAATGCTAGTGCTATGTCCATGGTTATTAGATTTGATTCTAACCTCAAAAAACAAAGAAGCTTGTTAAAGCTACATCCCATTATCAGAAATTTATAAGCACTCAAAGGCAGTTAATGAGCCATTTGGGCACAAAATTGGGTATTTAAAAACACAGCTGCTATGAACAAGTGATTCCAAGTGGTTAATCTACTTTAATATACATCATCTGTCAAAAGTGGGCTCTTTAATTTTGGTTATGTTCCAAGTGGTTAATCCATTTATTCTACCAAAATTAAGTTCTTCCAACATCCATGATGGATCGAAGCTTACCAAATTCATTTTATTATTCTATTTTCTACGTTTTCAACATCAATGCTTTCAACATTCTATTTTAGCGTCAGCCAATTTTCATTTAAATATTGTTGGAAATAATTCCAACTATGCATGTCTTCCTGCCTTTCCCACAGTCCCGCATCCTCCTCCTCAGCCTCGTGCGATAGTGTGGTTTCTCCCGCAATACCGCAACCTCTTCTCTAGCCATGTGTGGTAGTGCGATGACTAACGCAAAACCACAACTCCTTCTCAAGTCTCGTGCAGTGTAGCAGTATACCGCAGTCCTGGAAGTCTTTCTCTTTTTGTTGGCGATTGAGCGGTGAAGAATATTTTTGATGGTATTTTTAGTGTAGAAGTTTTTATCGGGAAATCAATGTTTTAAGTACAATATTTAATGGGGTTTTAAATATTTTTGGGATTAAATTTTTTTCACTTCAAGTGAACTGGGATTTACAACTAATGTAATTAATTGCATTTAATTTTGCTTGTTGATGAAGTTTTCACAGTAGCTCTTAGTTTTAAGTGAAAATGTAAGTTTTATTATGAAAGGTAAGTACTCAGAAGAGAATAGTAGTGATATTTTCTCTACAGAAGAAAATTATGAATTAAGAGCAATAGCTCTATATGTGGAAAATATATTTTGAATGAATTAATATAATATCAAGTTTTTTTGGGTTTATCTTTGTGCTTTAAATTTTTGCTCTCTCTATTTGAGTTTAATTCAGAGTTGAGTTAATTTAGTTTTGAATGCTCCTCTATCTCTAGCCTTCATGTGCTATCAGAGCAGGTTTATCTAAGCAAGTTCATTTTAACAAAAAGGATTTCTCAGAGGTTTTCAACAAAAGTGTTTTGAAGGAGATAATTTTTTCACAGTGAAAGAATGGAAGCAAGCACAAGCTTGACAAACCCACAAATCCCACAATTAAATGGGAAGAATTATGACTATTGGGCAATCACCATGAGGGCATTTTTTTTCTCACAAGATTTATGGGAATTTGTAGAGAATGGTTTTCGAAAGCCAGCTGATGCAGTAACATATAATGCTTTGACTCAAGCAGAAAAAAATTTGTTGAGAGATAACAAAAAGAAAGATTCAAAAGCTCTTTTCTTTATCCTCCAAGGAGTGCATGAGAGAATTTTCCCAAGGATTCAAGTAGCAACAAGGTCTAGACAAGCTTGGGATATTCTTCAGACAACCTATCAAGGTATGGAAAAGGTGAAAAAAATAAAGCTACAAATGCTGAAAAGATATTTTGAAACATTTTCTATGAAGGAAAATGATACAATAGATTCTTTCTTTACTCAAATCATTGGACTGGGGAACCAAATTAGATCTCATGGTGAGAATCTAAAAGATGTGAGTTGTTGAGAAAGTTCTAAGGAGTTTTCCCACAAGATTCGACACTATTGTTGTGACTATATAGGAAACAAAGGACCTCACACAACTTTCAGTCAATGAACTATTTGCATCTCTCATTTCTCACGAACACAAGATGAGCAGATCAACAAACACATCATTGGAGCATGCTTTCAAATCACAAGTTTCAGTCAACCAAGGAAGAGGCAAAGGAAGATCGAGTTTCAAGAGGAGAGGAATAAATTTATATAGAGGTGGAAGAAGCAGTCCTTCAAGCTCAAGTGGAAGAGGCAGTAGCCAAAACCCAGACTCAAGTTAGTCTCAAAATCAGCCTCAAGGTCAAAGGTATGAGAAGTTTCAAATCTAATGTCACTACTGTAAAAATTTTGGGCATTACATGAATGAGTGTAGAAAGAAACAATATGATTATAGTAAACAAAATGCAAATTTTACAAAAGAAAACTTCAAGACCAAGAATCAAAAAAGAGCACAATGTTTTTGGCTTGTAATGTTGCACAAGCAAATGAAAAAGATGTGTGATTCTTAGATTTAGGCTATAGCAATCATATGACAGGAAATTTAGAAATGTTTTCAAGTTTAGATGAAAATGTAAAATTTGATGTCACACTAGGCAATGACAACAAAGTGTCAATTAAAGGAAAAGGAAATGTCAACATTCTAACTAAAGAGGGGGAGAAAAAGTATATTTCTGATGTGTATTTTGTGCCTAGTTTAAAACACAATTTAATGAGTATAGGTCGGCTTGTTCAAAAAGGATACAAAGTAACCTTCAAAAATGGTTTGTGCACAATTCTAGATAAATATCCTAGCAATCAGCTCATTGCTAAGGTTAAGATGACAAATAACAAAATGTTTCCCTTGAAGATTAGGCTAGATTTATATATTATGCACAAGCACAAAAAACCACAATAGTTATGCAAACTGTCTTTCAAGCAAAAATAAAAGATGAAAAATGGCTATGGAATTTGAGATTTGGGCATCATATTTTGGGGGGTTTAAATTTGCTTCATAGAAAAAGCATGGTTAAGGGATTACCTCTAATAGAAAAACATGAAAGAGTATGTGAAGGGTACATCTTATGAAATGAACATTGAGAATCATTTCCAGCAAGAAAGTCAACTAGAGCAAAAACCCCTTTGGATATTGTACATTCAGATTTGTGTGGACCTCTGCAAACACCCTCAATTGGTGGAAGCTTTTATTTTCTGACTTTTATTGATGATTATTCGAGGAAAACATGGGTTTACTTTATAAAGCATAAGAATGAAGTGTTTGAACTCTTCCATCAATTCAAGTCTCTTGTTGAAAATCAAAGTGGTTATTACATTAAAGAACTGAGGACGGATAGAGGTGGTGAATATATTTCAAAAGAATTTTTAAATTTCTGCAAAAAATATGGCATTCATAAATAGTTTACCACTAGATACACGCCTCAACAAAATGGGGTAGCTGAAAGAAAAAATAGAACAATCATGGAAATGGCTAGAAGCATGTTGAAAGCCAAACATTTTCCAAATGAATATTGGAATGAAGCCATCTCATGTGCAACATATATAATGAACAAGTGTCTAACAAAAAGTATTATGAATATGGTTCCTGAAGAAGCATGGACTAGAAGAAAACATAATGTTTCAAAAATGAGTCTTTGGTTGTGTGGCATATGCACATGTGCCCGATGAATTAAGAATAAATTAGATAAAAAAGGTGAAAATTGTATATTTGTTGGATATAGTGATGAATCCAAAGCTTACAAACTTTATAATCCAACAACCAAGAAAGTTATAATCAACAAAGATCTACAATTTATAGAATATGAAGCATGGGATGAAAGTGTTGAAAAAACAGTCAATATTTCAGCAACTATACCTCAAGAGGAAAGTGAAGTTACTATACCAACAAATATTCCTACTAATGTGACTCCTTCCATGCCCATTCAAGCTCAATCAAGTGGTCCACAAGTGACACCATCATCAAATGCAAGAACAACAACAAGAGGACAACAAATGCCATCTAAAGTGTAAGACCCCGCTTTGTGTGTGATTGATACAAACCTAGTTTGTTATATGTCTCCTTGAATAGATGGTGAAATGTGTTGTGAGAAATAAATAGTGTGGTTATGTGGAAATATTCTTGTATTTAATTTTGGCATTTTATTTCATTTCCATTGCCATGAGTGTGTTAGGCATGTATGTAAATCAGGGAATACAATTGAAATGTTAAATTGAATTGTTGTAAGGTCAAATCTTGGGATATTTAACTAGCAAACAAATGTGATGTATGATTGTTGCTAATGATTGCATTGGTAATGTGTAGGAAAGTCAGGGTACCAGTACGAGAAGGGAAAACCAATGAAAGAAAATGGAAAGACATCCTCTTGTGGTTATGTATTTGATTTCTTTTTGGGCTTAGAAAGAAATAGAGCTAATGTGTTGGTAGACTAGGGTGTGAGGGTGGTGGATATTAAAGGGCTAATTTATTTATTTGTTTTGTGAGGGTGTTTAATTGTGTCATGTGAGGTGTAAGTGGGGGTTAGGGTTTAGGAACCCTTATCCAAGTGTGAAACTCGTATGGATTCTTGTGTGGATTTTAAAAAGGGATTATTGAGTCAATTTCCTTAGTCTTTGAACAAGAATAGACCTCTAGGACCTATACCTATGGATTTGGAACCTTTTTTACATGTGAACTTGTCCTTGGAGTGTGAAAAGACCCCTCAAAATTCCACATTCATGAATGTGACGAATTCAAAAAGTGTTGGGCTTGGAAGAGTGACTTGTCACTCTCAACCTCCTACTCCCCTAAAGTTCTTGGAATTGGCAGAAGACTCACACATGTGTGAACACTTGGGGGAAAGAGTGTAGGTTTGAAGGATTCCTATATACCTCAAGAAGATGGAAGATTTGGGCATTGCCCACTTCTCCTCTTGGAGAACTTGAGGGAAGATGGTGAAAAGAATGAGAAAAGGAGAGGATTCCAACTCTTTGGAGGAGAGTGATGAAGACAACTTGGTTTGGAGAGGAAAGAGGCATACAAGATTTCAATCCCTTCATCAAAAAGAAAAGATAAGTTCTTCCATTTCTATTTTCCCTTGTTTCTTGGTTGTAAGGAGGTGACCTTTTGTATGGATCATGTTTGAAAAACAGGAAGTAGAGAACCTAGATGCAAGTAAATTGTGTTATGTTAGTTTTGTGCCTTTGTAAAATGAGAAAAGACTCCATTGATCATTGTGGGGGCTAAAATAATTCTTTGCTCGGGGGTATGGCTAGAGCCCACAAGGCTCCATGATGCTATTTCGGTAGGGTGGAGAGCGAGACTTTGTTCATGGGTGTGTAAATCATTTGTTTCTCAAATATAGTGGTAATATTGTAAATTTTTTTTTAAAAGATAAGTTTCCTATTGTTCAATGTTGGAATGGACAGAGTAGGCCTTATTCTTTGTGGGTTGACCATTGTATTCCTAAATATGGAGTGTAGCATTGAAAGTTTTATATTTTGATGCAATGAAGAAAATATGGGTATTTTATTAGCTGTAGAAAAATATGCTTCTCAAGAAATTTTAAATGTATGATTGTATATACCTTGTATAAAATAAAATAAAAAAATATCAGAAGTAAAATAAATAAACAACATATATTTGGATGAAAATGATTCTCTTCTCCTTTTCATTATGAAGACATATAAAAAAAAAACCAATGTGTATATAAAGATGCTTGCTTAAAAGACACTAGAAAGAGTGTAAATAAAAATAAAATGAAAATAAAATAAAAGCAAAGCTGCTTGGTTGTATAATGTTTCTAAATATTGCATTTTACATACATTCTGGATTGAAATCATAAGCATTTCAAATACTCTCCTAAAAATAATAATAATAATAATAATAACTATATATATAGATACGTATATATGAGCAAGGTAGAAATGGTTATTAGATGCATGCATGCGAAGAAAAAAAAAAGGGGAGAAAATTTTATACGAATAAAAAAAAATGTAATGGAAGCTGGAAAGGAGGAATGCAGAGTTTGAAGCTTCACAACACACTAATAAAATGAATAAAGATGAATACAATAAAATCTCTATTCTTCCTCTGAAGAGCATTATGACCCCAGCAACCAATAGGTACGAACTTCTTCCGTGGAAACAGTCCTAACCCTGAAACTTCATCATAAAACATAAGATATTAACACCCATCTGAACATTAAGACTTTCCAAATGTATTCCTACTTGGCTATAGCGATGGGAATTTTCAGTTTCTACCCTTACTACATCTGTGCTAAACCAAACGATAGTGATGGTAACTAGGTCCATTGTGATCTCTTAATCGAGACTCTTAAAGTATGTTGTAACGAATCTTGCTATGCTGGGAGAGCAACCTTAATAAGGCACACGGGTTCCGATTACTTGGACAACAATTTTCCAACCATGGGAAGCACCAGTTAGACAGGGAAACTCTGGAAGCACCACCTACAGTGAATACAAACCTCAGAATATGAATGAAGTTTTTGAATGTGCAGCGTGTCTCTCTAAATTTGAAGATATTAGGCAATACAGACAGCTCATTCAACAACCTCTTGAGACGAGGATTTAGGACATAAAAGAATGGTCCACGACTGGGGAATTTATCATACCACTATTGTCAAATCCAACCTGCCCCAAATCTCTCAAGCAAATACACGTGGATTCAAGATGGGGCTTTTGTATTTCCCTTCTAGTACTACTTCTATCCCAGCTTTAGTAGGGGAGAGGATCCGGTAGTTGTGCACCCTAACTTCGCGCTTCTCAAAATCCTACGTGGAAATTTCAAATCACTCCCAATTTTTTACAGCAGCTTACTTGGCAAGTCCCCTTCTTATAACTAAGGTTTCAGGGCCACATCATCAAATATGATGCCACATCAGCATGCTTTTTGTCAAGGTGTCCAAAAAGGCCCAAAAAAAAGTGAGACCAATATTTGTGAATTCACATTATGTTTTATTGAGCGCTGATGTGAAATCACATGATTGGTTGCTTTTTAGATCAAAGGAATACATTTTGTTTAACTATGGGTAGTTATCATCAACACTATTAACTTTAAAGTCACAACTATTAGTCCAATATTGATAAAAATATTGGCCATTATATTAACAACTACTATCACAATTATTGAAACATGCTCTGGTACTGGGTCCTCTCCCCTAGTTGAATAAAGAGTTCTTCGAAGGGAACAACGATGTGAAAAAGGACATTATTAATGACAATAGCATGACTTAAAATCCCCCCAATATCGTGCTAAATCAAGCACCTGTTCCAATACCTCTCTAATGGAAGGATTGGCTACTACACGCATAAGTTGTATCTATATTCTAGTGCAGCAACTTGTGAATATCAATAAATAAGAACTAGCACTTGCACCTATAGGAGGTTCAAGGGGTACGCCGATAGGAGAGTAAAGGAAAAAAGTAAATGTATTTTAATATTATACAATTTGTTATATACCAATATAAACACATGCATGATTTTAATACAAACATGAATTTTGATTTATACAAGAAATCATTGTATCATATTATTAGTTACATAATTTTGTTGAATTCCAATTTTTTAAAAAAGAAATAGATTCTTTTGAAGAATCTAAGTATCCAAATGCTAGTATATCTACCCAGAGTGTTATGGCCAATTGGATCTTAAGAGAAGGGAGGGCAGAATAAAAGAACGTGAATACACTTGTCTACTCATTATTTGGTTGATAAGCATCAATATTTCAATTCCTCCCAATTCAAAAGGAAATCGTAATGATATTCATATCTTTATAGGTACCTTCTTTTCTATTCAATTTGAGTTGTATTCAAAATATTAATCACGAAAAATGTATAAGCTCGTAATCTCATAGGATGTCATAGAATTTGTGCAAAGGAAAAAATTGGATAAGTAAAGCTACACACACTAAGATTAAAACAAGTACAATAGCCCACTATCATCTAAATCACACTCTAGACAACTATTTGTAATCTGTGGTCTAGTTAGTGTCCACAAAAATTAGAAGACCTTATAAGGTGTCTAGTCATAGGAAGTTTGGCTTTGCTTGCTCCTCTATGTACTATGTAGCTTACGACTCGGCCAAAATAATTAAGGACATTATTCTACAACAAAACTAATTAATAGATTGGAATAATAGTTGACCTCGAGATTCTCATTTATATTTGTTTTAAAGTTTTAAAGTGTAGATCTGTAGTTTGTAGTCCCCTCTTCAAATTTAAACCAAGTACAACAACAATTAGAAGACGTGTTAGAAATGGTTTAATGGTGTTGCTATATCAAGAGCATGAAGAACCTGGTATCAATAACTGGTTCAACAAGAAGATCATTAAACAAAACCAACACAACCAAGAAGACACACACAACAAGGAACACACTTAGGAGGTTCAAGGATTACGCCGATAGAAAACTATATGATATGTTATATGTTGAGAGTATGCAAATTCTAGTTGCATGTGGTTGAATCAAACAATTAATAATAAATGATAAATAATGGAATGAAATAAACTTTGACAAATCTAGATTTTTTGAAACATAAAGCAATGCAAATGAAAAAAGAATATCTCCTATTTAGTTGGCTTTTATGTGATAAGTGAGATTTTGGAGTTTTTTGCCTGATATTTTGAGGCTTTTATCATTAAATGACAACTGGTTTAATGGCAAATCAATATTTATCTGGGTTTTATGTGATAAGTGATATTTTGGAGGCTTTTATTATTAGATGACAACTAAACGATGGCTAAAACTTGTTTTCCAACGACTCAACAATGATTTGGAGATGCCCGAGACTAGTTTCAAGCTCAAATCTAACACTATCGAATAAAAACTACTTACAATATTAAAAATCAATCTAGAATATTTTTATATTTACTCAAATGTTAAAATAACAATGTGATTAAACTATCATCATATTTCCATATCAATTAAATAATGAATCTCCACTCCTCATTTAGTATAGCTTAGTAATGATTTTTTTTTATAATTTACAATATTCAATATTAAAAAATACAAACACTCGAACCTGCATTCATTTTCAAACAGCAACCTGAACGGTGTTTGGCATAGCCAGAGCTACGTGGAACACCCTTTTCCTTTCACGTGGGCACTTCCATGTCAAGTCTCACCTCCATATTCCACGCAGCTAAAATATTCATCGCATGTAATTTTTATGCCTGAATTTTTTTTTCAGTTCGCAACCAACATTTTCATTTAACAGGTTGCAAAATCAAGTGTATGGAGCTCCAAAATCTAGTAGCTTTGAAACCATGATATTGTTAGAACTACTTTTCATTTCTTGTGAAAAGATTGAAGCAACAACTATAGGAAGGTTGGCTTTGGTTCCCCCCATTCTGGAAAAACTCTTCTTTGGTAGGGTTTCCTAATATATTTTTCTGCAAATTATGCCCATTTGTTCTCATCGACAATGATTGATATCATGACACAATTTGTGCGGGGAATCTTGAGGTACTGTACTTGTAGGAGAAATGCAAAAAAGATTGGGAGAGCTTCAGGTTTCTCAAAAGCTGCAAGGTGAAGCAGAGAGTTCTTTGGTTGCAGAGTTGATTGATTTGCGGGCCAAGTGCAACCAACTGTTTTTCCAGGGGGACTGGAAAGGGGCAATCTCATGTTATTCTGAATGCAGTCTTTGCTCTGAATAGTAAATAAGAAATGTATAAGGAAGCCACAGATGTCCTTGTGAGTTGTTATTCTAACAGGGCAGAGGCATGGTTAAAGCTGGGGGAGTATGGGAAAGCAGTAGAAGACTGTGATAAAGCTCTGCAACTTCATTCCACCCATCTCAAATTCCTATTTCGCAAAGGCAGGGCTTTGCACGAGCTTAAAAAATACAACTTTGCTTGTTTATGCTTTCGACTCGCATTAGAGCAATCCCCATTGCCAAGGAAATAAAGAGTCGTTATGAGAAATCGAAGAAGTTCAATGAAGAGAACCAGCAAGGTAAGTTTGATCTCTCTGCCTATTTTCTTAATGGTTGCAGGTTGCAAGATATTCCAAAAGTGAGCAATTATATTGGCCCAGTAATTATTAAGAAATCGCCAATGCATGGGCGAGGTTTATTTGCTACTAAGGATGTTGAGGTTGGAGATACTGTACTTGTAGAAAATGCGATTGTAGTGAGTGGCATCTATCGAAGGCCGACGACCATTACTGGCAAAGAGAACCCCAGTACAATGATTGACCGTCTTAAACAAGACATAGTGGAGCAAGTAATCTCTCGCGCGATGGCATCTACTAGGATTTTGCGGCAATTGCAAGATCTTACCAATTCAATTGATGTTAGCAGCCCAGTGTATTTATGTACACTTTGGGCAGTGATTAAGGTCGGCGGCAACCACACAATCAAATATGAAGACATCAATCAATAAGGCAATCAAATCGAATCTAAAGACATCATGCATTCGATTTGAAGATATCTCCCAACTCAGAGGCGTGTGAAAATCTTCTTACAGCTACTGCTTCAATCAAGTGCACAATAAATGAAAATAGGTATTTAGAGCTTGTAGAATAGACAGCTTGACAATGTTTGGTTGCTTCTATTTATTGACGACGACCTGAAAATGGTTTACTGGCATGACAACATGGTTTTAAGGGTGTGAGACAGGTTTACAGGCAGATTGTGGACTCGCAAGTCCACAATAAAAAGCCTATCGGCTAATAAATATATCAATAGATCGCTGTCATCGATGGTCTATTAATTGCCCAAATAAAATCTCATGGATGTGCCCAGTGCAGCTATAAATGTTTGCTTGGGTTAGACGATTCCTCACAGTTTCTTCTCTGCACCATTCTGAACCGGTAGTACAACATCTATTCCAAGTTAAAGAATTATTCATTGCAAAATGCATAGCTTAGCCAGGATTGGCAGGTATAGTCAACCTACATAGTTGATGAGTTTCTTGTTCGGCACGTAAAATAGAAATCAAATCATGGGGCATTGTCATTATCTGACACCCAGCTCTGTCGGTCCTGAATTTATGCCTTGATGGCTCTCGAGGCATTCAATTAATAGAAGGTTTATCCTACTCACCCCGAAATGACTCGGTGTTCTATTGGGTTCAACTACTTGCATTTCGTGTTACGTCATGGTTGGTGTGATATAAACCACGACTCCATTTCTGTCGCATATAAGGATTGTGATGTATATACTAGTCATGGAGCAGCATGAAATGACTCGGTGTTCTATTGGGTTCAACTACTTGCATTTAGTGTTACGTCATGGTTGGTGTGATATAAACCATGACTCCATTTCTGTCGCGTATAAGGATTGTGATGTATATACTAGTCATGGAGCAGCATGAAGATAAATATGTGTATGTACTTTTTACCTTCTTTGCTTGTAAATCATATTACGGTTTGTTCAGCAATGTTGGCTAAGAGATCTAATGTTTTTATCTTCAAAATGTACCGAGGTGATCCATACGGCCTATGATAACTCCTTTTGGGCTAAACTAATCATTCTTCTCTTGCCCGACATTGAGCACACAATCTTTGAATACATTTTGCTTTCCCCGAGCTATTGTCATTATAGTTTAATTTGTATATATATTATTTATTTCGCTTCACCTGATTTCGATGTCCTTGGTTGTTGCACACCAATTATCGCTGTAAATGGCTGTGTTGTGTGGCTAACTATTATACTTGCTGTTCCTTGTGTTAAAATCTGCAGCTAACATAAACAATTCTTCATATAATTATTTTGTAAGAAATTAGAAACACAGCAGCAAAAATAAAAAAGAAATAAAATACTTAAAGTATTTAACGTGGTTCGGCAATGTGCCTACATCCACACGAAAGCAGGAGAAAATCTTTTTATTAATTACAGCACTCACATTTTGCAATACAAGTAGTCCAATATATAATGGACTTTGCAACCATATGTTAAGTTTATTCTGGACATATTTCCAGCCTTGCATAACAAATTTGTACAATGAAATATTACCAGAAAATGTTTACGTTGGAACTGATTTTGTTTACATTTGATTGATAAGAGAAAACCAATATTAGATAGTTTATGTTGACATATTTTCAGGAAAGTATCATGGAACAACACCTAATCTTAATTACATTGGAACAGAAATCTGTTTTCCTAGAACTTCAAATCCCAACACCTTGCACCAGACCCATGTCCCATTTGCTTGCTGAGCATGGAGTATTCATGACACATTGTTCTGGTAGAGGTGCTTAGCTTCATTTAAGGAATCTAAACTTTTTTTTTTTACTTTACTTGATTGACTACATGGAGTATTCATGACACATTGTTTTGGTAGAGGTGCTTAGCTTCATTTAGGGAATCTAAACTTTTTTTTTTTACTTTAGTTGATTGACTATCTTGGTAACTCCTTTCCTTAAGCGCGCTATGAATATTTCACTGTGAAGATTTCTTGCCCTTTCGTCATAAAAAATTGTTATATGTATTTATTACCTTTGGGGAGGGAAAGGGAATTCCTTTTAAGACTCCACGTTTCCTCATAAAGAAACTTCAAATATAAACTTATATGCAAATGAGAGAAACTTTAAATATAAGCTTACATGCAAATGAGCTTTCTATTTTAAAAGAAAAAGGTATCAATTTCCTTCCCTTGGTGGGGAAATATATTATATTTTAAAATAGCTTATATCATGGTCTTAGTTCAAAATAAGAAGGGAGACTTCTAAAACTTATTCTTTTAAGTGAAAGCAAAACAAAGTTTATATGGAAGTAAATTATATATATAGTGATTTTGTGGTTTATATAAATTAGTCTTTCTAATTAAATATTGAAATGATAAATAGAATAGCTAATATTAAATTGAGTTTAAAGATATGTTTTTTTATGGTATGTTGTTAACATATTATAACATTAACATAGCATGATATGAATTTGGGTGGTTATTATTAATATTAGATTACCAATTAATATGATTAGTTGCATGAGGTAATATAATTGGAAATAATAATTAATTGGATTTTATAATAATAATTATAATATTGGTGGTAGTATAATAATTAGTTATAATAATCTGAATGATAATAGCAATATAAATATAGATATTAAATAGATAAAATTAATAATGTGAATGTGGCATGAATGAAAACAGTATTTATAACAACAAAATTATTGTCAAATGGAATGTTGTTATTTTGAGTACATGGTATTAACATTATTATTGTAAAATTGAGACTTGAAAATGATTCTACTATGTGGGTTAAATAGAAGAAACAATATTAGTGTAACAATTGGGAGATTTCATATTAATGTTATTATTATTTTATTTTTTTTGTGAAATATTTTGGGCTTAACATGAAGTTTTTTTTAATATTCGAGAGACTAAATCAAACCAACACAATAATTTCATTAAGGCAGCTCGATGGGTAATTTAAGCTAGATATTGGGTATGATTGTTATCAAAGTTCTTAATCCACATAGGTATGGAAATAGCTATATTGGAGTCAACTTATTTTCAATTAAATTAAAAGACCTAGTCAAGACATTATGACACCTTGAGAAGAAGGTGAAGGATAAATTTCTAGATTGAATAAAGATCTCATGGGTGGCGACATTATAACTAATATCATCTCACCAAAACATTGGTAAGGGATTAAAGTCTTCAATCTATAACTCTCGGCCTATAGAAGTCTATCAACGAGGCCTTATAGCTAATCAAATTATGTAAAGTAATATTCCCAAATGGTGTTGGGCTTTAGGAGTTGCATTGTGAAAATGTAGATGGTTGTATATAATAGTTTCTAAAAAAAAATAGTTGGGTTTTCTAGCGTAAAATTATGGGCATGACATATAGCAAGAAGTTCTGGTGTTGGACCATCAAGTCCACATTCAACAAGTTCTAGTGATTTATCAAATCCTACATTGGCAAGCATGAGAAGACAAAAAATTGGAAGTATAAGAGACGTTTATGAGAAAAATGAAGGTGAAAATAATTCTAACCGGATTTCTCTTTTTGCATTTTATTCATAATTAGATGATCCAATTCACTTTGAGGATGCAATTAAAGATGATGAATGGATATGTGCTATGGATGAATAAATTGATGCAATTGAAAAAAATCAAACATGGGAGCTTGTAAGTCTTCCAAAAGACAAGGATGCAATTAGAGTTAAGTGGTTTTACAAAACCAAGTTAAATACAAATGGTAATGTGCAAAAGCATAAAGTAAGACTAGTGGCAAAGGGATACTCACAGCAGCCCATAATTGATTATAATGAAAATTTTGCACCTATAGCATGTCTTGACACAGTAAGGATGATACTTGCCATTGCAACACAAAAAAAATGGTTAGTTTATCAAATGGATGTGAAATCAACATTCTTAATTGGTTATCTTGAAGAAGAAGTTTATGTGGAACAACCCCCTGGGTATGAGATTTTGGGTGAAGAAGATAAATTTTATAAGCTGAAGAAAGCGTTGTATGGTCTCAAGCAAGCCCCAAGAGCTTGGTACAATAGAATTGATTCATATCTATTTCAAAATGGTTTCATCAGATGCAATAGTGAGCCAACCATGTACTTCAAGATGAATGAAAAAGGTGAAATTCTGATTGTATGTCTGTATGTTGATGATTTGATATTCACTGGTGATTTATCAATTGATCTATTTAAAGGAGCTATGAAGAAAGAATTTGAAATGATTGATTTGGGTTTAATGAAGTAGTTTCTTGGCATTGAAGTGAACCAAAATGAAAATGGTATTTTCATCTCTCAGAAAAAGTATGCAAATGATATTTTGAAAAGGTTTCATATGTTGAATTGCAAACCAACACACACACACCTATTGTTATAGGTTTGAAGTTAAGTAAGGATGATAAAGGTTAAAATGTGGATTCAACTTTGTATAAGAGACTACTTGGTAGTCGCATGTACCTAACAGCCACAAGGCCAGACATAATGTATGTTGTAAGTTTAATTTCCAGATTCATGGAGACTCCAAAAGATACACATTGGGAAGTTGGAAAAAGAATTTTGAGATATATAAGTGGAACAAAGAATTTTGGCATTCAATATTCAAGTTCAGAGGAGTTCAAGTTGATTGGGTACACTGATAGTGATTGTGTTGGAAGTGTTGATGACAGAAAGAGCATGTATGGTTATGTTTTTCACTTTGGTACTGGTATAGTTTCATGGGCTTCAAAGAAACAACCCATTGTTACTCTTTCATCAGCAGAAGCAAAGTATGTAGCAGCAACAAGTGCATCTTGTCAAGCAGTATGGATGAGAAGAGTGTTGAAAGAATTAAAGAATGAACAAGTGGATACAATAAATATATTTTGTGACAATAACTCAACAATAGAATTATCAAAGAATCCAGTCTTTCACAAAAGGAGAAAACAAATTGATACCCGATATCACTTCATTAGAGAGTTAATCAACAATGGTGAAATATTATTAGAGTTTTGCAGGTCTGAAGATCAGTGTGCAAATATTTTCACAAAGGCACTTGGAAAATACAACTTCATTTTTCAGAGAGACCATCTGCGCATCGTCAATGGCAACAGTTGTAATTAAGGGGAGTGTTGGAAATAATTCCAATTGTGGATGTCTTCCTGTCTTTCCCGCAGTCCCACATCCTCCTTCTTAGCCTCGTGCGGTAGTGCAGTTCCTCCTGCAATACCACAACTTCTTCTCTAGCCATGTCCAGTAGTGCGGTGACTACCGTAGAACCACAACTCCTTCTCAAGTCTCGTGTGGTGGAGCAGTATACTGCAGTCCCGAAAGTCTTTCTCTTTTTGCTAGCGGTTGAGCGGTGAGGAATATTTTTGACATGATTTTTAGTGTACAAGTTTTTCTTAGGAAATCAATGCTTTAAGTACAATATTTAATGGGGTTTTAAATATTTTTGGGATTAAAATTTTTTCACTTCAAGTGAAATGGGATTTATAGCTAATGTAATTAATTGCATTTATTTTTTCTTGTTGATGAAGTTTTCACCGTAGCTCTTAGTTTTAAGTGAAAATGTAAGTTTTATTATGAAAGGTAAGTACTCAGAAGAGAATAGTAGTGAGAATTGCTCTGCAGAAGCAAATTACGAATTAAGAGCAGAAACTCTGTATGTGGAAAATATATTTTGAATAAATTAATAGAATATCAATTTTTTTTGGGTTTATCTTTGTGCTTTAAATTTATGCTCTTTCTATTTGAGTTTAATTCAGAGTTGAGTTAATTTAGTTTTGAATGCTCCTCTGCCTCTGGCCTTCAAATATTAGTAGTTTTGGAATTAAATATTATTATCTCGATAATTTAAAGAAAATTGTGTTAAAATAAATGTGACTTGAATTTGGAAGGAGGTCGATTCTATCAATATCTTTTACATATTTATGCCCACATAAAACTTATCAATTGATTAAGCTCATGCATTGAAATTATTAATTCTCAATAACTTTAATTTGTTGGGAATCTTACAGTCCTGTAATGGGGTAGTGGAGTAATGAAATTGCAAGCTCCTAACTCAGTCAAAATTATCCAAGCTGTCAATGGGCCTTTGGTCTATTGGAAAAGTTTAAAGGTTTAGAATGAGCCCACAAGGGATCAAGTCTTGTTGAGTGCAAATCCTCGATGCCTAAAAAGGGATGAGGCTGGGTCGTGCTCTGGGTGGATTTTGGCGGAATGGATACCCCAAGGACCCCCTCGGGGGTATCTCCAAACAAAAACAAAAAATTACCCAAACTCCACCCAATCTTTCAAAAAATTACTAATCAAGAGATAATTTTCACTAAAGCAATTAGCTTCCTTCTTTTATTTTATTAAATAAATTGTACGCTCACAATTTGAGATTTTGTATCCCTTCCCTGCCCTTTTTTTGTGTTAATCAATTGTATTCCTATATTTTTTTGCGAAGTTTATTTTTATCAGGTGTTTCAATGTCTGATTGAATTATGATAATTGTTTGTTGGTTACTTTTGGTAAGATTGATGTATTTTTTTGTTAATTCAATTTCGTTTTGGGTATCTATTTAATTAAAATCTTGAATATGATCTTAGTGTAATTAAATTTAAAATTATCATTTTTCAATAAGTCTTGATTTTAGGTAGATTCTTTGTGAATAATTTAATTTCACCAATCATTCGAAGACCACATTAAAAGCTATTATTCAACTTAGATAACAATTTTCAATTTTTTTTCTATTAGAATTTTAAATAAAATTTAAAATTATTAGCTAACCAAGACTTTGATAATGACACCTCTTCTTTTATATTTTAAGGCTAAGTTGACCTTAACCTTGATTTTATCCACCATTACCCTTCTTAGCTATCAATAGTCAAAGTTCATTTCTTTTGCAGTTATTTAGGTACCTTGGACTAGATTGCATGAATATGTCCATCTCTCAAACAAGTTTACACCTACATTCTAGTCCTCTAAATTAAGATCTTATTCCTTCTTTATTGATCTAATCATTTAAAAAAAAAAATTATTGGTCATAATCTTATATGCAAAACTAATTTAATTTGAACGCCTATGTAACAGTATATTTAAGGATAACCCCAAGTAATTAATTCTTAACAATTTAAATTAAAGAATATAGTTTGACATTAGTACATATAATTTCCATCAATTGCATTGATATTGCATCAACATATATTATCAATTTACAATTTACAAATTTTACTATTTTGCATGGTATATATTCCATATTTGTTTAACTAGTTATCAAGGAAGCTCTCACACTTCCCCTCTTCACACATTGATATCATTCATCATCATTAATCTAAACCACTAAAAGTGCTCAACCTAAGAGAATATGTTTACCTATTGATTTCACAAACACTTGAATATCATCCTCATACACCACCTTAATAGATTATCTCTAAAAATGTCAAGGAAAGTAAATATTTATGTGCACATGATGACAATTCATTTTTGCATAATGTAGTTCAATAAAATAAATTAGATGAAGATTGTGAAAATCAAGATTGAATCATATTTTTTCTTTATCATTTAAAATTTTGAGATAATCATCAAATGAAGACTATTGATTTTGTAAAAGAAACAAAGAAATTCAAAACACATCAACATCTTTTTTTATACATTACTATCAAAATTAAATACCTCTAATCTTTTTATTTAATTTAGATATATTTATAATAATTATTTATATTAATTCCCTAATTTAATATTGCAATATAAACTAATTAATTTGTTACAATTTTAATTGTTTTGATTAGACTAAAACTCGAAGGCTCAGTACCCATTACAAAAAATCCATAGAGGAAATTGAGGAACTCATGAGAAGTGAGAAACCTAGAAACTGAAACATAAACTTAAACTTAAATGGTTCGACCAGGAAAAAACAACAAAGAAAGCACACAGAACCAAGGCCAACATAGGACCACATGACATTACAAGTCTTTCAACAACTTGAGACCAGTGATCACATTCCATTCTTGGAACAGTACCAACTATAATTTTAATCATTATATCAAATAATTTAAAAATGATAAATTATGCCTAGCACAAAATTTGAGAATAGAAATTTGATCAATAAATCCAAATTATACAAGATAATTAAGTTTCAAATTATAACTTACTAGATAATTAAGCTCTTCAAACCATAAGTTGGTTTCAACTTTAATATTGTGGCATCTTATAATCCAATAATGTACAAAAGCTATTAAAATATAATCTTGTGCCTTTTGCACTACCAAGCCTATCCAATTATTCAAAGTTTCATCAACATACATCAAAATGCTAATTTCAATGATTAGTTTGTCATTGCTAATTGGCCTTATAGTGAAGGCTACACATAGAATTGTAAAAGATTCTAATATAATTTAAGCTCTAGATGGATACAAATTGTTAGATTTACTCTCCCACCTAATCTCTTAAAATTTTATTTAGCTCTATCAAATATTACCATAATGAACAAAAAAATATTGTCACATCAAGGCCAATATCTATCAATTTAAGTTTGAATAAATGTAGCTAAACATGAGCTCAAAAAATATTAATTTCCACTATGCCAGAGTAAGTGAAATATATAAATCAATAAACCTTACCACATAAACAACAAACATCTTGTTGTGTCAACTATTTAATGATTTGATCTATTAGTTGATCTTGTTTACGTAACTAGAGTAGGAATTAATTTTAAATTTTCAGTGACATATAACCATAAAATATTTATTCTTGGTTAGATATAAAATAATGAGATCTTAAAGAAATATATACACAAATCATTTTTTTCAAAGAGTTTGGTTGATTCTAGGTTTCCTTATTTATATTATCAAAACATATATATGCTTAGAATTTGTTGGAAAATGTAAAATAGTCTCATTTCAATAAGATACATGTTTTCAAGATAAGTATTTTCAAATAATAAAAGTTTTCATTGAATTTTAAAGGATATAAATTTAACGAAGTTTTCCACAAGCCATCACCTTCAAAAACAAAAAGAAATCACCAATAAAATAAAGAAAAAACACAAGGGGAAATAGACCAATAAGATTAGTCCTAAGCATTATACAAGAATTGAAAAATTGTGAAGATTGAATAGAGGATAGGGATGCCTAACCTATGAACATTAGAGATGCATTTTTCTAAATGGTCTACAAAAAAAATTTCAATTCTCCAAAGATATGACTTAAGGAGATAGACTCAAAATTTGATGAAATGTGAAGGAATTGCTCAATATAAGATGTCAAACTCCAAAAGGACTCTTAAAACCTTCCATTATTTAGAAAGAAGGAAAAAATTATAGAATCCATTTCATAAATTATTTTTTCCAACCTAATTCATAAAGTTTCTCAAGAGCCATAAGTTTTTAATTAAGAAAATATATATGTGCAAAATTTATAACAACACCCTACAATTTTGTATTTGCATCCACATAAGGTATTGAATGAAAAATGTGTAATTAAATTCAAGTGATGAACCAAAGTTAAGGTCATGTTTGATATTGGTTTGCTTCCACTAAGATTTTATTATTTTAAACATTTTTTAATTAGTATGCAATTAATCTTGTAGCTTTCCAAGTCACTTATCTCATATATTTTTCACAACTTCAATATTTGAAAGGGAAATATTTTTTTAAGTTTAATCTATATTAACTAATTAAATATAAAAATAATGACAAACTAATCTAAATTAATTTGTTGAAAAATTACAAGGTGTAGACACCTAAAAATGACTAACGTATTTCATCTAACCGGGTAAAGTCAACCAGGGGTCAAAACAGGACGGGAACACAAAAGACCAGAGTCGGAGCCGGGGACAGAACAGGAACAGAAACAGGACTTTACCAAAAGTCTAAGATCAGGAACCAATCCGGTTCCTGTTCCGCCTCCGCCAACTGCAAGAAACAACAATCCAAAAACAGGACAAAGCGGAGAAAAACACCCCGAGTAGAATCCAAACATCTAGAAGAACCAGATCTCAAAAGCAGGAATCGAACCCGGAGTCGGAATAGAAATTGAAATAGGAACCTGGCAAATGGACATTGCCAACTTCCAAAACTAGTTCCACCTCCGCTAAAACCTGTGAAGTGAAGCGAGAAGGAACAGACGGTAGGAAGCGGAGTCGGAGCAGGAACAAGAACCGAAACCCGGAACTTAGGCAAACAGAACAATGCCAGGTTCCATCCTGGCTCCGCCTTCGCCAGACTTTGTAAACAACACAAAATCACCAAGCCATGAAAATGAGGACTTCAAGCTAGAAGTTGAGACATAACTTCTCAACAATCTCCCACTTGGTGAACACTTCCAGCTTCCTCAAAACATCATACCTTACTGTCTATCATAGGCCCCAAGGCCCATCGATTCTGTGCACTATCTGAATTTGTCTGTGCTAACCGGCTTTGTCAAGGCATCTGCAACATTCTTCAAGGTGTCAACCTTATCCATATTGACCTTGCCATCTTCAACCATATCCCTCACGAAGTGATATTGCACATCTATGTGCTTGGTCCTAGCATGAAAGGTCGGATTCTTTGCCAAACAAATGGCACTTTGACTATCACAACAGATTGAAATCTGCTCAGCATTAAATCCAATGTCTGAACACAAGCGCCTCATCCATATTGCCTCCTTGCAAGCATGAGTTGCTTCCATGTACTCTGCCTCTGTCGTGGATAAAGCAACTACACCTTGTCGCTTGCTCATCCAATTGATTGCTCCACCATTAAACATGAAAGTGTATCCACTGGTGGATCTTCTGCTGTCAATGTCCCCTGCCCAATCTGAATCAACATATCCCTGAATGCTAAGAGTCCTCTGTGATGTAACCATACTGCCATGGTAACACAAAGCATAATCTGAAGTACCCTTCAAATACCTGAACACTCTCTTTACAGCATCCCAATGTGATCTCCCCGGATTTGCCATGAAACGACTTAGAACTCCCACTGCTTGGGCAAAGTCTGGTCTTGTGCAGACCATAGCATACATCAAACTGCCTACTACACTTGCATAAGACACACTGGTCATGTCCTCCATCTCAGTAGCAGACTTTGGACAATCTTCAACAGATAGTTTCAATCCTTGCATGATTGGAACAACTAGCTGCTTGCATTTAGTCATGCTAAACCTCTCTAGAACGGTTTTCACATACTTACTCTGACTGAGCCAAAGCTTTCTACTTGTTCTATCCCTGGATATCTCCATTCCAAGAATGTACCTTACTGCTCCAAGATCTTTCATTTCGAACTTAGCAGACAACTGAGTTTTAAGATCAGAAATCATTGCCTTGCTATTACCAATGAATAACATGTCATCCACATACAGAGTAATAACAAGCACATGATCATTCTCACATTTATAAAAGATGCAATGACCAGATTTTGATCTAACAAACCCAATTGACAACACAAATGTGTCAAATTTCTAGTACCACATTCTAGGAGATTGCTTTAGACCATAGAGATTTATTTAACTTGCAAATCAGATTTTGTTTGCCTCTATCAACAAAATGCTCAGGCTGGGACATGTAGATTTCTTCTTCCAACTCACCATGGAGAAATGTTGTCTTCACATCCATCTGCTCAATTTCATAGTCATACACAGCTGCCAATGACAACAAAAATCTGATGGATGTCAGCTTTGCTACAGGGGAAAAGATCTCTCCATAATCAATTCCCTCAACTTGGGAAAAACCCTTTGCAACCAGTCGTGCCTTATACTTCTCCACATTGCCATCAAGGCCTGTCTTCCTTTTGAATATCCACTTAAAGCCAATAGGCTTTCACCCTTTAGGCAGTGGTACCAACTTCCAGGTATCATTCTTTTTCAAGGAATCCATCTCCTCATTCATGACTTCCAACCAAGACTTTGAATCAACCATGCTGATTGATTCTTTCACAATCCTAGGCTCATCAGTGCTGGTAATTAAGGCATAAGCACAATTTGAATCTAACATAGAGAAACTATACCTTTCTGGTTGCCTTCTTTCTTGTGTAGATCTTTTTAGAGGCTAAGGTTGTTCTTCATCATCAGAACTTTCAAAGCTGCTTGAGCTCTCCTCAATCTTTGGTACACCATGCAGCTCTTCCCTTTCTGGAGTTTGGGGAATCTCAACTGCATCCTTCTTCTTATCACTCTAATTTGTCTCAAGTTGTTGATCACTTACTAAAGGTTTCAGCTCACGAAATATCACACTTCTGCTATACAAAACCTTCTCAGTAATAGGGTTCCAAAGCTTGTATCCTTTCACACCAACTCCATAGCCGATGAGAATACATTTCACAACCTTGTTATCCAACTTTGATCTCTTTTCATTTGGCACATGAACATATGCCTCATAGCCAAAGACCCGAACATGCCTTAATGAGGGTTTCTTACCTGACCATGCTTCCAAATGTGTCATGTCAACAAGAGTTGAACAAGGAGATCTATTAATCAGATAACATGTTGTAGCAACAGCCTCAACCCAGAACCTTTGCTCCAGACCAGCACCACTCAGCATACTCCTTGCCTTTTCCATCAGTGTCCTATTCAACCTTTCACCAACTCCATTCTGCTGTGGACTGTAGGGGGTTGTCTTATGCCTTTTAATTCCATGATCAGTGCAGTACCTTTTAAAATCTACAGAACAAAACTCACCTCCATTGTCTGTCCTTAAACACTTTATTTTCCTTCCAGTCTGATTTTCAACCAAAGATTTAAACTCTTTAAACCGACTGAACACTTCTTATTTACTCTTAAGAAAGTATACAAATGCCCTTCTCGAACAGTCATCAATAAAAGAAACATAATATCTAGACTTCGATAATGAAGGAACATCAACTGGACCAAACACATCAGAATGAATATAATCCAGTATACCAAAAGATTTGTGAGGACTAGAGGAGAAAGAAACACGGTGTTGCTTTCCATAGATACAATGTTCACAGAAATCGAACTCAAGGTTACAATCATCAAGCCCTTCTACAAGGTTTTTGTTCTTCAAGGTTTTTAAACCTTTCTCACCAATGTGACCAAGTCTATGATGCCATAACATGGTCTTCTCTACTGGGAGTTTTACCTCCAAAGCATTTGTAGATAGTGAAGAGTCTTCATCTTTCTCTATGGGTGCAGAATTACATGACTTTACAGAGGCACTATTACAAAGAACAAGTCGTGCATCTAACTTGTATAGAGTGCTAGTACGAACACCCTTAGCTAACACCATTGCACCTCTAGCCATTTTGCATCCTTTACTAGAAAAAGAAACTTCTACACCAGCATCATTTAACTTACTAACAGAAAGAAGATTTCGAGCCAAACTTGGGATGTGAAGAAAACCACCAATTCTTTTGACTCTCCCGTCAGGAAACTGAATTCTGACCCTTCCTCTACCAACAATCTCCAGCGTTGAATCACTTGCCAAGTATACCTTTCCACCATCATACTTCTCATACTTTGAGAACCAATCTCTATTGGATGTCATGTGAAAAGAGGCACCTGAATCAACTAACCAAACATCATCTGATGCCTGAGTTGTCAGGGCTGCTGCAATGAAGGCATCTGCATCACTTTGAGAAGATTCATTATCAGAAGCATTCTTCTTTTCCTTCTCCTTGCAGTCCTTCCTGATATGACCAGGTTGCCCACAGTTCCAGCACTTTACCTTGGAATTTTTACCAGGAGACTTTGATCGCCCTTTAGACTTGGATTTTGACTTGTTGTCTTTCTTCTTGCCTTTCTCCTTTGTTCTACCTCCAACAGAAAGAGCATCTTTGGCCATCTCAGAAGATTTCCTTCGCATTTCTTCAGACAGAAGCGAAGCAACCACATCATCAGTCTTGAAAGCAGTGGTTGTGCTTCCAATAGCCATCACAAGATGATCCCAACTGTCAAGTAATGAACGCAACAGGACCATGCAACGATCCGCCTCCTCAATATTTACACCTATAGATGCTAGCTGAGTAACACTCATATTAAATGAGTTCAGATGATCTGCAACAGATGTACCTTCGTCCATCTTCAAGGAGTACAAATTCTTCCTCGGGAATAACTTGTTTACCAAAGATTTTCCTTGGTAAATATCACCAAGCTTCTTCCACAAAGCAGCTGTAAACATCTCCTCATGAACATTCAAGAGAACAGAATCGGCTAGACTCAGTATTATCAATCCTCTTGCTTTTCTATCAGCAAGATCCCAAGCTTCTTGGGTTGTAGTTTGTAGCTTAGTTCCAGACACTGTAATCCAAAGGTCTCTATCCACAAGCAAGTCTTCTATCTTGAGTTTCCATAACTCAAAGTTGCTGCCATTAAACTTCTCAATATCTATTCTACCAAATGTACTCGCCATCTCACAACAGAAACAAGTTTAACAATGCAAGTCTCCCACTGAAATAGTATTAGTGCAAAAAACTAATTTGCCCTAACAAGGATAACACGAACTGGCCAAGCTCTGATACCACTTTGAAGGGAAAAGAATGCGGATCTAATGACCCAACAGTGCGGAATACATTCCCTTAACACCTTTACTACAAGGGAGAGAAGCAAAAACGAAAAAAAAAACTAACAGTTTCTAAAACTTATAGAGATGCATACAACTATGGTAATGAGAAACCAGAAAGATAAGCAAACAAAGATGACACAGTATTTATGTGGGAAAACCCTTTCAGGCAAAAAACCCACCACACAAAGTCAAATCAATTGTATTACAGTAATGAATCGATTACATACAATATCCAAACTTCTTTGCTCAACTCACAATCACCCAAAGAGATTCAGATCCACTGTTACAATGTTTTCACAACATACAGTTCAAAACCCTCTTCAAGAACTCACGTCCTTCTTGTTCTTTAGCACGCGACTTCAACTTGCTCTACAACTTTACGACTCAACTCAACTTGTCTAACTCTTGAGAAATAACACATCTCTCATTCATATGTAACCAACTCAGAAGAGCAATGAAGTCCATCCTCAAATCATGCAACCGATCGGATCTGACAGATCTCCTGCAACAAGCCGTCATTGCATTCAAAGCCATTACTCAAAATGGTTGAGCTCGCCACCCTTCGTTGACAAATGCAACTGCCACAATAACTATCTTGGTATCCGTCTAATCACTATTCAACCAGGTGCCATGTGTCCAAGACCTATCATCAATCGCAGCTGACAGAGCAACCAAAACGGTCAAATAGACATCGGGGGCGACCAAGACTTCAAGTCATAAATAGCACTGTCGGAGTCGGAACTGGAGTCAAAACATGACCCTACCAAAATTTCAGGTTCAGGAACCATTTCGGTTCCGCGTCCGCCCACGACAAAGAGGAACTCATCAGAAACTGTTATGACTGGGTAAAGTCAACTAGGGGTCAAAACAGGACGGGAACACAAAAGACCGGAGTCGGAACCAGGGACGGAACAGGAATAGAAACAGGACTTTACCAAAAGTCCAAGATCAGGAACCAATCCGGTTCCGGTTCCGCCTCCACCAACTGCAAGAAACAACAATCCAAAAATAGGACAAGGCGGAGAAAAACACCCCGAGTAGAATCCAAACATCTAGAAGAACCAGATCTCAAAAGCAGGAATCGGACCCAGAGTCGGAACAGAAACTGAAACAGGAACCTGGCAAACGGACATTGCCAACTTCCAAAACTAGTTGCACCTCCACCAAAACCTGCGAAGCGAAGCAAGAAGGAACAAACGGTAGGAAGCGGAGTCGGAGCAGGAACGAGAACTGAAACCTGGAACTTAGGCAAACAAAACAATGCCAAGTTCCATCTTGGCTCCACCTCCGCTAGACTTTGTAAACAACACAAAATCACCAAGCCATGAAAATGAGGACTTCAAGCTAGAAGTTGAGACATAATTTCTCAACATTCTAGTCATCATTTCCTATTTATATATCCATTAATATTAATTAAATAATTATAATGAATTTATTAAGTTAACACCATATTCACTATTTTTTCATCATATATTTTAATTGAATAATTTTTAATTATTGAATTATCTCATCATTTTCCATTAGCAACATTAATTAAATGATTTTGATTATTTGATTAACTTAGTATTCTCTCTTATCCACACTAATTAAATAATTTTTAATTATTTAATTAATTTATAAATTTCTTCCAACAACTTTAATAAAATACTTTTCAATTACTTAATTATGTTTAATATTCTTCCATACACATCGATTAAATATTTTTATTTAATTATTTTCTTAATTCTACCCATATTAATTAAATACTTTTAAATAATTTAATTAATTCATGCATTCTTATTACTCATTATAATTAAATAGTTTTATTTAATTAGTTAATATTTCTTCTAAAATTAACTAAAATAATTTTATTTTATTTTTCTCTTTAAATTCTTCTAAAAATAAATAAAATGAATATTTTATTTATTTCCTAATTATATCTTCACCTCATTCACATGAATTAAATAAATTTAATTAAATTTAATTCTATTTATATTCTTCTATCTCCTAATTTAGTAATTGATTAAAAAACATTAGTTCACTCTCACTCACTCTCACTTCACTCATACATATAGTTAGTCATCTTATCCATGAAACCACTTAAACCATCATTCAATTCATTCATCTTGAAACCTGTCACTTTCACATTTGAATCATGATCTCTCACTCAGTCTCATCCATCAATATTTCAAAGAATCCTAAGCCATTGATTAACTCTTAAGTGAAAGTTATAAGTACACATCACATTTGGCCCTTCAACTTTTCAATTTTTTTTGAGAAATCAAGTCACCTTTGCATCTATATTGTGAATCAGTTTTATGCTATGTTAAGAGAAATCCACATACTATTATTGAAAAATTATTATCAAGTACAATGGAGTAAGGTTAGGCACGCTAATGAAGGCAATATTAGTTTAATTTAAATTTTGTTGTTGTTTGTGCACACACTCTCATTGTTGTAGTCATTTATTATTGAATTGGGTTTGAACTATATTCTCATAAATTTGACAATCCGGTATACTCACATTCTAGCACAATTGATGGTAGCCACATCCCTAAAATTTAATAATTTTCTTTGATTTTTTGTGATTTAAGGTTATAGGTATGGATCAACACTATTGACCTAGAGTGGTGCTTTTGATACAAGGTTTTGTGCTTCCGATAATATTTTTGGCACTTCTAATAAGAATTTTAGTACATCTAATTATTTTTGTAGTCCATTTTAATAGTTTAATCAAATTTACGACTTTCACTGCTTGTTTTTCAGACCATTGACAATCTATTATATTTCACACCACTGGAAATCTATTGTATTTTAGACCACTGATAATCTATTATTTATAATTAGAATCTTCTTTAAATTTTGAGACTAATCATTAATTTTTAGGTTTTTAATTTTAATTTTCTCTTGGGAAACTATGTGATTGCAAGTAAAAAATAGTAGAGAAATGTTTTTGTAGAGGGACCGATGCATCTAAGACATAGTGTGGTGCACGTGATAGATAAAACAAAACTTCTTAAAAATACTACAATGTATTTGAGAGGTAATTTAGTTCTCTTGATAGGTATAATGACACATTTGTTAAATAATTTAACATAGTTGAAATCTATTGTTGTGCATTTTATTTTGTCCATTAGATTTTATTTTTACCTAATGTTTGCCTGATTTTAGAAATTAATCAAGTGGTATAGATTATAAATCATTGGGAGAAGGAATTTAATCTAAGAGTACTGGCATAATTTGGTGCAAGGAAAAATTACATATTTTTTTCTTAGTTGCACATACATTTGGGTTTTGAATATAAAAATGTTTTTTATGCTCATGTAGACTTCTAGTTGTGTATGACCTCTCCTTGTGCTACATGTGAGCCTGGAGATAAAAATCACCTTTTAGTTTAAGTATTTGCTTTATTTCTCATCCAAGTTTATACTAGTTGTGTGTGCTCTCCTCTTACACTTCGAGTAAGCCCGAGGATCAAAAGAGCTAGTATCAATCTTTCCCATTATGGATCGTTATTAGGGATTTCATCACCCCAAGTTTGAACTTAACAATATTTTTTAGTGGGGTATATAAAGGGGAGAGAGAAAAATTTGTGCTTCAAGAGTGATACTATTGAAGAGAGAAAAGACACACTTCCAAATTCTCACACAAATCACAAAAACAATAGATTACACCAGATTCCATAAGCGATAAACACTAAATTGAAAACTTCATATGTTGATTTAAAATTGATTACAATTGCATCACTACATACTCAAATTTGAAAGTAAATCAGACAACATTATTTCTGATTCCACAAAAATAAACAATTTCAACCTCTGAGAAACTTCATTGTTGCTATGCATTCCTCTTTCTACAACCTCATCGTATCTTTTTTGATTCCCTCCTCACTGTCCTACCAACATTAATATTATGTTACTCATTAATGCATCATCTATGTTCCATTCAAAACTCCATTCCTTTCCATTACAACATGGTTTCTCCTTTCATTTTGCCTTCCCAAATTCTAGATATTTTCAGACATGTGCGTGACTCCTTCATAACTGCCATGCATAATCAATTCACCCTCCAATTTCCTTTGCACAAGCTACATTCATTATTTTTTGTGCTATCTCTTATTTATCGACTCACTGAGAGTTCTCTTCCAAATTCCTTCATCCTACTAGGCCGTCCATTCTTCCCTTATTCCTTCACTATGATTCATGGTAAACCAACATGCCAACATGTGTGGCGCCTTCTAAACACAAACTATCTTTCCTTAATCTACATGCCCTTATTAATTTTACTCTCCTTTACATTGATTAGCATTGTCTTGGCATTGACATCGACTGGTTTTTTCCTTATGACTACCCCTTTGGCACATCCAAATTACCATCACCCATTTTACCACATTCTTATTTTCCCTTCATAGATATCAATTTTATTTAACTTCAATCTATTCAAAGATTGCATTCACACATCCATCCCTTGCTCTCTCTATCATGTATCAATTTTAATTTAATTGAGCATCTTTCTAAACCTTTCAACTCAAAGTGCTCACCTTATTTCCTCTCGCATCGAGCTCACATGCTATGCTCCTTTTCATTCCAACTATCCTTTAGTGCTAGTTTCTTTTTACAAGCTTTAATTTCTACTCAACTTTGACCCATCGATGGAAGAAGGAAATTATCTCCAAAAAATTACCTTTGTTGCACCCCCTCTTTTATTTTATGCATCAACTTCTAAAAGCATATGGTTGGGTTACTTCACTGTCGATCCATAATGATTTAATCTTTCACTATTTTTTTGTCTTTCATGTCTCTGACATGACCATGAAGGGGCTTCAACATATTGTTCTATTTGACGTGGCCCCTATCTCCTTCACCCACACACCTCTCCCCTTCCTCTATTCTTTCATGGCATTCCCCTCTCATTTTCAATGACTCCACCATAATTCATATTCTCTTTTTCATTTGAACTTCTAACTCTTCCTATTCCAAAGTGGCCTTTTAGATTTCTTTATGTCAATCACACTCAGAAGAAACATGAAAATATAAAAAATTACTTATTTCTTGCAATTAATTGAAAAAATGAATAGTTTGAGAGAATGGTGATTACAAAAGTGTGAGTCACTATAATATGAAAATTTTCAATCAATATCAAAATTCCATTCCATCTCTTCACCCATGACCACCAAAATTGAATTCAATTTACCACAGAAAATGAAAACCGAAATAAAAATGATAAAACCAAACTGAATTTTTTTTTGGTTGATGTCGATCACATGTGAACATAGATGCTCCTACATCATAAATTTCAACTAATAAATTTGTGAGCATGGGCTTAGAAAGGTGGAGATGAGTGATAGAACCACCTTTCGAGACTGTAAACAATCTCTAGTGAACTCCATCATTAATAGCCTGACCTCCTCCACCAATTAGCCCAACCTCCTTCACCAAATGCTCTTCCTCTTGTTCCCTCCATGCCTTCCTCAAGAATTTCCACTACAACCAACCCTTACAACCTCCACGTTGCAATCATACCTCGATCTCACGAAGATTCCACTTTATTTGTTGTAATCTTGTTGTACCCAAACCAATTTTTTTGCTTCATTAAGGCATTTTGCTTAAAATGGTTTAAACCTTGTAAAAATGATGTCAAAACATAGTTTTTTTGAAAATAAAGTATGGGCATTGAGTATGTGTGATGCCAAGAAGATACTGGAAATTTTTTTAAAAATTAAAAATTAGGGTTTCTGGACCCCTGTTTTTAGGTCAAAAACCCTAAAAATTGAAACTTTTTAGAATTACTTGAAAATTGTTTTGATTAGCTTATTTTGCTTCATGATCACAATGGTGAAGTCAGTTTCAGTTAAAACTCATTTAAAGTTTGGTGGGTAGTTTTCTCTTTTTCAAGTGAAAAGTTAGGATCTCCAAAGTCAACAATGGCGGATGGCCAGGTGCCAAGTGTTGAAATCTAAGCCTGAAATGTGCCGATGAAGTTTTTATGGTGAAATATGTCTAAAATGATGCTTCGTCTTGGCGGGGATTTTCGTCGAGGTGAAAATGTTGGAAATTTTTCCAACTCTGGAGCAAAAGCGCACCTGTTAGCTAGGGGCACCCTTGATTTCAGGGGTCCAGATCAACTTTCTAAGTTTCGTCACTTCCAATATGACTTCTCTAGAATCCTTTCATCTTTGCGATGAGCCTGCCAGCTAGTCCAATAGATATGTCTAGCACCTGAAATGAGAGATTGAACATGAAATGAGGGAGATGGAAAAATGACTAACGATGGAGTGAATAGCACGCCTCTTAACCAGGGGCGCCCATCTTTTTGAAGCACCAGATGAAGGTTTCTGATCAAATGACACTAAGGATGTTTGTCTCAGACTTGATTTGGCTTCACAATGCATCCGTCAGTGGGTGAATTTGAGTTGCTGAACTATCAAAATCAAGAGTCAAATGTAGGGTTTTAGTCATGGTCAAAATATCCAGAAATGGAAAAAGTGCCCCTAGAGGCCAGGGGCGTCCAAGGTTTTGGAGCCTCAAATGGATTATTTTTGGTCAACTCAGATACTCATCTTGTTCATAACACTTCTAGCTTTCCATTGCATACCTGAGTAAGGTCAAAGGACTTGACAACAACCTGCAGCCGAAGGTTAAGTAGATTGTTAGCCAGTTGGAAAAATGGCTCTTTGGGAAGAAAAGTGCCCCTAAAGGCCAAGGGCACCCATGCCTTTCAGCTGTTAGATGATGTTTTTAAGAGAAGTCCTCTCCAAGAGCTCTTGTTTACAATCTAGCCAACTCCGCAGTGAGCTTGTCAGCTAGTTCTGAAGTTTTGCCGAACACTAGGAAACATAAAGTGAAGTAAGGTCAAAATCACCTTGAAAATGATGAAAATGCATTAAAAATATTGCCAAGTCTGAGGTCAAAAGTACCCCCGAAGGCCAGGCGCGCCCTGAATTTTGAGGCCTCAGATGATGGAATTCGGGTTTGCAACCTCAAGGAATCATTTGTCAGATTTGATCTTGCTCTTCAATGAAACTGTTAGCTAGTCTATCCGACATGCCAGTCAATTAGAATCAATGATCAAACGTGAGCTCCAGTGATTTTTTCAAATCCAAATTTTCAAGAAATTGGTTGTCTGGACAGAGACACCTAAAGTCAAAGGTTGACTTTTTGAACTCAAGAGAAGTGGTGACCTTTAAAGGTGGAGACCCTTAACTGAAATTGACTCTTGAGTTCAACTCTTTTCAAGTTGACTTCTTCTTGACTTATTTTTTCTCGTAACTAGGCAACTTCTAATTGCATGCACAAGTTGACTGAAGTGTTGAAGGTGGCGCCCTAATTAGGGCATATTTTTCAATTACTTAACTATTTTGAGGACTAGTTACAAGCTAGTCATTGGTTTTGGAGGTCCAATCAGAAGGCTAGCGCCATTTTCAAGATAATGCATGCATTTAAGATGCCTTTGATGATAATTTTTTATTTATTAAGGCATAGGCATCCATTATTTTTCATTACAGGTGAGATAAAACACATCTTTCTTGAGAAAATAAAGATCTAAAGGTGCTACAGGTGTTAGAATTCAGTGTTCTTCGCAACACCAGGTCCAAATTGTTCAGAGGAAGAATATTACAGACATTATTTTTCAAATGCATGCAGGCTACATCAAATCCAATTCAAGCATAGATGACTTTTACAAAAACAGAAACACAAAAACATCTATCTTCTGGGTAAAAGCACAAAGTTGTGTCACACTTTCAACAAACTTATCAACACTGTAACTGAATTTAAATATTTCTATCTAAAAAATAAATTTTGTTCAAACATATGATCTAGTAAGATTCATTCTAGTTAAATTAGATACTTCCACAACTTTTTCAACTAAAATTGTTGGCTAAAAATATATGGAGCACCACTTTGAGTCCAATTTACCAAAAAAATAATATTTATTTGAAAAAATTGAAGTTTCAATAACTCCTACTAAAGTTTCAAGTTATAAATACACAAAAAAATTGAAAAAAAAAAATTACTATAAAAAAGTTTGACATCTCATGCAACTTCATTTTTCAACATTTTATTAGCAACTAAATTATAGTGTTAATTTATTAAAAAATTGTGTAAATAACTTTTTTATTTTTTTAAAAATCCAAACATAAAATATACTAAAAAATACATATTTTACTAGTTTAAATCATTTCAAAATTCAAAACATATATGCCACTTTTTAGTGATTCAAGTTTAAAAGTTGGATTAGTGTTGGTCATTTCCTTTATAGAGTGTGACACAACTTTGTGCTTTTACCCTTCTGTCTAAAAATTCTTCTATTCTCGTCTTAGGTATTCTCTCGCATGTCAAAGTAAATGGTGAAATTTTCAGAAACAGATCATCTAGGTTCACATATTTCAACGACAACAGCAAAACCCATGTCTTAGATTTTTTCGAGAAAATTGTCCCGCTGCCTCCATTCTGGAGCACTATTATTTTTTTCGAAGATCTCTTTGCATGTGGGCCTAAAACTCATTTTTTTCCAAAATTGAATCATCTCGGTTGGCTTAGAATTTCATTTCCTACAAAACCCATGTTTTAGATTTTCTCGAAAAGATTACCCCAGAGCCCCTATAGCCCCTATAGTTCTCAACTAAAAACCTTTTGCATGCCTTGCTAAAACTCACTTTTTTGAATTTTTGATGATCTAGGTTTGCTTAGAATTCAATTCTCTACAAAACCCACGTCTTAGATTATTTCCAAAAAACTTTACCTCAAATGGCTATTTTTAGCCTATCCTAGAATTATTTTCAGCTATTTCTAAAAGTTGTCTGAACATACCCAAATTTATAGTCAAAAATCCATATTTTCAAAATGCAATTCAACCCCATAGATTACAAGACCAAATTGGTCTTTTTGCATGACTTTTTGAAAACTGCCGATACAGACTTGGGTCATGTCTATTATGTGGTCAATCTGAGCATGTTGGAGGGTACTAGCAACACCACGATCATAAATCTTGAGTGTTCTGGGTTGTTGGAAGTAGCATCTATTCCTATCACGATTTTCGATCTCGAGTTTGTGATTGCTTGCATCAAGCATTACGACTCATCTTCAAGACAAATCAGATTGGTTGATGGGAGATTCATTTGTAGCCTCAAGCCAAGGGACATTGAGAAGTGTTTTGCTATTCCTCCTTGCTCAGACAATTTTGTTGTATCTATTCCATATTGCGATAGGATATGGGAAGAAGACAAAGATAGATCACGAAGAAAAGTTTCTCAACGATGGTTGAAAACTCAAAAGACTAACATGTTGAAGAAGGTTGGGCGTGGTGAGTTCAAGGACGAGATTGCTATCTTAATAAATTTTCTCAACCAGGTTTCGGGTCAGGAAGAAGCAAATGTTTTTCGACCGTGGATGTTCTATATCATCTCTCGGATTATCGAAAAAAAGGAAAACTTTGACTGGGAAATGTTTATCAGTGAGTGTCTTCACCAACAAATTATAGAGCTTCCTTAAAATTCACGAGTTTCACATGGTGTCTTTTTTGGTCTACTTGATTGCGTTTCAAGGCAATTATAGAACTTTGAAGACTAATGGAACTCTTGGCGTTTAGCGTGTTCACGATTATTATTCACAGTTGGAATTTTCAAAGGTGGTGAATGATCACTTTCTCATGAAGACAGTCAGGGATCTCAATAATGAGATGCATATTGAAGGATTTTACCAGAGGCAAAATCAACGATGGAGAGTTGGGTGGATTGGTTCATTCAATTCCCTACTTTCACATATATCCAAGTGTATGGTTACACTAGAGAACCTTAGATGATACCGAGGTACCTTCATACAAGGTCCTATTTATGGAATTTCTAAGAAAAGCTCCAGAATTTCACTCTTTTCTTTGTAATCGATACAAGTCAGCATTCACCTTTCCTTTCGGATTGGGTATTTACAAGTGCAAGGCTGCTGCTGATTGCAAGTTAATGATGAATGAGTTAGAAAAACTCCAGCTCAAGTATCTCACTTACAGGCGTACTTATGATCCTTTGGGTCAGTATTCAACATGGTTGGAGCGAAGTAATTCACATAGGGCAGTGCTTGAGGATTTTTGGGTCAACTGCAAGGATGTGTTTGAAGTTCATCGTTGTTGTTGCTGCAGACGTACTATCCCACAACTTGTTGATTTCCTGTCAGAAGATGTGGAGGGTTTGTCCGATGATGACAGAGAGGTACTACTTAGTTCATTCATTAAAGACCAAGTTTCTTGTCAGCCACTTTGCTAGCCAAATTGGTATGTCAAGGATAATACTTTAATTGAGGACTTTTCGAAATCGGTTATTAAGACAAGCATGTACTACTTGGATAGAAAGAGAAGCCAAAGAACAGTTCTAGTTCCAAAGCTACCAGCAGGGTTTTCTTCACTTCCTTCTACTTCTAGGTCAAGGCCTCGAGTCAAAGTTATCTTGAAGCCGCCTGAAGGTGTCAAGGTTAGTGGGAATTCGAAGGGGAAAAGCATCACTAAGAGGAAGCGGATTCAGAAAGTGTTGAAAGTTACAGTGGAGCCAGTGGTTCAAGCCAAGGTCGATTCATCATCTAATGGTCCACCTCTTTCTCCATGGTAATATCCTATCGAAATTGATTCAGAGCTTGAATCTCTAGTACATGAGACTTTCATTCTAGTTGATCCACTAGTGGTTCACACAAGAGGAGTAGCTTCACCTTAAGAAGGTAGCAATGATCATTCATGTTGGCTCAAGAGGCCTTTGGGCAGAGAGAGTCGTAGGCCTTCATATCAACTTGACTTGTCCAATTTTGGTGATCCTTATCAGGATAGGTCGAGCAAGAGAGTCAAGAAATAGGTGCACATTGAGAAGACTCCTGAAGAAGAGATCGTCATTGAAGTTGCTACACCACCAGAGGGCAAGAACCTGGATGAATTTGAGGTTGGTGATTTCACCTTCATCAAAGAAAATCTTGGTAGCAGCCCTCATCATGTGGATGTGAGCCTTTTCAAGGTTTTCATGAGCAATCTGGAAGAGCATGTCATGAAGGATGGAGAACATAAGGCTGAGATCAGGTAGCTCTGACAGTACATACTGGATCTACTTCATGGAAACCCAGGACTTGCACCTATACTCCCACAACTTTGAGAGACACCTGCAGATCAACAAAGACTTGGTCGGTTAGTCAACCGAGGGAAGCTTTTAGACAACTGGATTGAAGAATTCATCATTGTTGGAAAACACCTGCTCACAAAATTATATCAGTTGAGGGTCGAGGCACATGATCTTTCTCAGAAGATTTAGGATCTCAAGATATTCATAGCAAAACATAAGCTGAAAGACTTGATACTCATATCTCAGCTACCAGTTTCTCATGACGCCATTGTAGTAGAAGAAGATAAAAATATTTTTTTCACTTGGAGAGAAAAACATCTTTTCAAAGTGGAAACATATGACAAAATCTCTACAAAGATGGATGCGCTCCTGGAGAATGTTGTTTCTGCTCTCAGACTTATCAACGAGTTCATCACCTAGATCCCAAGCCACTATCAACATGAGGATGGTACATGTGCTGAGTTAGAGGCAGTACAGGCTGAGTTTGAGAAACTAGTTTGTGATAATGTAGGTGGAGATCCTGAGGAGTCCAATTTGGATAACTTCTTAGTGATGACTACCAGTTTCAACATGGCAAACACAAAAGTCAAAGACAGTTAGAAGGAGACCAAGGATGCACAGAAGGAGTTGAATAGGAAGTTCATCATCGTGGATAGCACCAGAGTGCCAAATTATGATATGATCGACAGGTTCCTACATGAGGTGATAGATAGAGAGGGCTTGTAGTAGATAGCTAGTTGGATCCTGTAGTTATTTACGAGGATGACTCAGAAGCAGTAGTTAACTCAACGTCATTTCTTGAGTTCTCATTGTTGATCTCATGCACGCCTATCTCATTCTTGGAGATATCTTCACAGGAGGATGGAATTTAAGTTAGGAACCACTTGTCTGATATTAGTTATCAGTTAGCATTCATTTCTAAACCACCAAAAAATGAGATGGGGGAAAGAGGGTTCCCCAATAGGCCGCTAGGGTTTTCCACCTTAGAGCTTGGTTGGTACAATGCCTCTTTCACACTAGGTATTCTTGGTGTTTCATTCTAAGGTTAGGGGCTTAATGTGATGTTTTTGGAATGCCCTAAATGCTGGAAATGGATGAAGGAAGGTAACTAGTAATGCAACAACTAGAAAAAGAAACTATGTTTGAAAACACATAATGATATGCAAACATAAACTAAATGACCTAAGAAAGCTTATGAAACAAAATAGAAAACAAGGAAATGAATGGTGTGCACCTGGAGGTGGAAAAGGGATGAGATGAAGGTCTGTAATCCTGATGAAATTATTGTAGAAACCGATTGGGACATTTGTACCAATCTAGGCGACTTAGTTCCAGATCTAGGAAAACTAGTCTAGAGTCTATTTCTGCCAAATGGGTGTCTGAATATGCAAAAATCATTGAAAGGAAGGTTCAGTGGGACTAGATCGCCATTTTTGGCAACCTAGTCCACTTCTAAATTCCTAGAAATCTGAAAGGGGGAACGAAAACCCTCGGCCTGCTCTTTGGTTCTTCACAGGTGTCCGCTTTTGAAACTCTGATATCTAGGCCTGAGAGTGACTTTTAATGGATGTTTTGGCTTTGCAAGCAAGGAGATGTTTTCAATAAATCTTCAAAGCCTTCATTGTACCTAAATATGCAAACATACAAGGAAAGAAGGAGAAAATTTTGATTGTTAGGGCGTGGGGATTTTCCTTGGTCAAACCCTTTTAGATAATTAAATCAAATGAAGAGATAATTAAATAAAGAATGAAACAATGGATTTAGTTACCTTGCCTTGATGATAGATCTTGAGTTGTTGCAGCAATCAACCCTTGAATGCTTCAGAAAGATGTCTTGTTGACTTAGAATTCTCAAACCCTAGCTTGCTTGAGAAGAATGAGAGATGAGCTCTTGAGAAGAAATGAGGTGTAGAAGATGTAGAATTAGAAGAATTAGGGTGAAAAAGATGAGAAAAACCCTTATTTATACATGTTGTACCCTAATTTCCCCGAAAATAACACATCACAGGCCGACCTTAGGGTTTAGAAGCCAAAATCTCACTAGAATTTTTTTTTAATTTTGAATTTTATGCCAAAAGGGACTAGGTTGCCCAAGGTGGCAACCTAGTCCACTTGGACAAATTGAAGTGGTAGTCGAGAATAAAAAGGTGTTTAAAATTGTTTGTTAGGATTTTCCTCTGAAACACACTTAAGTTGGACCTGTAATAGCATTAAGGGGTCATTTTAGCATAAGAAAGGGTTGATTTAGTGATGACAAGCCTAGGAAAGTGTGAAATGTCTTATAACACCTTACAACACTTTGAAACAAGGCTTGGAAAGGGGTAAGAAGAGGTTCAAAATCCATAGGAAAAGGCCCAAATGAGTGAAAAGTGTCAAGGATACACTTTTTGGCAACACATTTAGCCCCCACTTTAGTGAGAGGATGAACTTGCTCCAAACTCACACTAAAGTAGCCCAATGGACATGGTGAAGAATGGAAAAGATGAAGAAGGTGGTCAAACCGTAGGATTCAAGATTCTAAGTCAAGTCAACATTAGTGCAAGAGGTCACATTCAAGGGTGAATGATATGCAACAAAATGAGATACATGATCGTGCAATGACAATAACTAACTTAGGAAGAGAAGAATGAAAGTGAAAAGAGTTGGATCAAGCGTCGATCATTTATCCAGCTAGTTGTGGATCGGATCTAGGTTGTTTGTCCACAAAGAGATGATATATACTCACTCTGGAGCGATAAAACTCTTGGCTAATTGCTAGGTGAGAAGGCCCAAAAGGTGATAAACAGACACTCAGTTGATATGCAATTACACACACACACAAGGGTGGCTATGGGGAAAGTCATGTCGCTGGTTGGGCTTCTCACTTAACCATACCAAAGTTATACTTCCTGATAACTTTGATAAGGCGCCACAAAAGGAAATGATGTTTGATGGTGTAAGGAATGTTCAAAGGGATTTTTCTTTTGTTCGTGCAATGTCTCGTCTTAAGGAACATCAAGCGTAATGTATCCAAGAGAGGAAAAGTGCAAAAGGACTCATCTTGTTTCCAAGAGAGGAAAAGTGCAAATGTCTCATCTTGAGGAACATTGTACCTAATGTTTCCAAGAGAGGGAATCGCAAGAAAAAAGAAAATCACAAAATGAAATGTGAGTGTCGATGTATGCTCCCACTTTAAAGGAATTTATAACATCATTATTGTGAGAAATTTCTTTAAATTAGAAGAAGGAGAGGACATGAGAGCTTGTTCGGAAAGCCCTATGCCAAGTCATATGTTTCAGGGAATTTGTGTCATGAAAAGGGATAGTATTTCACATGCAAGTCAACTTAAGACATGTCATCCACATCCCAAGCTTGCTTTTATATATTCATGAAAGGTTAACAACTAGTCAAAAGAGAGAACTACAAGTGACATACGGGGATAAGGCTGCCTAACCCCTTGCCCCCACCAAGGATAAATTTAAGAAATCCCCCCCTCAGCCAAGGTGTAAAATCTTTGCGAATCTTTCCTTATATTTGAAAAAAATAATTTTTTTTTTGGCGAATCTATGCACATTATTAAAAAAGTTTGTAAAATCTTGGCGAATCTTAATGAATAATTGGTAAAAATAATAATCACAGTGGCGAATCCTAGTGAATATTCACTAAAAATATTAATGACAATGGTGAATCTCTCCTTCAAAATTTTGCATAGTTGGTCGACGCGATTCCCCCATATTTTTTTTGTTTTTTGTAATATTGAAGTAGGGGCTCGGGGGCGGCAGCCATCAGCGGGGTCAAGGGGGCAATGCCCCCTCACGGGATCCGGGGACAACGGCCTCGATGCGCTCCTGTCGTGATACAGGCGAAGCCGAGGGGCAGAGCCCCTCGCCACCAAGCATAAATTCGCTATCAAAAGTGCATTAGAGAAGACACAGATTAATTTATTTTTAAAAATATCACTTTAAAATTAAGATTAAATGAAAATTTTAAATATTACCATCAATTAGAAATTTACCTTTTTAATCGGATGGTTGCAGGTTGATTTCGTGGCATAATTCACACATGCCTTTTAAAAGGCATGTGTGTATTAGGCCATGGAATCAACCTGTTGTCGTCCGATTAAAAATTTAAGCAATGATTTGATGGAAATAAATAAAAGCCTTATTCAAAGCTAAAATGTCCTTGAAATTAAACGGTAATTTATTAATGTGGCGATATTTCCCTAAAATTAATGGTAGTAATATAATATTATTCGTGAATATAATCGATATTTATGATTATAGTATAAATTGTTGGTGAATCATATCCAATGGCGTATCGTTTAAAATATAATACATAGGCGAATTAATCGAGACAATATTTTTTTTGTAAAAACTTGGCAATTTAGCATCATTTTTATCTTGTACTATTCAACATTTCTGGAGGTCCCAATTTCAATCATTCGCCAATTGGCGAAGATTCACCACTAAATTTTTCCCTGGCCCCCACTTAGTGTAGGACAAGAGTGAGCCGAAAGGATTGACGAAATGCAAGGTAGAGTGAAAAATCATTATAAATTAGAGGAAGTAGGTGCCCCCACATAAGGGAGAGCACCAAGCTCCTCAAGATGTTGGATTTTACTACTCAAGGCCTTACATGAATTAGTGGAATGACCTTGGACTCAATGGTAGGTGCAAAAGGAATGTTTGTTGAAAATTTTATTTTGAGTTTGGGGAGGAAGGGATATCAAGTGATCTTGGAGGAGTCTCAAAAAGATACCCTCTTGATCAAGGGTAGAAGGTGTTTCTTCATCGTGTAAAAAAGAGGTGTCTTGCTTAGTACAAGATGTCATACTTACGCAAGGCTCTATAGATTTTGAGATTTTGTACACTCCTTTAGAGGAGCGTGTAAATTCTAAATCATGAGTGGGTCGCGATATGACATTGGCAGTAAGCAAAAAATTATTTGTATGTTTCATGTTGTGCAAAGGACCACTTGAAAGATCACTAGTGTCCATCATTTTAGGATGCACTAGTGTTGAAGGTAGTTTATAAGGATTGTTTGGGATGGTATTGATGTGAAGTGAAGGCTTGGTGATTTCTATCAAAGGAAAATAACCAAGACCATGATTAGTTGTTTGTGTGGTAGGCTCGATAGGGTTGAAAATACCTTGTTCGTTAGCATCACATCCTTGTCCACTATAGCCAAGTTGTTTCATAAGCTCATAACCTTTTCCATAAATATTTTTCATCGCTTGTGGATTGGGTGGTTGTTTGTTGTTTGCTTCTTTGTCTAAAGTAGTTGAGGTGGATTCTTGTGAAGGATCTGCCGAGTCTTGTGATGACAAGACTATAGTTCCCTTTTCAGAGTCTTTGTTTGTGATCTTGTATTCTCCAAGGATTGTAGGTGTGAAGTTTAAGGAACCCCAATCATCATCTAAGGGTGTTGGTTGTATGGGTTCCACTTGTGTGGTTGGTGTTAAGGTGTTGAAATGATTCTCTTTGTGTTTCTCAATGTTCAAGAAACTGGTTTGTTCAGGATCAACGTCAAGTGTGTGCACTTTTTTTTTGTAGATGTACTTCATCTTATGATGAAGATTGGAAGGCACCCCATTCATTGCATGAATCCATGGTCTTCCTAAGAGAAGATTATATGAAATTTCATGAGGCATAATGTGAATCTTTGTTTCCAATGTAGCCATTCCAACTGTGAGAGGAAAAGTGACCATACCGAGCGGTTACTTTGTGACGTTGTCAAATCCTCAAATAGATAGAGAATCAAGTTGAATGGTTGAGCGATCAATGCCAAGCCTATCCAGAAGACTCACACTACACAGATTAAGGGCAACACCTATATCTACAAAAGTTCTCTTGATCCCTTTTTTTTGTATTGAGAGATTATTACGAAAGCTTCATTTTGTTTTTTCACATCCAAAGGAGGAAGCTCACTTTGGTGAAAAAAAATATCAACATTAATTCTATGAATAATAGCTGCTATTTCATTTGGTTGCGTATTAGAAGGGATAGGAACTTGTTGTAAGAGATTTTGTATCATGTTGTGATAGTGAGGGGAGGCTTGAATAAGATCACATAATGATATCTTAGCAGGATTATTCTTAAGTTGGTCAACAAGATCATACTCCCTAATGAGTGAATTTAAGCGAGGGGCAATAGGTAAGATTGGATTAGGAAAAGGTAAAGGTGTTCAGGTTCGTTGAGGTGGGTGCGGATTGTTTCTTGTGTAATGTGTGTGAGCAATGGTATCATAACTCGACTGTTGTGACACATTATTCTTAGGTGGGTAGAGGATGAGTTCAGGTTGGTTTGGAGTTTGAGGTTTGTTTGAAGGCGGATAAAGGATGAGTTGAGGTTGACTAATATTAACATCCTTGAGCAAGGGAGAGGCTAAGGGTGTCTCTTCATGTGCTTCTAAGGATACAATATTATTATTGTCAATGTTAACCTTATTGTGTATCACCATATCCTCCCTAGGAGGAAGGGTTTTAGGAGAACGACAAACCAACTGCTCTTGACAATCAAAGGTTGGTTCTTCTAAAATAGCTACAACACTAATAGGGGGATGATCAATGGTTGAATTTTCTTGTGGAATAAGGATTTTTCTAGGAGAAGGGGGACAACGAAGATACTCATGACCTTAAATAATTGTGTTTTCTAACAACAAAGTATCTTCTTCACAACAAGGAGAAATACTAGGAGGAAAACGAATTTTATTTTTATGATTAGATTTTTTTGTGTTGTCTTTATTAGGAATGTTTTGTCCACTAAGAGAGGTAAGAGGAGAGAAACAACTCAGATTCTCACACTCTCATTAATCAGTTCTTCTAATAAAATATATTCGTCACTAATAGGAGAGATATTAAGAGAAGAACAAATATGATCATTAGGAATGTCCAAAGTTATATCTTATGTCACTAAAACACTCTCATAGAGAGAGGATAGGAAATTTTTCTTAGTTTTTCTATTGAGGTAAGCTACTTGCATTGTTTGCACAAAAATGAAAAGTTCATGTAACCATTTAATGCAATGTTTTAGCAATATAAACAATGTATATGCAAAGATACAAAACATTTTTATCCAATGTATGCTAAGCTTTAAGAATGTAAATAATGTACATGCAAGAATGAAAAGCACTTTTAACAAACTTATGCAAAGTTTTATGAATAGACATATTGTATATGAAAAAGTAAAAAGTACTTTTATGAATGTGATGCATAATTTTAGAAATGTGAGCATTATCAGATCTAATGATGAAATGATTTCAAGAATGACCATCCTAAAATGATGATTTTGAGCTAGATGCATAAAACCAATATTCCCAAAATTTTATGGACTTATAGTATATGATACTAAGAGGATAAGTAAGCACAAAAAATGAGGTTTTTGGCACTGTGACAGACAATGAAAAATCTGGAGAGGGACTACATCGCCCTGAATGGCAAATTAGTCCCAGTAAGGGATTTTTTTTAATCTTTCCAAAAATTTGCAATTGGTTTGAAGGGTTTTGATGTTGGATGACTAGAGGAGAAAAGAGAGATGCGGATTTTGGATGATTAACAATGATTTGAGGTGCACAAATGCAAAGGATATGCAACTTCATGCATGCAAAAACTTGAAACCCTAGAATGCAACTTAACTAATGCAAAATGCAATGCAAGTTAATTCTAGGACAATGATGGACTCTAAATCAGACAAGAAGGAGGGTAGGAATGTCGGGTTCACCAAAATGAACCACCAAAAAATGAGAGGGGTGAAAGAGGATTCCCCAATAGGCCCCTAGGGTTTTCCACCTAGGAGCTTGGTTGGTACAATGCCTCTTTTGTATTAGGTATTCTTGGTGTTTCATTCAAAGGTTAGGGGCTTAAAGTGATGTGTGTGGAATGCCCTAAATTATGGAAATGGATGAAGGAAGCTAACTAGTAATGCAAGAACTAGGAAATGAAACTATGTTTGAAAACACATAATGATATGCAAACATAAACTAAATGACATAAGAAAGCTTATGAAACAAAACATAAAATAGGGAAATGAATGGTGTGCACCTGGAGGTGGAAAAGGGATGAGATGAAGATATAGAATCTTGATAAAATTGTTGTAGAAGCCGACTAGGAAATTTGTGCCAATATGGGCGACTTAGTCCTAGATTTGGGAAAATTGGTCTGGAGCCTGTTTCTGCCAAATGGGTGTCTGACTATGCAAAAATAACTGAAAGGCAGGTTTAGTGGGACTAGGTCACCATTGTTGGTGACTTAGTCCACTTCTGAATTTTTGGAAATATGAAAGGGGGAACGGAAGCCCTCGGTCTACACTTCAGTTCTTCACGTGTGTCTACTTCTGAAGCTCTAATTTCCAAGCCTGAGAGTGACTTTTAGTGGATTTTTTGACTTTGCAAGCAAGGAGAGGTCTTCAATAAATCTTCAAAGCCTTCAATGTACCTAAACCTACAAACACACAAGGAACGAAGGAGAAAATGTTGATTGTTAGGGCATGGGGGTTTTCCTTGGTCAAAACCCTTTTAGATAATTAAATCAAATGAAGAGATAATAAAATAAAGCATGAAACAATGGAGTTAATTACCTTGCCTTGATGATAGATCTTGAGTTGTTGTAGCAATCAACCCTTGAATGCTTCAGAAAGATATATTGTTTACTTAGAATGCTCAAACCCTAGCTTGCTTGAGAAGAAATGAGGTGTAGAAGATGTAGAATTAGAAGAATTAGGGTGAAAAAGATGAGAAAAACACTTATTTATACATGTTGTGCCCTAATTTCCCCAAAAATAACACATCACAGGCCGACCTTAGGGTTTAGAAGCTAGAAAATTATTTTATTTTTGAATTTTATGCTAAAAGGGACTAGGTCGCCCAAGGTGGCGACCTAGTCCACTTGGACAAATTCAAGTGGTACTCGGGAATAAAAAGGTGTTTAACATTGTTTCTCGGGATTTTCCTATGAAACACACTTAAGTTGGACCTATAATATCATTAAGGGGTCATTTTAGCATAAGAAAGGGTTGATTTAGTGATGACAAGCCTAGGAGAGTGTGAAAATGTCTTACAACACCTTACAACACTTTGAAACAAGGCTTGGAAAGGGGTAAGAAGAGATCCAAAATCCATTGGAAAAGGCCCAAATGAGTGAAAAGTGTCAAGGTTACACTTTTTGGCAACACAATTTTAGTAAGGACATGCATTTGCACATATCCACTCAATTTAGTCTTGTTTCGGTTAACTGGTGGTAGCTTTCCAAATAACTGTACCGTTTCATTTATTTAGACTTAGCAATAAAATCACACATGCTTGTGAGACTGTGTTGAATCAAGGTGATTTTAGGATTCCCTATACCTTTGATGTCTATAAATAAGCGCATCCTTGCTCATTTGTAATTAACTTTTGCATGCAATAGTAATATATGTTTCACCACCTTGCCTTAAATATTGTTGTTTTGTATCTATTCATGAGCTTTTACTATGATGATAAATAGTTGTGCCACCTTGCCTAAATGTTATTATCATGATACTTGTTCACCTTAGTTAAATATAATGGCTAGTTTGATCGTTTATTGTATGTGTGTCTCGCCAATACAATTTTCTATCCTAGTTGACTATCTTATGTTGTGTTAATAGTTGTTATTTCAATCTAAGCCTCGGATAGGGGTTCCTCCTCCTTGTAAATTTAGTGATTGAGCTTATCATTTGATGTCGTTCCTAATAAACTTCATTTCAGCCCACGCCTTAGATAGGGGTCACTCCTCCTTGGAAATCTTGTTGTAGAGTTTATTGTATAATCACATTCCAACTCCTAATTCCTCATGCTCTGTTTTTCTTGAGGGAATAGGATAGATTAAATCATTTAGTTAGTTGTAGTTAGGATCTGCAAACCTAGAGAAAACCCTTAGCTGCAATGTTCTTGGTTTCCTTAACCTTGTGCCTCTACCAGCTAAGTTAAAAAGATAGGATTTAGGTCATTTACTTTTTCACACATATCAGGAAAAGAGGGAGCTTCCCCTCCTAAGTTGAAGAGAATTCATTACACAATGTGCATAGATATCTATACCAACTCGCACTCCAGAGGTGCTAGTTGTTACACCAATAGTTTTCTGGCATGCACTGTGGGACACGAGGCAAGAAAAATTCTAGAAAGTTTCATGCTTTATGTCATGAGAATGACCATCTGGTGTCCTATTGCTCCAGTTCAACACCCAAGACTCACTTCGGCTATCATACAACCAAACTTTATGCTGATTCAAGGCGAGTAGTCAAAAATCATCAGTAGCCTGCAAAGTTTTATCTTTGACAATCATACATCATCTACTCAGTGGAGGAACACAGCTACTACTCTGGACAAAGAAGAAGAGAAGATGGATCTTGCAGCCAGTCAACCGGTTTTGCCACCACTCATGTGGGAATAGATCATCCTGGATTACCAAGTATACATGAGAAGGAGAAATAATCCTCCTATTCAAGAAGATCCGATCTTTGAAGAGGTTCCTGAGCATTTCCTAGAAGAATTTGAAGAAGAATCTCTAGCCCCAGCTAAAGCAATGTGTGACAATAATAACAAAAACAACAACAACAACAATCACAATGGTCAGAATGAAAGAAACGTGAGATGCCCAACCCCACTGCCTTGGGGCGACAACATCGGACTATTGGCCATAGCAGGACACCATGAGCTACCCAAGGGATCGTGAAATCGCTTTCCTCAATTCCATGGTGATGGATCTCGACATCTTGATGAAAAAATTTTAGCATTCACAGTGGCTTGTTCAATTTTGCATGTTCCACACAAAGACAGTTGTTCGTCTCTTTGTTGAGACCCTGAAGAATAATGCATCAGACTGGTTCAATAATCTTGAGCCATGCATTATCACAAGTTGGGCAATCATGAGTGAAATATTATTTGCGAGATTCAAGCCTATTGAGGACAACCACCATTTATTTGCATAGCTCTCAAACTCAAAGATGGAGCCTACAAAACCGATGAGGGAGTTCATAGCAAGGTTTAACCGCCTTGTCACATGTCTTTCCCATACACTCAACCCGTCTGACGAGATTTTTATGAGCAGCTTCATCAATGCACTACTGTCAGAAATAGCCTTTTTCTTGAAAGGTAGCCAAGGAATAGATATACAACTCACACAAGAAGAAGCTATCAAGATATAAGACAATATGATCATGACAGGAAAGATGAAGAATCATTCAATCAGACCGCTTGTTCAAACATTTTCTGATCCACTGCTATAGAAGGTAGCCAATGGGGTGACAATTCTCAAAAGACAGTCACCCCCTCAAGGGGAGCAAGTACTGCCTACAACACTGCCATATCAACCTCAACAGCCATACTAACCGAAGAGGAATAACTTCCAGCCTTTCAACAATTACAAACCAAGGTTCCCACAAGGACAACCAAGACAACCTGTTGATACTGAGAAGCCCATAGCCTATTGCTCTTTCCATGACAATGTTGAACACACCAAAGCCACATGTCCAGAAAATCAAAGAATGAATCAAATGATGGGATTTGTTGATGCTGCTCCAAGTACAAGATTTGTACCTTCACCAACTACAAATGTTGTCTCACCACAGACGAATGACTTTGATGGTGAATCTGCAATAGGATACTTTGATAGAGAACCCGTTAATGGAGAAGAAGAAGAAGAATACCGGAAATACTCTCTTGCGGTCAATCATGAGAAAATCTCATCACCTGTGTTTACACGTGCCCAACATTTCAAAGCACAGAAAGAAGAGGAGGAAAAGCAAAAGAGAAAAGAAAAAGGAAAAGAAGTGGCTTCCACTTCCAATCCAAAGTCTTCACAAGAGAACACCATTTTGGTTTCTCAGGATCCAACCTCGGTGAACTTTGACACTATGTCTTCCATGATGAAGACAAAGGTACAAATATCACAATTGGAGTATCTTCAGGATCACCCAGAGCAGCTGGATCGAATCCTCAAGGTGGCAAAGAAGAAGGTTGTAGTCCAGTCTACATTGCTTGAATCCTCTGTGCCAGTAGAAGAAAAGCCAAAATTGTTCTATATTTCTTTGTATATAGGAGGTTTTAAACTCAACAATTGCATCTAAGATAGCAGAGCTTTGGCAGAGCTTTGGACAACGTCATGCCTTGGCATATCATGAACGAGTTGGGAGTTTCGTGCATTGAAACCAAAGAAAAGTGTTATTCACTTGAGTCAAATCTGGTGTTGTTGGTCAGTCAAAGGTATTTGCAAGATCATGATCGGCCAAAAAGTTGTGATATGTAAGTGATATGATGGCCCATGTGGTTGACGACTTTTTTTTTACCCAAAATTGATGAAATGAAAAGGGTTTTTAAAGGAGATTCTCATCTTTCCACCAATATAAATTATGCTTCACTTTGAATTTAATAAATAATTATTATTCATTTTCTATTTGAATTATGACTAAAGTCTTGATTGATAGGCTGATTGAAAAGCATATATAGCTTTCAAACGGTATCACATTTTTTGAATCTAAAACATGCGTCACATTCTATGCTTCACATACTATAGGATTTAAAAAAAATGAATTTCATGAAGTTTTTACCAAGTTAAGGTGGTCAAACATACAATTTTTTATATTTTTAAAAAAGTTGGAATAAAAAATTCATAATTAATTATTTAATTGGAAAAAAATTACGAAAAAATATGCATCACATCGAGACATGAGTCCTCTACTTATATCTAAAATATTATAAAAAAATGTTATCATTTTATTATGGTTAGGGTGCTTAGACAGACACCTACTCATTTTTTCCCTGAAATTTAAGTAGTACTGCATTGAAATTTCAAATTTTCACCAAATAGATTTTAAAAAAAAACCTAGTAGTTTAGAAACTACATTAAATTTGCTACAAATTCTATTCTTACATATTTTGGAAATAATATAGATAACTTATTCAAATTTTTACGTCAAGTTTCCTAACTCTGATTTTCTGAATTTTCATTGCCACTTAAGGGCCTATTTTTTCCATGATGATTCTGCACATACCCTCAACTAAAATATGCACAAGTGAGGCTAGCATCTTGTCCTAAAAATAAAATTATGATGACTATCTTGATCATTGACATTCCTACCAGTTACGGGATGTTGCTCAGTAGGAGTTTCTGCAAAGACCTCGAAGGTGAAATTCAATTGGATTGGTTGTTTGCAACAATTCCATTGAAGAAGGGCACTTTCAAGATGGAGCCTGAGGAAAAGTCAAGGTTCATGGTGGTGAAGTTCCAAGTCCCACATGCACAAGTGTTATATCAAGACAGGGGTCCGGGGACATATGCTATGATATCTGATGTAACAAAAGACTGTCATAATTTTGCACTTTCCATAAATACATCATATGAAGAATCAAAGGTGTGGATGATGTAGTTCAACGATAGTTGCTCAACATCAGGTTCAGGAGTGGGAGTGGTGATCGCCTCTCCCGAAGGTCGTTTATATCCATTCACATATAGGTTGCAATTTGAATGCACCAATAACACTGCTGAATACAAGGCACTCTTGTTAGGTCTCAAGAATGCCAAGGATATGGGGATCAAACTACTTAGAGTTGAAGGAGATGCAGAGCTAATTGTTAAACAATTCAGGGAGAAGTTTCAAGTTAGAAAGAATCACCTTCAATCCTATAGACAAAGGGTGTGGAATGCCATCGATTGATTCGATGCTTTTGACATCAAGTACATTCCAAGAACGAACAATAGCAGAGCTGATGCCCTTGCAGTGTCAACTGCTCTTTTCATGCCGCATTCTAAATTTTATCAGAATTATTTTGCTATTGAGTTGATCTACAGGCAAGCTGTACCAGATAATTTAGAAAATTGGCAAGTCTTTGATGACGATGATGAAATTGAAGAATTTCTCTTCATGGGAGATAAATATAATTAATTGTTCTTTGAAGGAAGTTCTATTCCTTTCAGAGAGTCAATTATAGAAGAATATGAAGCTACAAACTTTGGGATCATTCAGTTGAGAGGAAATCAAATTCCTAAGGGTTTCATTTCTTTAGAGGATATTTTTGACTGGCATGACCAATACATCCAAGATCAGAAGATGTCACATGTTAATACTTATGCAGAGCATTACCAAGTGAGCATCGGCACTGAAGACAAGCCTCAACTTGTTAATCTAGGCAAGTGTTGTACTCCAGAAGAAGCTAAGTTCACTGCCTTGTTCAAACAATACAAGGATGTATTTTCGTGGTCTTGTGAAGACTTGAAGGTCTGCACACCCATAGAATTGTCACATACAATTCCTTTGAAGTCTGATGTCAAGCCTTTCAGGAAAAAGAAGAAATATTATAATCCATGGATTCAAGATACTATCTACTTAGAGATTCAGAATATGGTGGACTCGAAGATAATTTTTCTAATTCATCACTCCACCTGGGTGTCTAATATTGTTCTTGTGCACAAAAAGAATGGTGAAATTAGAATTTGCATGGATTTCAGGAACTTGAATCAATTATCCTTGAAGGACAATTACCCCTTACCAATCATGGAGCATACCTTGCAGACAGTCACCGCATCAGAGATTCTATCACTTCTTGATGGTTTTTCCGGTTACAATCAAATTGTAGTGGCAAAGGAGGATCAAATCAAAATAGATTTCACCACACCATGGGGAACATTCCAGCTAAGGGTTCCCTACATAGTTTTTGGTGCTATTTTTTAAAGGGCCATAGATTTGGCATTTGGGTCCATCTCAAGAACAAAATAATAGTTGTCTATCCTGATGACTTAACTGTCTTCTCATATAAATGGAGAGACCACTTTTCACATCTCGTGAAAGTGTTCGAAAGATGTAGGTATCACAAGATCTCATTGAATCCTAAAAAGACTATCTTTGCGGTGACAGAGGGAAAGCTACTTGGCCATATCGTTTCTAAAGAGGGGACCAAAATTGACCCAAATCGAGTGGATTCAATTGAGAACCCATCTCTTCGAACCAACAAAACACAAGTGCATTATGTTTTCGGGAAAGTCAAATTTATCCGGAGGTTTGTACCAGATTTTTCATAGCTAGCGAAGGAGATCTCAGCTATGATGAAAAGGATGTCCACTTTCATATGGACAGAAGAAGGAAAGTAGACCTTTATTAAAATCAAAGAAGCTATTGCTAATGCACCAACATTGGTTCATCCTAACTTTGAGAAGGATTTTATCGTTTATTGTTATGCGTTAGAACACACTTTGTCTGCTATATTGACTCAGAATCTCAACGAAGAAGGAGAATCTCCAATTGCTTTTATGAGCACTAGTTTTAAAGATAGTGAATCACGCTATTCTCAAATTGAGAAGAATGCGTATGTTTTGGTTAGAGTTGTTAAAGGTTTTAGGTTTTATATCTTGAATTCCCATACAATGGTGTTTGTCACCAATCCAGCAGTGAAAAGTGTGCTAACTCAATAGGAGATGGGCATGAAAAGAGGAAATTGGATCGCAAAAGTTCAAGAACATGATCTAGAGATCAAGCCAACCAAGCTCGTCTGTGGGCAAGGTATTTTTCAGTATTTGGTGCAAGATGAAGATCAAAAGTATCAAAGCAATGGTGGAATTGAAACTGAACCTGAAGAGGACCTTCCTTTGGTCCTATTGGTTGATTATGCAGAGGAATGGTACACAACCTTGTGGTATTATCCAACTTATGGAGAATGTCCACGTCACATGGACAAACAACAGAAGAGAAATTTGAAGTTGAAAGCACAGAACTTTGTGCTTGTCAATAACGTTTTGTACAAGTGTGGCCTTGATGGAACTTTCATGTTATGCATCGACAAAGACCAACAATAGAGATTGTTGGATGCTTTTCATAGTCAAGCGTGCGGTGGTAACTTCTCATCGAGAGTCAGTGCATTCAAGATCCTATGAGCATGGTTCTATTGGCCAACCATGTTTCATGACGCATATGAATGGGTGTATAGGTGTCAAACCTATCAACAATTTGCTAGCAAAGTCAGATTGGTGGCTACTCCACTCAAGCCAGTGATTATTGATGCTCCATTTCAGCAATGGGGTATTGATTTCATAGGTCCTATCAACCCACATTCCAGTAAGGGGCATGTCTATGTCCTTATGGTGACTGATTATTTCACAAAATGGGTTGAAGCTGTTCCTACCAAGAGAGCTAATTTTGAAGTTGTTTGTGACTTTTTGAAGGAGAACATCATTTCATGCTTCGGGGTGCCTTGCAAAATTGTGGTTGATAATGTAACATGTTTCTCATCAGAGGAACTACTAAATTTTTGTTTTGATCATGGCATCACGCTGTCACATTCATCAGATTATTACCCACAAGGTAATGGATAGGCCAAATCTTCAAACAAGAATATAGTCACAATCGTGTGAAAGTCGGTTGACTCAAATCAGAAAGCTTGGCACATAAAGATATATGATGCTCTTTGGGCAGATAGAATCACTCCAAAAAGAGCCATTGACACTTCACCTTTTATACTTTTGTATGATACAAAAGAAATGTTACCCATTACATTGGAGTTGTCCACCTTACAGCTGGAATCCATAGTGGAGGATAGAGAGTTCAAAGATCTAATCAAGAAGAGGATTTTGTACCTAATGAATCTAGAAGAGGAAAAGGTGGAGGTCGTCAATAGAATCACTAAGCATCAAGAGCGAGTGAAGAATATTTTTGATAAGAATGCTCATCAGAGAGACTTCGAGATTGGAGATCAAGTCCTGTTATGGGAAAAAATGCATGAGCCTAAAGGAATGCATGGAAAGTTTTATTCCTTGTGGCTAGGGCCCTTCCAGATCCATGAATCAAGAGGAGAGAACGCATACAATCTCTCACATCAAGATGGAAGGCTTTTCTCGCTGCCATACATCGGGAAATATCTCAAGAACTTCATCCCTATGGGGGAGGAGTGATTTTTTTGTGAATAATTTGTTTATTCTTTTTTGTTATGTAGTTATGTGTTTCCTCGTTTCGTGAAGTTATGTAGTGTTTTAGGTGATTTAGGTAGTCTTGTTATAGGTGATTAGGAAGAAAGTCCTAACTCCAATGTCCAATGGATAAGTCACTGGCCTACAAAATCTTAGAGATTCCTGGATTCTCCTATGTCATAGGTATCCAACATGGTCACCAGACGGAGCCTAATGTTGTACCCAAACCAAATTTTTTTCTTCATTAAGGCATTTTGCTTAAAATGGTTTAAACCTTGTAAAAATGATGTCAAAACGTGAGCTTCAGTGATGTTTTCAAATCCAAAATTTCAAGAAATTGGCTAAGTCTAGAAAGAGACTCCTAAAGTCAAAGGTTGAATTTTTGAACTCAAGAGAAGTGGCGACCTTTAAAGGTGGAGACAATTAATTGAAATTGACTCTTTAGTTCAACTCTTTTCAAGTCGACTTCTTCTTGACTTATTTTTTCTTGTAGCTAGGCGACTTCTTATTGCATGCACAAGTTGACTGAAGTGTTGAAGGTGGTGCCCTAATGAGGGAATATTTTTCAATCAATTAACTGTTTTGAGGACTAGTTACAAGCTAGGCATTGGTTTTGGAGGTCCAATTAGAAGACTAGTGCCATTTTCAAGATAATGCATGCATTTAAGATGCCTTTGATGATAAATTTTTATTTATTAAGGCATAGGCGTCCATTATTTTTCATTACAGGTGAGATAAAACACGTCTTTCTTGAGAAAATAAAGATTTGAAGGTGCTACAGGTGACAGAATTCAACGTTCTTTTGCAGAGCCAGGTCCAGACTGTTCAAAGGAAGAATATTACAGACTTTATTTTTCAAATGCAATCAGGCTACATCAAATCCAATTCAAGCATAGGCGACTTTTATAGAAGCAAAAACACAAAAACTTCTATCTTCTGTCTAAAAATTCTTCTATTCTCGTCTTAGGTATTCTCCTGCATGTCAAAGTAAATGGTGAAATTTTCAGAAATAGATCATCTGGGTTCACATATTTTAGCGGCAGTAGCAAAACCCATGTCTTAGATTTTTTTTTGAGAAAATTGCCTCGCTGGCTCAATTCTGGAGCACTATGCTTTTTTCTGAAGATCTCTTTGCATGTGGGCATAAAACTAATTTTTTCCAAAATTAAATCATCTTGGTTGGCTTAGAATTCCATTGCCTACAAAACCCATGTTTTAGATTTTCTCGAAAAAATTGCCCTGAGAGCCCCTACAGCCCCTATAGTTCTCGACTGAAACCCTTTTGCGTGCCTTGCTAAAACTCACTTTTTCAAATTTCTGACGATCTGGGTTTTTTTAGAATTCAATTCTCTACAAAACCCATGTCTCAGATTAGTTCTGAAAAACTTTACCTCAAACGGCTATTTTTAGCCTATCCTAGAATTTTTTTCAGCTATTTCTAAAAGTTCTCCGAACATACCCAAATTTATAGTCAAAAATCTAGATTTTCAAAATGCAATGCAACCCCATAGATTACAAGGCCAAATTGGTCTTTGTGCATGACTTTTTGAAAACTGTCGATACAGACTTGGGTCATGTCTATCTTGTGGTCAATTTGAGCACGTTGGAGGGTACAAGCAGCACCACAATCATAAATCTTGAGTGTTTTGGGTTGCTGGCAGCAACTTCTATTCCTACCATGGTTTTCAATCTCGAGTTTGTGATTGATTGCATCAAGCATTATGACTCACCTTAGAGACAAATCAGATCAATCGATGGGAGAGCTGTTTGTAGCCTCAAGCCAAGGGATGTTGAGAAGTGTTTTGCTACTCCTCGCTCAGACAATTTTGTTGTATCTATTCCAGATTATGATAGGATATGGGAAGAAGACAAAGACAAATCACAGAGAAAAGTTGCTCAATGATGGTTAAAAATTTAGAAGACTAATATGCCGAAGAAGGACAGGCGTGGTGAGTTCAAGGACGAGATTTCTATCTTAATAACTTTTCTCAACCGGGTGTCAGGTCAGGAGGAAGCAAATATTTTCTAACCGTGGATGTTCTATATCATCTCTGGAATTATCGACAAAAAGGAAAACTTTGACTGGGCAATGTTTATCAGCGAGTATCTTCACCAACAAATTACAAAGTTCCTTAAAATTCACGAGTTTCACATGGTGTCTTTTCTAGTCTACTAGATTGTGTTTCAAGGAAATTATAGAACCTTGAAAACTAATGGAACTCTTTGCATTCAGCGTGTTCACGAGTATTAAATTCACAGTTGAAATTTTCAAAGCTGGACAAGATTTTAAGGTGGTGAATGATCACTTTCTCATGAAGACAATCAGCGATTTCAATAATGAGATGCATATCAAGATTTCACCAGAGGAAAAATCAGTGATGGAGAGTTGGGTGGATTGGTTCATTCAATTCCCTACTTTCACATATGTCTAAGTGTATGGTTACATCGGAGAACCTCAGATGCTACCGAGATATCCGTCAAACAAGGTCCTATTTATGGAATTTCTAAGACAAGCTCAAGAAGTTCACTCTTTTCTTTGTAATCGGGACAAGCCGACATTCACCTTTCCTTTCGGATTGGGTATTTACAAGTGCAAGGATGTTGTTGATTGCAAGTTAATGACGAATGAGTTAGAATAACTCTGTCTTAAGTATCTCACTCAGAGGCGTACTTATGATCCTTTGGGTCATTATTCAACATGGTTGGAGCGAATTAATTCACATAGGGCAACGCTTGAGGATTTTTGGGTCAACAACGAGGATGACTTTGAAGTCCGTTGACATCATTACTAGAGACTTACTATCCCACAGCTTGCTGATTTCCTGTCAGAAGATGTGGAGGGTTTGTCCGATGATGACAGAGAGGTACTACTCAAATCATTCATTAAAGACCAATTTGCTTGCTAGCCACTTCGCCAACCAGATTGGTATGTCAAGGAGAATAATTCAATTGAGGACTTGTTGAAATCAGTTATTAAGACGAGCATGTACTCCTTGGATAGAAAGAGAAGTCAAAGGATAGTTCCAATTCCAGATCCACCAATAGGGTTTTCTTCACTTCCTTCTACTTCTAGGTCAAGGCCTCGAGTCAAAGTTATCTTGAAGCCGCTTGAAGGTGTCAAGGTTAGTGGGAATTTGAAGGGGAAAAAAATCACTAAGCAGAAGCAGGTTGAGAAAGCAACAAAAGTCACAGTGAAGGCAGTGGTTCAAGCTGAGGTTGATTCATCATCTCCTGGTCCACCACTTTCTCCACGGTCATCTCCTATCAACATTGATTTAGAGCTTGAATCTCCAGTACATGATACTTTCATTCCAGTTGATCCACCAGTGGTTGACACAACAAGAGAAGTTTCTCCTCGAGAGTAAAACATTGATCACTCGTGTTCGCTTGAGAGGTCTTTGGGCAGAGAGAGGCGTAGGCCTTCATATTATCTTGACTTGTCTGAGTTTGGAAATCCTTATCAGGATAGGTTGAGGAAGAGAGTCAAGAAATAGGTGCACATTGAGAAGACTCTTGAAGAAGAGATCGTCATTGAAGTTGCTACACCACCAAAGGGAAAGAACCTGGATGAAGTTGAGGTTGGTGATTTCACCTTCATCAAAGAAAATCTTGGTAGGAGCACTCAACACGTGGACGTGAGCCTTTTCAAGGTCGTCGTGAGCAATCTGGAAGAACGAGTCATGAAGGATGAAGAAGATAAGACAAACCTCAAGGCTGAGATCAGGCAGCTCCAATAGTACATCTTAGATCTACTTCATGGAAATGTAGGATAGGCACCTATACTCCCACAACTTCAAGAGACACCTACAAATCAGCAAATCCTTGGTCGGTTAGTTAATTGGGGGAAGCTTTTAGACAACTGGATTAAAGAATTCATCATTTCTAGTAGACACCTCCTCATAGAATTATATCAGTTGAGGGTTGAGGCACATGATCTTCATCAGAAGATTTTGGATCTCGAGATATTCATAGCAAAATATAAGCCGAAAGACTTGATACTCATATCTCAGCTGGCAGTTGCTCATGACGCCATTGTAGAAGAAGAAGATAAAAAGAAGGTTTGTACTTGGAGAGAACAACATCTTTTCAAAGCGGAAACATATTCAATAGAATCGAGCATCAAAGATGGACGCACTCCAGGAGAATTTTTTTTCTGCTCTCAGACTTATCAACGAGTTCATCACCCAGATCGCATGCCACTATCAACGCAAGGATGGTACATGCGCTGAGTTAGAGGCAGTACAGGCTAAGTTCAAGAAATTGGTTTGTGATAATCTAGGTGGAGATCCTGAGGCATCCAAGTTGGATAAATTCTAAGTGATGACTACCAGCTTCAACAAGGAAAACGCAAAAGTCAGAGACAATCAGAGGGCGATCAAGGATGCAAAGAAGGAGTTGAATAGGAAGTTCATCATCGTGGATAGTGTCAGAGTGCCAGATGATGATATGATTGATAGGTTCGTGGATGAGGTGATAGATAGAGAGGGCTTTTAGTAGACAACCAATTGGATCCTAAAGCTATTTACGAGGATGAGTCAGAAGCAATAGTTAACTCAACTTCATTTTTTGAGTTCTCATTGTTGATCTCATGCATGCCTATCTCATTCTTGGAGATATCTTCACAGGAGGATGGAATTTTAGTTAGGAACAAGTTGACTAATGTTAGTTATCAGTTAGCATTCATTTCAATAAGGACGTGCATGTTTCACATATCTATTTAGTCTAGTCTTGTTTCGGTTAACTGATAGTAGCTTTTCAATTAACTGTATAGTTTCATTTATTTAGACTTAGCAATAAAATATTGCATTCTTGCGAGACTGTAGTTGACTCGAGGTGATTTTAGGGTTCCCTACACCTTTGATGTCTATAAATAAGAGCATCCTTGCTCATTTGTAATTAAATTTTTCACGCAATAGTAATACATGTTGCCCGACCTTGCTTGAAATATTGTTCTATATTTGTTCATGAGCTTTTATAGTGATGATAAATAGTTGTGCCACCTTGCCTGAATGTTACTATCATGATACTTGTTCACCTTAGTTAAATATAATGGCTAGTTTGATCCTTTATTGTATGCTTGTCTTGCCAATGCAATTTTCTGTCTTAGTTGGTTATCTTATGTTATGTTAATAGTTGTTCTTTCAATCTACGCCTCAAGATAGGGGTTCCTCCTCCATGGAAATTTAGAAAGAAGAATTATTGTTTAAGTTTTGTTGTGAATAAGCTTGTTGCATATTTATGCCTCTAATAGTTGTTCCTCCTCCTTGAAAATTTGGTGATTGAGGTTATCATTTGATGTCATTCCTAATAAACTTCATTTCAATCTACACCTCAGATAGGGGTCGCTCCTCCTTGGAAATCCTTTTGTAGATGTTATCGTATAATCACATTCCTGCTCCTAATTCATCATGCTCTATTTTTCTTGAGGGAATAGTATAGATTAAAGCATTTAGTTAGTTGCAATTAGGATCTACAAAACCAAAGAAAACCCTTAGCTACAACATTCTTGGTTTCCTTAACCTTGTGCCTCTGGGTATGTGCAGGATCATGATGGGCCAAAAAGTGGCGATATGTAAGTGATTTGATGACCCATGTGGCTGACGACCTTTTTTTTACCCAAAATTGATGAAACGAAAAGGGTTTTTAAAGGAGATTCTCAGCTTTCCACCAATATAAATTATGCTTTACTTTGAATTTAATAAATAATTATTATTCATTTTCTATTTGAATTACAACTAAAGTCCTGATTGATAGGTTGATTGAAAAATATCTATAGCTTTCAAATGGTACCACATTTTTTGAATCTAAAATATGCATCACATTCTATGCTTCAAATACTATAGGATTAAAAAAAAAAGAATTTAATTTCATGAAGTTTTGAACAAGTTAAGGTGGTCAGACATACAAGTTTTTATATTTTTTAAAAGTTGTAATAAAAATATCATAATTAATTATTTGCTTGGAAAAAAAATTACAAACAAATATGCATCACATCGGGACATGGGTCCTCTACTTATATCTAAAATATTATAAAAAAATATTATCATTTTATTGTGGTTAGGGTGGTTAGACATACACCTACTTCTTATTTTTTCCCTGAAATTTAAGTACTATTGAATTGAAATTTCAAATTTTCATCAAATAGATTTTTTTATTTTTAAAATAAACCTAGTAGTTTAGAAACTAAATTCAATTTTCTACAGATTTTATTCTTACATATTTTTGAAATAATATAGATAACTTATTCAAATTTTTATGTCAAATTGCCTAACTCTAATTTTTCTGAATTTATTGCCACTTAAGGACCTATTTTTTCCATGATGATCCTGCACATACCCCTCTACCAGCTGAGTCAAAAATATAAGATTTAGATCATTTACTTTTCACGTATATCAGCAAAAGAGAGAGCTTCCCCTCCTAATTTTGAGATCAGTCATTATGCACTGTGCATAACTGTCTATACCAACTCGCACTTCGGAAGTGCTAGTTGTTACGCCAACAAATCTATCACCACTTTCCTCTATAGTTTTCACTCTCAACCATTCAGGACTCCGCACACCTACAATGATACTTTCAAGTTTCTCACTTACGTTTCCAACTCTATTCTTTCCAACCCTCAATTGATCAAGACTCTGCACACCTACAACGACACTTTTGAGCTTCACTCACACTTCCTCAATCCATAGATTCTATCACAATATGCATCATGGTTGGTAGCTTGCTTATGCCCCCAAAACCTCTATTCACTTCCCCCTCCACCCATAGGTCCTATTAGGTCCTATTGCAAACTTCCTCTGAGTCGACGCTCTACTCACATGCTTAGAACCTCTGACTTTGATACCATTTAATGAAGAGATAAAAGACACACTTCCAAATTATCACACAAATTTGAAAAAATCTTAGATTACACCATATTCCATAAGTGATAAACACTAAATCAACAACTTTATATGTTGATTTAAAAATCGATTACAATTGCATCACTGCATACTCAAATTTGAAAGTAAATAAAACAACTTTATTTATGATTCCACGAAAATAAATTATCTCAACCTCTTGGGCAACTTCATTTCTGATTTGCATTCCTCTTTCTGCAACCTCGTCATATCTTTTTCCATAACATCCTTGTTTTCCTACCAATATTAATCTACTGTTACTCATTAATGTCGCATCTATGTTCCAGTCAAAACTCCATTCGTTTCCATTTCTACATGGTTTCTCCTTTGATTTTTTCATCCCCAGTTTTGGATATTTTTAGGCACGTGTGCGACTCCTTCATAACCGCCATGCGTACTCAATTCGCCCTCCAATTTCCTTTGCACAAGTTGCATTCATTATTTTCTACGCTATCTCCCATTCATCAACTCAATGAGAGTTCTTTGCCAAATTTATTCATCCTACCAGGCCGCCCATTCCTCCCTTATTCCTTCGCTATGATTCATGGAAAAACAACGTGCCAACATCTACGTTGCCTTCCAAACGTAAGCTATCTTTCCTCAATCTATGTGCCCTTATTAATTCTAGTCTCCTTTACATTGATTAGAATTTTCTTGGCATTGGCATCAGCGTCGAATAGTTTCTCCTTATGACTATCCCTTCTTTGGCATGTCCAAATTTCCATAGCCCATTTTACCACATTCTCATTCGCCCTCCATAGATATCGATTTTCTTTAAATTTTAATCTATTCAAAGCTTACTTACAGCACCTCCATTCCTTTCTCTCTCTTTCATGTCTCAATCTGCATTTAATTAAGCATCTTTCTAAACCATTCAACTCAAAGAGCTCACCTTATTTCGTCTTGCATCGAGGTCACATGCCATACTCCTTTTCATGCCAACTCTCCTTTAGTGTTGGTTTCTTTTTACAAACGTTAATTTTTGTTCAACTTTGACCCATCGATGGAAGAAGGAAATTATCTCCAACAACTTACCTCTATCATGCCACCTCTATTATTTTATGCATCAAATTTCAAAATAAAATGGTTGGGTTACTTCACTGTAGATCCATAATGATTTAATCTTTCACCGATTTTTGTCTTTCATGTCTTTGGCATAGCCATGAAGGGGCTTCAACATATTTTCCTGTCTAATGGAGCCCCTTATCTCTTGCACCTGTTCTTGTCTCCTCTTCCTATATTATCTCATGGTGTTCCCCTCTCATTTTCAATGACTCCACCGTAATTCATACTCTTTGTCATTTGAACTTTTGACTCTTCCAATTTCAAAGTGGCCTTTCAGAATTATTTATGTCAATCCCACTAAGAAGAAACATGAAAATATAACAATTTACTTATTTCTTGCAATTAACTAATAAAATGAATAGTTTGAGAGGACTATGATTGCAAAAGTGTGAGTCACAATAATATGACGTTTGTCAATTAATGATTGTAGTGTAGAAAAATGTATCCCAAGTTACATTTTCACACTTGTTTGGGTCCTGTCTATTAAAACATGGTTTCTTTAGGTGTTAATTGGTCCTATTTTTCATTCACAAGCCTTAATGTATTTTTCTAAGGATAATCCCGATAATTAACAAATAAAAAATAATAATTTAATGTTTTTGGTTATGTGTTCTAGATCTAAAGATCTAGGAATCATACGCCACCTTGGACATATGGGTCCCACCTAGGTCTTGAGACCTGATTTTAATGTTGCATTAAACAAGACACTTCTTGAAATCTATGTCCCAGGTTTAAGCCATTGGGACACCCAACCTAGCATATGAGTTTTGCCTTAACTTGGACCTATTTTAAATCAAATTCTTGGTGGGATTTTATTATCTTAGATCTGATTTCAGTTTGTAGTGTTGTAATTTTGGGAAATTTGGCATAAACAATTATAAATACAAGGTTATTTCACACAATTTATAGACTAGAAAATTCAAGTGATCTTATGAGAATTCAAGTGAGAATTTTACAAGAGCATTCAAGAGAATATTATTAAGGATACAAAGCTACATTCAAGATTCAACCATCATGTCAAATTATTCATGCATCATGTGTGTTTGTGAGCTAACATTTGTGATGTAGGTTTTATGATTCAAGTCAAGAATTCAAGACAAATCTTCAAGCATTCAATCAAGAGTCAAGATCTGCATTTCCGCTAGTCATTTCACACAAGTTTGCAGACTTTATCTCAAGGTTTTGGTGAGTTACAACATTGCATTTGTTAATTCATCTTTCCTTCATGTTTTTTCATTTCATTTCAAGATTTAATTACCAATTGGTCAAATCCCTATTCCATTACAAAACAATATTTTCCCCTCTTTGATGTGTGATTTCCATATTTATGTTGAAGATCCATTGAAGAGCAAGATTGAAGAAAGTTATAAAAGTTGTCAAAGTTGTCAAGAAGTTGTCAAGAAGTTGTCATCTTCACGGAAACCCACCTATAGGCAAGAAATCAAACTTTTAGACTTAAAGATTGAACAAGAAGGAAGCTACAAAAGATCACTAGAGGCTACAGAAATATCAGTCAAACCCTAGTAACGAGACTAAATCACCCCTCTAGGTTTATGAGTCCCAGTACAACCCTTTTGACATCTTTCTATAGATCCTAAACATTCACCAAAATATTCCAGATTTTGCCCAGATTCCTATAGCAGGACTAAATCGCCCAAATTGGCGTATCAGTCCCAGTACACCTTAAAACAGTAACTTCTAGGGTTTTCAAACCTTTTTTTGACCTTTACATTCTTCCAAGTACTTTTTTGTTCTATGTTGTTTTTCAATTTGATTTAATGCTTTCAAGCTTCTAGGGTTTTATGCATAAGAGTTTGCATTTCTCCTTTCAAACTGCATTTAAATGGTGAACCCTTGTCTAATCACACAAGGAAACCCCTAGCCCATTCCTTAATCAAGTCACTTGGTTGAGGGATCTTGGTTTCATAATGAAATAAAGTGTGAAATAGGTCCCAAAGTTCCATCTCCTAAAAGGTGGACACCTCATTTCCTTTGGTTCATTTTGGTGAACCCGACCTTTAGACCCTTGAATTTCTAATTTGGAGAATATTGTAAGTCCTAGATCTAGTGCATTAACTTTGCATTAGATTTGCATTAGTTGACTTGCATTCAAGGCTTCTAAATCTTGCATTAGTGAAAAGTGCATATAGGTTGCATTTTTGCATTTTGCATCATTCAATTTCATTAGAAAACTATACTTGCAAATAGTCATTTGAGTATACAACTTAGACACCTTAAAATCAACTCAAAATTTGTTGAATTTGGTTTAAAACCCTAATCTGGGACACATTCACCCACCTGGGCGATTTATCCCCTTTATAGGTTGTTTTTCCAAATTTCTAGGTATTTTGTGTTGTATGCTTTTCACTATTTCAACTAGCCAAAAACCCTCATTGGGACTCATTCGCCCACCTAGGCGATTTATTCCCGAATCAGGTCTAAATCTACATTTTACAACATTTAAAAACTTCATTTATGTGCTTCTATTTGTTGCTATTGTCAGATCCCTATTTTAGTTTGTTGATTTTTTGTTTCATTCATTTCATTAGACCTAGCTAAATTGGGTTCATTTAGTACATTGCTTAATTTCAAAATTGTATTTACAATTTTCTTTTTAGATTATTGCATAGTGTAATCAACAAGTTACCTTGTTTAGAATCTAAATATTGCATTTTCATATTTCATTCTAGGTCATTGCATTGCATTTCATCATGGAGGTATGCTTTGGTAAGTTTTGGATGTCTTTTAAATCATTAGTGGATGTATCAAGCTATGTTTTTGGAAATGATCCTAATGCAATTGAATCCACTCATACTTGACAATCAACTCCTAATACTAGGGATAACTTTAAGAAATCCCCCCTCGGCAAAGGTGTAAAATCCTGGCGAATCTTTCCTTTTATTTGAAAAAGAAAATAAAATTTCTTGGCGAATTATGCACAGTATTAAATTTTTTGTAAACTCCTAACGAATCTTCATGAATAATTGGTAAAAATAATAATCACAATGGCGAATCCCAGTGAATAATCACTAAAAATATTAATTACAATAGCGAATCTCTCCTTTAAAATAAGATATTGTATACCTCTATTACATACATATAAACATATATAGGTCTATTGTCTAAATAATTGTATTTAATTGGTATTTATAATTATGCAAATATACAAATGATATTTATAATACATATGTGAAGAAAGAAAGGGTGTGGAAATGCCTTCCTAATGCAAAATCCTCAGGAAATAAGTGTAGAAGAAACCATTCATTTAACAAGTTATAGTCATTGAGATGCACATCCATAGAACAAAAGAATAGACAAATTATCACACATAGAGATAACACTAGATTTACGTGGGAAAACCCTTACAGGAGAAAAACCCACACACCAAGTAAAGTCACTTTGTATTAAAATAAATAAATTACACACAGAGTTACAAACTCCACTCTAGGTGTTAAATCACAATAGAATACATTTCCTTGATAGACCTCTTTCAAAGATACCAATTACAGTCGCTCTCACACACTGTTCGCTTATAGATCTCTCTACCTCAGTTAGGTTTTCATCGTGCTAACTTCACCAAAAGTCTTCCTTTGTCTCAAGCCACTCACACCACCATCCAACATTCATCGATCCATTCGGTTAATGAGAATATTACCATATTTTCTCTTTGTCAATCCCTCGAATCAAATCATGCATTTAATGCAAATATATCGCTATTAGGAAATACAACTTTTGGTCCAATGATTTTTGATTCACAATAGCGATGTAAAATCAATGAATGAATTTGTGCCGCGTTACATCACTCATCTACTGCTTTTGACTATTGTCCCATTCAGGTTCACCAAATCAACCATCACCATATCGGAGGGACACCAATTTTTCTCCCACTGATAAAAGAAAGTCCCACCGATATCCTCTTTACAACTTATCAACTCATCCCATGTGGTCCCCACCATCCACACAACATCCATGTCATTTTCGTACAACTAACGTCACTTTCCACGCATACCGGTCCCACCATCCATCAGTTATGTTGCTATGTCACTAAAAAACCAAACTTCACAACCTCAATATCGGAGGTTATGAATCTCTCAAAACTTGTGACATGTTGATCTCTATGTCGCCAAGTCAGGAGAAACTGTAACTTCACAACCTCCATCGAAGGTTAGGAATTCTCCAAAACCTATGACATGGCGATAACAAAGGGAAGCTCAATTTTACCAAGTTATGAACTTTTAAAACCCCATGACTTAGGTTTCAAAGTTCTAGATTTTGGTGATAGTCCGACAATGAAGGCCAACAAAGGAAAAATGACAAGTCTTTAAGAGATGTTCAAGCTAGCAAGTTGACGCATTTTTTCCAACAAGCTCCCACTTGATGAAGACTTACTAGCTTCCTCTAAACTTAAAGTTATTGAAAGTCATAGGTCCCAAGGCCCATTGAACTGGCACACCACATATACTTTTCTATGCTCACAAGCTTTGTCAATGCATCAACGACATTCTCTAGAGTATCCACTTTTTCAAGATTAACCTTTCCATCCTCCACCATATCACGAATGAAATGATACTGAACATTGATATGCTTTATCCTGGCATGGAAAGTGGGATTTTTTTCCAAACAAATAGCACTTTAACTGTCACAACAAATCATAATTTGCTCTGCATTAAACCCAACATCAAAACACAAACGTCTAATCCAAATGGCTTATTTGCAGGCATGTGTTTTTATCATATACTTCGCCTTAGTAGTAGATAAAGTGACTACATCCTGCCACTTGCTCATCCAACTCATTGCACCAACAAATAACATGAATATGTATCCATTGGTGGATCTTTGGTTGTCAATGTCCACTGCCCAATCAGAATCCACATACCCACGAATTCTAAGAGACCTTTGTAATCCAAATGAGTTTCCATGATAACACAAAGCATACTTTGAGGTACCCTTGAAATATCTGAAAACTCTCTTCATAGCATCCCAATGTGGTCTTCCTGGATTAGCCATAAACCGACTAAGTACTCCCACTGCTTGGGCAATGTCTAGCTCATTACAAACCATTGGGTATATTAAGCTACCAACTGCACTTGCATAAGGCACCTTGGTCATGTCCTCCATCTTAGTAGGAGACTTCAAACAATATTCAATAGATAGTTTTGTTCCCTACAACAAGAGAACAACTAACTTCTTGCAATCCATCATATCAAAATCTCTCAAGGATAGTACTAACATACTTTCTCTAGCTGAGCCAAAGCTTTCTACTTCCCCTATCCCTTCTGATTTCCATTCCTAGAATATACCTTGTTGCACCTAAATATTTCATTTCAAACTATGTTGACAATTGAGATTTTAAAATAGAAATCATACCCTTACCATTCCCAAAGAATAACATATCATCAACGTATAGGGAAATAATAAGCAAACGATCATTTTCAGTTTTGTAATAAACACAATGATCTTATTTTGATCTCATGAATCCCAATGACAACACAAAGGTGTCAAAATTTTGGTACCACATTTTAGGCGATTGCTTCAAACCATACATAGATTTCTTTAACTTGCAAACCACATTCTCTTTACCTTTTTCAAGGAAGTGCACAGGCTAGGACATATAAATTTCTTCTTCCAACTCTCCATGAAGAAATTTTGTCTTCACATCCATTTTCTCGGTCTCTAAGTCATACGTTGATGCAAGTGACAAAATAAATCAGATAGATGTCATCTTAGCTAAAGGAGAAAAAAAATATCCATAATCAATTCCCTCCACTTAGGAATAGCCTTTCATGACCAACCAAGCTTTATACTTTTCAACACTATCATTCAGACCAACTTTCTTCTTGAATACCCATTTAAAACCAATAAGATTTTTCCCTTCAGGAAAAGGTACCAAATCTCAGGTTTCATTCCTTTTTAATGCCACCATTTCCTCATTCATGGCTTCCAACCAGGAATTTGAATCAGACATATTAATTGCCTCCTTTACAGTCCTAGGCTCATCAGTGCTAGTAATCAAACCATAGGCACAATTTGAATCTAACATGGAAAAACCATACCTTTTAGGTTGCCACTTCTCACGTGTAGACCTCCTCACAGGGCAAGGTTGAGGTTGTGTTTCTTCTTCCTGTTCAAAATTTTCAGAGCTGCTAAAGATCTCCTCAGTATCAGGTACACTTTGAATTCCTAGTTCCTCTTTATCTGGAGTTTGAGGAATTTCAACTACATCATTCTTCTTTTCTCTTTCTTCTATCTCTGACTACAGATCTACTAAAGAAGGTTTTAGCTCCTAAAATATTTCACTTTTGCTGTACACAACCTTCTTAGGAATAGGATTCCAAAGCCTGTATCCTTTCACACCAAATCCATAGTCAATGAAGATACATTTGGCAGTCATGTTCTCCAACTTTGATCTTTTCTCATTCGACACATGTGCATATGCCTCATAGCCAAAGACACGAATATCTCTCAGAGAGGGCTTCTTACCAAACCATGCTTCCAAGGGTGTTTTTTCAACAAGATCCAAACAAGGTGGATGATTTATCAAGTAACATGTTGTAGCCACAACCTCAGCCCAGAAATTATGCTCTAGACCAACACTACTCAAAATACTTCTCACTCTTTCCACTAGTGTCATGTTTAACCTTTTAGAAACTCCATTTTGTTGTGGAGTATAAGGTATAGTTTTATACCTTTTAATCCCATGGTCTTTGTAGTACCTTTCAAAACCTATAAAACAAAATTCACCGCCATTATCCATCCTCAAGAATTTAATTTTTCTTCCAATCTAATTTTCTACCTATCTTGTAAACTCTTTAAACTGACTGAACGCTTTTGATTTACTCTTTAGAAAATACACAAATGCCCTTCTCAAATAATACTCAATAAAAGACATAATATCTAGACTTCGATAACGAAGAAATTTTCACTAGACCAAATACATCATAATGAACCTATCCTTGTAAGCCAAAAGATTTATGAGGACTCAAATAAAATGAAACATGGTGTCGCTTTCCATAAATGCAATGTTCACAAAATTCAAACTCAAGGTTGCAATCAAAAATCCCTTCTACTAGAATTTTATTTTTCAAGGATTTTAAGCCCTTTTCTCCTATGTGGTCGAGTCTATGATGCCATAGCATGGTTTTATCTACTCGGAGTTTCACCTCCAAATATTTTGCACTCAGAGGATCATTTTTCTCCTTCTCTTTATGAGTAGCCTTGCTTAACTTTATAGAGACATTGTTACACTAAATAGCACGTGCATCCATCTTGTACAGAGTACCAATACATACACCCTTGGCTAGCACCATTGAGCCTCTATTCATTTTGCAGCCCTCACTTGAGAAACAAACTTGCATGCCAACATCATTCACCTTACTAATAGAAATTAGGTTACGAGCCAAACTTGGTATGTGCAGTACACCATCAATTCCTTTGATTCTTCCATCAGGGAATTGGATTTTGACTCTTCCATAGCCAACAATTTCAAGATACAAGTCACTTTCCAGGTACACCTTTCCACCAACATACTTTTCATACTTAGTGAACCAATCTCTATGAGATGTCATGTGAAAGGGTGCACCTAAATCAATCAGCCAAACATCATCTGATGCTTGTGTTGCCAAGGCTGCAATGAATCCATCTGCATCACTCTAAGAAGAGTCATTTTTCGAAGAGTTTTTCTTCTTCTCCTTTTTCTCCTCCTTACAATACTTTCAGATATAACCAGTTTGCCTACATTTCTAGCATTTCACCTTGGACTTCTTGTTAGGATACTTTGATCTCCCTTTAGATTTGGATTTAGACTTCTTGTCTTTCTTCTTGCCTCTCTCCTTTGATCTACCCTAAACAGCAAGGGCCTCCTTGGCCATCTCAAAATACTTCCTATGCATTTCTTTCGATAGTAGTGAATCAACCACATCTTCCATCTTAAAGGTGGTTGTCATACTTCCAATAGCCATTACCAGATGATCCCATGTGAGAGGTAAGGAGCATAATAGAAGCATACAATGATACTGATCCTCTATCTTCACACCCACAAAGGCCAACTAAGCAAAATCATATTAAATGAATTCATATGGTCTGCTATAGATGTACCTTCTTCCATCTTCAAGGAGTATAAATTCTTCCTCAGGAACAACTTATCTATTAGAGACTTGACCTGATAAATATCACCAAGTTTCTTCCATAAAGAACTTGCAATCTTCTCCTCAAGGACATTCAGGAGAAAAAAATCGGCCAAACACAGTCTTATCAACCCTCTAGTTTTTCTATCTATGAGGTCCCAATCTTCTTGCTTCATGCCTTGGGGCATAGATCCAGACACAACAATCCAGAGGTCTCTATCCACCAACAAGTCTTCAATTTTGAGTTTCCACAACTCAAAATTGCTTCCATTAAACTTTTCAACTTTTACTCTTCCTGATGTGCTTTCCATATCAAATTGTAAACAAGACAAACATTTTTCTCTACAAGACTCACACTGAATAAAATTAGCACAAAAGATCAGCCCTACCTATAAGGATAACACAACTAGCCAAGCTTTGATACCACTTGTAAGGAAAGAAAGGGTGCAAAAACGCCTTCCTAATGCAAAATCCTCAAGAAAGAAGTGCAGAAGAAACCATTCATTTAACAAGTTACAATCATTGAGATGCACATCCACAAAACAAAATAATATACAAATTATCACACACAAAGATAATACTATATTTACGTGGGAAAACCCTTACGAGAGAAAAACCCACTCACCAAGTAAAGTCACTTTGTATTACAGTAAATAAATTACATATAGAGTTACAGACTCCACTCTGGGTGTTAAATCACAACAGCATACATTTCCTTGATAAACCTCTTTCAGAGATATTGATTACAATCGCTCTCACACACTGATCGCTTATAGATCTCTCTACCTTAGCTAGGTTTTCATCGTGCTAACTTCATCGAAAATCTTCCTTTGTCTCGGGCCACTCACACCACCATCCATCATGCATCAAGCTTCCCAATAGTTAATTCAGTTAAAGATAATATTACCATATTTTCTCTTTGTCAATCCCTCGAGTTAGATCATGCATTTAATGCAAATATATCACTATTAGGAAATACAACTTTTGATCCAATGATTGTTGATTCACAATAGTGATGTAGAATCAATGAATGAATTCATGCCACATAGCAACACATCACTCATCCACCACTTTTGACTATTGTACCATTCGGGCTCACCAAATCAACCATCGCCATATCGGAGGGACACCAATAAAAGAAAGTCTCGTCGATATCCTCTTTACAACCGATCAGCTTGTCTTATGTGGTCCCCACCATCCACATGGCATCCATGTCACTACTGTACAACTAACGTCACCTTCCACACAGAACGGTCCCACCATCCATCGGTTATGTCGCTATGTCACTGAAAAACCAAACTTCACAACCTCAATATCGGAGGTTATGAATTTCTCAAAACCCACGACATGTCGATCTCTATGTCGCCAAGTCGGGAGAAACTCGAACTTCACAACCTCCATCGAAGGTTAGGAATTTTCCAAAACTTATGACATGGTGATAACAAATGGAAGCTCAATGTCACCAAGTTATGAACTTTTAGAACCCCGCGACTTAGGTTTCAAGGTTTTGTATTTCGGCGATAGTCTGATAATGAAGGCCAATAAAGGAAAAACGCCAAGTCTTTAAGAGAGGTTCAAGCCAGCAAGTTGAGGCATATTTTCCAACAACATATACATCTTAAATGATATGTATATATACCATAAACATACATATAGGTCTATCATATTCATACACTCTCTTCCTAATTTATGTATACATCTTATGCTTATATTATATTAATATTTTTAAAGATAAATTTTTTTAAGTATATGCATATGTATCGATATATAAGATGAATATGCTTATTTATTTATATTATTTACATGGAATTATTAATTATATATACCTCTTAAACATGTAATATTGATATTACATATTTGACATATTATGCATTTTGCATATATATTTTACTTAAATGATATATATTTCTAATTAATTTTATATTTATTTATTATAATTCGTCTTTGTTGTCAATAGTGGCATGGTATGATGGTTGAGTTGTTGGTTTTTTATTCTTTCCATCAAGTTTCAAACCCCATTGGGATGTGATTTTTGAGAATTTATATTGGGGATGAGTTCCCCCATTTGTGACCTCATTGGTTCAAAGCTCTGGGTCAAAAGTGTTTACCTCTCTTAATAAAAATAATAATTTGTTTTAGTTTTTAATTATAAAATTTCAATCACATGTAGCCTCCCCCTTCCCCACCCTCCCACTCTATTTTTAACTATTCTTGGTGTGCAAATAATCTTTTTTAACCTACATCTCTTTATTGATGGATCACAAAGTGTGACTCGAAATGTTGATGCAAAATAATTTTTACATAGTTGAATCCAAAAATCACATGCACTAATTATTATGAACTATGAAAATCTAATGTCTTTAATAATTAAGCTACTATATATGTGTGTGTGTGGGTGTGTGGGTGTCTGTGTGTATGTGTATGTGTGAACATTACACTTATATATCTACAAAAGGATATTTTGGATTATTTTAAATGATATTTACATGAGTAGGAGTTGTGAAAACATCAAGTTTTTTGAATAATTTTTTTTGATAAATTGGCTCCAGATTAATGCTACATATATATTTAGTGGAAACTTTTGGTTGAAAAATTTGTGGCTCATATCAAATTTCTAGCTAGAATTAATATAGTTAGACCATATCTTCAACTAAAATTGGCTTCCAATTAAAAAAATTAAATTCACTTATGCTAATAAGTTGACCTAAAGTGTGACACAAAACCTTGAGTGAATTTTTAGCCTAAACTACAAGAATCTTTCTCATTGCAAGAATTATAAGACATATAAAACTTGAGCCTTGTTCTTTTCATATTCAAGTGATCAAGAATGCATCTAAATATATGGGACATTGATACACATGATGTTATGCACATAAATATGATCATCGATAAACATGATAACACCAAAATAATTCAATAGGATTATGAGTTATATATTGAAGATTGGATGACTTGGTATTATGTATCATCCTAAGGCATACACATTTAAATACTCCATACTTCTCATCATGAATATAGAATGGCAACTATGCTCATAGATTCTCAATAGAAATAATTCATTTTTCTACAAAGGTACTTACTTCTCTACAATTGTTATTTTTTTCACATGAAAGACATTAAGAAGTTGAGCTAGTTCAAGTACCCTACCATGTATATGGGTGTCTTAGGAAATTTGGTCATGTTCGTTTTAGTTTCAGTGTGCTTTCATTTTCTTATTTGTTATTTTTTTTTGTTTCAAATTCCTTTCTTATTTCCTATTGTGTTATTTAAACTATATAATCTATGGCCCAATAGATAAAACAATAATTTTTGGTAGAGACCTTAGGTTCCTAATATGTCTACAAAGTCCTTGTCCCTAATTAGAGCCAACTAATTTTATCCTTATTTTTTACCTTGAAATTTTTGAAAATGTTCACACTCGTTAAAATAAAATATGATTCTATTCATTGTTATAAATTCTATCTCAAGTTTTTTGAGTCATATGTGAGAGCCTCTTCATAATTTTATCTTGGTTGAGCTGAAAATATTGATATATGCGTCAATAATTATTGATCGCAATTGTTCCTTGATCATTTTGAAGTGTTAAATTTCTTATCAAGTCAATTTTTTTAAACATTGGTTATAGTCACAAGTGTCATAGGTATAAAATTTAGAAAGGCAAATTAGTTTTCAAGAAAGAAAACCTTTATTCTTGCAAGTTATTGTGCTCCCAATTTTTCAAATCCTACAAGGTTTATGTATTAAAAGATAAAATATAGAAGAGTTGGCTCAATGTGCAACCATGCACAACTTGCAAGGTCAATTTACATTCACACGTAATTTCACCATGCATATGGTATTTCTACAAGTATACATATTAAAAAGGAAACAAAATGTAGAGAGTAAAGGCATGAACTTTTAGCACTCATGAACACACATTTTGAAAGCTTGAAAAATATTATGTTTCCCCCACATCTTTAAATTTTGTATAAGGCATAATTAAAATTTATGGACTTGCATTTCATGTACATATATCCCAAAAGTTGCAAAGCATTTTAAGTGTTCTTCTTCTTTATAAACTATTTGATAACCATCTCAAATTGATCTCAAACTAAGATTGTAGGATACATTCAAATGGAGTTTGTTAAAACTTTGAAAGCTATGAACTATTTAGTTGTCAATGTTGACATTTATTTACCTCATAAAAATAACATGAAATTGTTGCAAGTATGGTTACATGATTGCAATGTACATAAATAGGGTTGTTAATGATACTTTAGAAACCTTTATGTAAATGTAATCATCATACATAAATCTTCAATTATATTACTTTCGCTAGCATTTTTGTTGCTTGTGGGAGTTTTTTTTCTACATGAACTAATTTAGGATAAATCATAAATAGATTCACCATTATTCTCTTATACTTGTGAAATAAATGATATTTAAATAGATGTGTATAGTTTAAAAATATTAATAGAACTTATTTTTTAGATGATGCAATTACAATGCCCTAAAAATTAGGTTTATACAACTTAGAAGCAAAGAGATGGATGTGAGTTGTTGGAAGATATTCCCAAGAGATATTTCATCTCATAGAATACAATGAACATAATGTATGCACAAGATGGATTTGTTAAATAAAATTATAAAATCATTAAAGTAAATCCTCCCATGCCCTTGCATAATTAAATTGTATTGTTACAATCTCCATAAATGACAATATATGAAAAATGAATGTGTTGAAAAGGTCTTAAAGACCTCCAAAATAATATTTATTAACATACTCCTTTCCTATGCCAAAATAAATGCTTTGGAATAGAGTATAGATATCAAACAAGGTGTACTAGGAGGGGGATTTATGTCAAATATTATGGTTGCAACTACCTTGATAGACATGTAAGAAAAAGAAAATAAAGGAGGTCAAATAAACTATTTGAAATAACACCTTAAATATAGTACATCGCATTGAGTGCAATTATTACAACAGATTAACAAAATATATTTTTTGTTAATATTTTTGAAACCTTGAGCAAATACAATTGGAATTTATAGTTATATATCTTATCCTTTTCTAGTTACATCCTTCTTACCTATTTTTAAATAGTAATTTATAAAAAGGTATGTAAATCTAATAAAATCATAATATAGAATTATTAAAATTATATTTCATAATTTGGAAATGTATTAACTATGGAAGCATGAAAATAATAAAGGGTATGAGGATTATGCACTTCTTATGAGTGAAGTTACAAGAAAGTATAACTACAATAATTAATATATCCCAAATAGCATCAAATAAATATTACAAAAAATTTACACATGAAAATTCCATGGAAAATATATGGTATAAACTAGAAACACCCATAAGGAGCTCACAAATGAGAATGTTAAATTTACATATGAGTTAAGAAAATGAATGGGTATTTAGAATCATAGAACATATCACTATTAAGGTTGGAAGTAAGCATGTTTCATTAAATAGTGATTAACATTAATATAAAAATAGACACATATATGGTGAAGTGGAGATAAAAGAATTAAGAATTCAAGTTTCTCATTTTGAAACATCCCTTAATCACTTTACGAATAAAGTTTTGGGGTTTCAAAAATGCAATTCTCATTTTTGGATGGAGCTTAAGAGTAAGAGAGAAAAAATTTAAATTGCATGATGAGAGGTTTCTTGTAACTTCTTAAGGTGGATGACTTAAATTGGTGCATCACAAATACAAGTAGCCAAAGGTGTTGGCTTTTAGTTGTTTATGATTTGTGGTTTGTCCTTGACGACAAAATTGGTTCTCTAATTAGGAATACTAAGCTTGGTTGGTGATATGATATTCAGTTACATTGGTTTATTCACATATGGTTGGTAAATGATATGCAGTTACATGATATGTAGTTACAAGATTTTGATTCAGGATTTTCATATATGATAATGCTGATAGTGTTTATTATTTTGACAGGATGATTGATTTTCAGTTTGATCCTTCAAGGTTACAAGTCACGGGAATATTTAGTTGGTCATTATCAGTTTGTCTTTGAATGATATATTAGTGCATTATTAATCTCATATTATTGCACTAATGTATTGTTTTAAGGCATTCGTGATATTTATACTTGATTCATATAATGATTTTTACATCTAGCTTCTTGAGATGACTTTTGGCTCAGTTTGCATTGGCATCATTGATATCACTGTGGTTGTTGCACTTGAAGTATTTCAGTTTGATCAAATAAGGTGAATCAAGTATATTCGTTAAGGTATTTCAAGTATATTCCTATTATTTTGCTAAGGATTCTTAAGCTTCCTTGTTACATTCAAATGTAATGATATTGTTTAAGGAATTTGATACACATTTCTTTATGGAATAGCTAGCAATCACCTTGTCAAAGGTATCGGGCACTAAAAGTGACATAAAAGGTTTTCTATTGGAAAGAATCAAGCATGCTAAAATATGTGATAAAGTTTATCCTAGCCCAAGGTTGTCGGGTATACTAAAGGTTAAAAGCTTGTTTTTGAAGCTTGGTAAAAGGAATTTTTTATTTCATTATTTCAAAGCCCTCATTAGGGCATGATAGGCAGAAAATCACATGGAAAGTATGTCCAGGGTTTGCAATGATCAGGTGGAATGTTGTCGGTAACTTGAACTAACAAAGCTTGAATACACTAGAGAAGATTTGTTGGCATCTTTTTGTGAGGTAGTTATGAAACTCCTCGACAGATATTTATGGTATTTGTTTAGTTTTCTTCCACCATAATCAGGTAATGCAAAAATTATTTTGATCCTTACGGGCCTTGATATAATTTGTTAAGAAAGTTGTTAAGAATGATAAAAGGATTATCTTTTTGAAAGGCATGAAACTGTTTTATGCTCACACAAATCTATATGTGTTTTTGTGAGTAAATCTTTGGTTTTGAAATATTATTGAAAATGGCTTAACTTTTTTTTATTATGATTAAAACCCTTTAGGGTTTCTCGATGATTCTTCGCAAGCTGTAACAGAAATACTCTCATTTTCTCTGCTTAAACTTGTTAAAGAGTTTGTTAAAAGACACCTATAACCCTAACTCGAGTTGGTTTACAATTATTGAAACTACATATAGAGATTATTATTGTTAGAGTAAAGGTTTTAACTTAATTATGTTGATTAAGTTACCTTTATTCCCTTCTTAAGATTTCATGTTAGTTGCATAAAGTGACATTTAATAATTATATTAATTATTTAATGTTTTCCTATTAGGGCTTCTATTAGGGTTTTTCCTATTAGGGTTTTTTTAGGGTTTGCATGATCTCCTTTTTATAAGGATTGATCCCATTGTATTTCATATCAATTCATTCTCTCATTCTCTCTGATATATACATTTTCAGTTTTCAGAGAACCCTTGCTTGTTTGTCTCCATCTCTTCTTTTGTGACAGGTTATTTGCATGCAAGTGATCTTCGAGGTTTGTGGTGTTGTATTTTCTCAACTCCTACATGGTATCAGAGCTCCACACCTGCTGCTTCCTATTCTTGTTTTGAAGATTTTTGGAGCTTCAAGGGTTTGGAGTTTTTTTTTCTTGATCCAGGGCATACCTGCAATTTTGAAGCATTTTCAGCTCAAACGGACCTCGCCATTGCGTCCGGAGCGGTCCAAAACCCCTAAATTGACTATTCATTCGTCCATTTTGGACAAAGTCAAAATTTGGAGCAAAATGTTTTTGCTGGTACGGTCGTCGTCTACGCGCGAATCCGTGAAAAATTCCTAGTAAATTTTTTTATTTCACAATTTTCGTCGAAATATTTTATTTTTTAAAAACATCATTTGTAAAGGTTTTTTTTGTTTTTTTTTTTTCCAAAAAAAAATTAAAAAAACTTAAAAAAATTTAAAAATCTGCAGTTTAAAGGCTTGCGGGCCTGGTACAGGGTACCCGCAGGTACCTGCAACTGCAAGCCTACGAGCCCTTAGGTACGTCGGTCGGCGTACTACCAACTGCCACCGGCTTTACTGCCAACCGGCGCCTAATAGTACCACCGTCAGCGGTACTTTGCAGCCATAGGCAACGGCCCCCACTTGCCCTTAAAAAAAAATAAAATATTAATTTGTTTTAACAAAAAAGTTAACTTTTGTAAAGTTTTTTTATTATTTTTTTTTTTAATTTTAAAAAAAACAATTTTTTTCAAAATATGCCCTATCGCACTTTTATGGTGACGATTGTTTGGCCGTCAAATTTAACCCAATATTTTTGTTGCGACGGTCGTATGACCGTCAAATTTAACCCAACGCTAGTTTTTTTCCCTCTTTGGAGCTGTTTTATTCCAGAGGCCGTAACTTGGGCATACAATATCATTTTTTGGCAAACAAGATATTGTCGGAAAGTTGGTTTTCTCATTTGTTCAGTGGTGTGGGTCTCATCACTTCTTTTTTCTATTGGTGCATTCTACAGCCAGTTGAAGACAAAGGGACTTTTTTCAGTCCCAAACTCATAACTTTTGATCAGTTTCTCCATTTTTCGCAATCTCAACGGCATTGGAACTGTATTTTAGAGCTCTTCAGTTTCATCCATGCAATTTTTCTAGATTTCACTTCAGGTATATTTTATTCAGTTATTTGTGTTTTCACACTCTAGTAGATTATCTGGACATATTTGCTTTTAGAAACTTTTTGTTTGCATGGAATGATTTATTTTTGGTTGTTCTTCATGTATTTCCAAAGTTTTGTCTTTTGAAGGCATTTTGAGCATCATTTGTAAGCTATCTTTTATGTAAACGCATTGAGATAAAGTGCCACACTATTGTACATGCATCTTTTGGGGATTTTGCACATAAGTTGTGCCATATTTTGTACTCGCACTGTTATTATAAAGTGCCATGAGGGGTTGTGTAGTTTTCCTTTGTTTTGCCATCACATCTTTGTCCGGTGAGTGTCCCTCCACGACGACAGTGAATCCATACCATGGGGGGTTGTGTAGTTTTCCTTTGTTTGCCATCACACCTTTGTCTGGTGAGTGTCCCTCCACGATGACCATGGATCCATATGATTCCAGCCTCATGCATGTGTGCTTTGTTTTGCACACCACTTTTTCAGTTGCAGGTGCTTTCTTATGCACTTTTACATGGTGTATCTTCTTCTTCATGCACTACAGGGTGTTTCACACCATTTCAGTGGATCTGTCAAGCTCTCCCAGCTTAGCATTATGGGGGGGTATTATATTGTTCGTGCTAATTCTTCCTTGGTTTCGCCTTGGAAGGAATCTTCCATTCTCAGTTGATCAGTGTTTCAGACTATTGGTTCTTGTGCCATCTGTATCTTCGTTCCAGGTGTTTTCCTTTGTTTGCCATCTAATTCGAGTAGTGTCATATGGGCACTTATGCAGATTGTTGTCTTCTTGTTCCTGATCATCTTATATTTAGCAGAGGTTCTTCAGCAGCATAGCAGTCATCTTTCGATAGTTGTTTGTAGCTTCTTCTGCTTCAATGATCTTCTTGGCTTTCTGCATCTCTTTTGGAGTAGAGATTTTTCCCATCAGGTTTTCTCTATTTCTCCTCTTTACAGAGATTTGGTTGTATTTGGGTACCTGATCTGGCCTAGTTGTCGGGACCCATGTTTGCCTTCTTGCATTGTAGTTACCTTTGCTTTCTTGCATTTGTTTGTAGTTGTATTGTTGCTCGTCTTAAGGGGGGGTGTTAGAGTAAAGGTTTTAACTTAATTATGTTGATTAAGTTACCTTTATTCCCTTCTTAAGATTTTAGATTAGTTTGCATAAAGTGACATTTAATAATTATATTAATTATTAAATATTTTCCTATTATGGCTTCTATTAGGGTTTTATTAGGGTTTGCATGATCTCCTTTTTATAAGGATTGATCCCATTGTATTTCATATCAATTCATTCTCTCATTTTCTCTGATATATACATTTTCAGTTTTCAGAGAACCCTTGCTTGTTTGTCTCCATCTCTTCTTTTGTGACAAGTTATTTGCATGCAGGTGATCTTCGGGGTTTGTGGTGTTGTATTCTATCAACTCCTACAATTATATGCAATGTCTTTAAAAGATAACCTTTAGACATTTTTCTAGGTTACCTGGAAGAAGAAAATGAGACTTTAGACTTATCCAGAAGTTGTCTTGCATTGAAAATATTTATAACAATGATTCTCAAATTATTGTATTTAAGGACGATGTCATTCTCATACAACATTCTTCAATGTTCTTATTAAAAATATTCATAGTCTTCTATTGAGACACTAGGACTGCAAATTGCACTTCTAGGGTATTGATAGTATACTATAACTGTTATGCATAGTAAAGGAGTTGGTCCTCCTATATCTTGTGAAGTTGGTGCTTCTGAACTTTGTGGAAATGGTGCTCCTGAACTTTGAAGAGTTGGTGCTCTAAGTGAATAAAGAGATATTTTTCGAGTGGTTTTTATTCCCAAGAGAGTTTTCCACTCAGGACATATATTGTGTTATGTGATGATTTTATGTGTGTGATTTTTCTTTATGTTTGATCTCAATGTGTCATCAAATGCATTGAATGGTTGTTAATTATCATTCTTTCCTCTTTGCCAATGTTTATGTCAAAATATCATGCATAAAATTTTTTGTTATTAATGTGGGCTCTGATACATGTGAAAGTGTAAAACATCTTAAGTTCAACCTATGTTAATGTTATGTCTATATGTTTAATTCATGGTTGATGCAAACACAATAATGTTCATGCACAAGTAAAATTTGTTTTACAAACTGTCATTTGATCTTTTGGTTCAAAATTCAATTAAATCCTTGGATTTTTAAAACATTTGTGACTTACATGAATCAATGATGCACCCCCCCTCTCAATGATTAGGTTCTCTATTTTAGGTTTACACAAGGTTCAACTAGGAATTCCTCATTATGTCTGAAAATGTGTGAAGCCCAAATCTATTAAATTAGGGCATATTTCTAATGGCGTAGTGTGATAGGGTAACCCATTATCCTCCTTCATGTATCAATTTTTTTTCTTTTGTTTTATCCAAATGACAAATGCACATTTAAGGGAGAAGTCTTCAATATTCCACCTAATTTGTATAACCCAATGAAACACATGGGTTGTAGTTAAAATTTGGTGATAAAATATAAGTAAGGAATTCCTATAAAAGAAAACAAATATAGAGGCACTTTATTTTGATCTCCAATATCACCCCAAGGTGCAAAGAGAGAACATACACAAGTAGAAGAAGTAGAAGAGTTTGATGTGCTCAAAAAGGTCATTAGAACCTTACATCCTAAATATGAAACTAAGGTCTCAGCCCTTGAATAAAAGAAACATTTTGACAAGATTACCTTAGATGATTTACAAGGAACCCTTACTGCTTTTTAAATGAGAACAAGAAAAAGCAATCCAACAGGAAAAGAAACTGCTTTTAAAACTTAAAAAAAGGAAGATGTAGTTGAAAGTGAGTCAGAAGACTCTAATACAAAAGAGTCTCACTTTGTTAGAAAACTCAAAAAGGGATCAAGTAAATACAAAGGTACACTTCCCTTTAAATGTTTCAACTATGGAAAATTTGGAAATTTTGCAACTAAATTCCCCTATGTTGAGCAAATTAGTGATGATGAAAAACCTAACAAGCAGTTTAAAAAGAAGGTCTATAAACCTAAAGGGAAATTCAATTTCAAGAAGAAAAAGATTTTGTTCATCAAAGATGAATTAGACAATGAGACAGAAGAATCTTTAGATGAAGAATAAGAGACTATGTTTATGGTTGAATTCAAACAACAACAGGATATAAACAACAAGACTGATTTAGAAGATGGTGAAAAAAATCTAGAAGCTGAGTTAAAATGTGCTTTAAAATAATTAAAAAACTTAAAAATAAAGTCGTTGCTCAAGAACAGAAACCAAATCAAGCAATAGTCTCTTTGAAGACTTACCTCGAATAATCTAAGAGAATTTAGGACTTTCTTAAAATAACAGTGAGTTTCAAAGATTCGAGCAAGAAAGTTGTTAATCTTAGAAAGAAAATTGAAGGGTATGAAAGTACAATAAAGCTCAATGATGATTTTAGCAAGCAGAAATTGAATAAGGATAAAATTGGAGTAGGGTTTGAAAAGGTTGTGTGTTCAATTGATACTTAAAAGCAAAAACCTGATTCTACAAAAGGGAGTTTCAAACCAAATCATTCTGAATCTGGTAAGAATTATGTACATTCTTTTGAAACAAAATAATTCTATTCAAATTCAATCCTTATTTTGATGGTTACTACTTCTATTGCAACAAGTTTGGCTATAAAGTGAGTACTTGCAGATTCATGACTTCTAGAATGTCAAGGTTTGGACATAAGAAATACTTTGGTTTTTTAAACCATGTCAGATGTTTTAAATGCAACACTTTGGGACATACACTCAAAAAATGCAAAGTTGATCTGCATGATAAACAACAAAAAACAAAAATAGTTTGGAAACCTAAGTTTGTCAAAGGCGTGGAGCAATCAATGCTAGTCCAAACTTCTTTTCATACTAAAAAGGACTTATGGATCCTTGATAGTGGTTCTAACCACCTGATAGGGGACAATGACAAGTTTATCAAACTATAAGATTATAATGGTGGATATGTGAAATTTGGTGATAACACTAGTATACATATTAAAGGTAAAGGTTCACTTCTACTAAATGAGGACACACCCATTTATGATGTGTATTATGTGGAAGGTCTAAAGAAAAATCTACTTAGTGTTAGCCAAAAAATTTATAGTGGCTACCATGTCATGTTTACTTCACAGGGATGTGAGATCAAGAACAAGTCTGGAAAGACTATTGCAGCTAGGAAAATGACTAAAGTTAATGTTTATAACCTTTTATACACCTCTAGTAATGATAATAATGAAGGTATGTAGGTATGTAGCTAATGGGTCAAGTTGAAGAAAGTTGATTATGGCACAAAATATTAGGACATATAAACTTTGATAATCTGGTTCGAATTAGTAAAAACCAAAATGTTAGAGGTTTACCAATTCTTAATAAACCAGAAAATTTTGTGTGCAAAGAATGTTTAAATGGTAAACAAACTAGAGTCAACTTTAAGTCAAAAGAACATTCTTCAACTAAGCCTTTACAATTGGTGCATATAGATTTTTGTGGTCCAACTAGAACAAGGTCAATTAATGGTGAAAGGTATTTCATGTTGTTTGTGGATGACTATACAAGAATGGTATGGGTTACTTTTCTTAAACATAAATCATAAGCATTTGAAAGATTCAAGATCTTTTGTAAAATGGTTGAAAAAGAATATGATCTAAAGCTCAAATGCTTGAGACTTGATAAAGGAGGAGATTTTACCTCTTAGGAATTTGTTGATTACTGTGAGCAACATGGTATTAAAAGACAATATGCAGTTTCTAGAACACCTCAACAAAATGGGATTATTGAGCGTAAGAATAGATATGTGAAGGAGATGGCAAGAACCATGTTAGATGAGGCTAAATTTTTGGACATGTATTGGAAATAAGTTTTTCATACAACTCTATACATTTAAGACAGAGTGCAACTTAGGTTGAAATCAAAATTCACTCCTTATGAATTGTGGCATGGAAAAACTACCTCTGTAAAATATTTTAAAATCTTGGCAGTAACTGCTTTATCAGGAAAGATGATGAACATCTCGGCAGCTTTCAATAAACGTGTGATGAGGGTATCTTTTTGGGATACTCAACTCGAAGTAAAGCCTACAAATGCTATAATAAAAGGCTCAATAAGATTGTTGAGACAATAAATGTGAAAGTTAATGAAAGACTACATTTAGAAACTGATCATGTGCAAATTGATGAGGAAGAATCGAAACAGAACTTGAGATAATACCTAAATAGGTTGAGACAACAAGTCTTGTAAATACTGTGCCCAAAAATCCTTCAAAATCTGCTGCTAAAAATCATCCTCATAGTCAGATCATTGGGGATAGAAATGTTGGGGTTCAAATACGAAGAAAAATTGCTCAACTTGAAGAAAAAGCTAAAATAGCAAAGCATGTAGCTTTCTGTTTAGTCATTGAATTTGAACCTAAGAATTGTGATGAAGATCTCTTGGATGAATTTTGGCTTATGGCTATGCAAAATGAAATAAGTCAAATTGAGAAAAACCAAACTTGGGAGTCAGTCCCAAGACTTGATGACAAGAATGTCATAGGTGGCAAGTGGTTTTACAGGAATAAGCTTGATCAAAAAGGAAAATTTGTTCACAACAAGGCAAGGTATGTTTGCAAAGGCTATGCTCAAATGGAAGGTATTGATTTTGGTGAAAACTTTGCACCTTTTGCTAGGCTAGAATCCATTAGAATATTTTGGGCTTATTTTGTTTATAAGAATTTCACTGTTTCTCAAATGGATGTCAAGATTGCATTTTTAAATGGTTATTTAGATGAAGAGGTCTGTATGGAACAACTTGAAGGGTATGTTTGCAAAGACAAGCCTAATCATGTTTATAGATTGAAAAAGGCCTTATATGGCTTAAAACAAGCACCTAGGGCATGGTACTCTAGGTTGGACAATCATTTGATATCAAATGGCTTTGTTAGAGGTGGTGTTGACAGCAATCTCTATGTCAAGATTGAAGGTATTGATATTGTGGTTGTTGAATTCTATGTAGATGATATCATTTTTAGCTGCAATAATGATGTTTTAAGTAAAAAATTCTCTCATATTATGAAATATGAATTTGAAATGTCAATTTTGGGAGAATTGACTTTCTTTCTTGGTCTTCAAGTTTCTCAACTTGAAAGTGTTATATTTCTCTCTCAAACCAAGTATGCTAGAGAGATTCTTAAGGAGTTTCAAATCGATGGATGCAATCATGTTAGTACTCCAATGGTTACAGGTTGCAAACTCACTAAGGTTGATGATTCACTTGATGAAAATCAGACTAAATATAGATCAATGATTGGTAGTTTGTTATATGTAAATGCTTCTAGACTTGATATAATGTAGGCAGTTTACATGGTTGCAAGATTTTAGGCATCACCTAAGGAATCCCATGTTACTGTTATTAAAAGAATTTTTAAGTATATTCAGGGTAAGCTTGATTATGGTCTTCTGTATCGTAGAATTAATGCTTCCTCTTTGAATGCATATACAAATGTTGACTGGGTTGGTTGTTTGGATGATAGGAAAATCACTAGTGGTGTTGCATTCTTTCTTGGTGATTGGTTAATTGCCTGGCACAGTAAGAAACATGAATCTATTTCTCTCTCTACTCTCGAGGTAGAGTACATAGCTGCCACTTTTTGTTGTACTCAATTAATTTGGATGGCTCAAACATTATCTGATATGGGTATCACAGTCTCTAAGCCTATTTCTATTTTATCTGATAATACAATTGTGATCAATATCTCTAAGAACCCTATTATGCACTCTCATACTAAACACATTGCAATCAAATTTCACTTTCTCTGAGAAAAAGTGTTGGCTAATGAAGTATGTCTACGATTCGTTGCTTCACAAGAACAAGTGGTTGATATATTCACTAAACCTCTATCCAAATAGGTCTTTGAAAGGTTGAGTCTCATATTGGGAGTTATCTCTCAATCCTTACTTCATTGATTCTTCTATCTTTGGTTCGGGGGGGAGCTTGTTTCTATATTTTTTTATTCACAACTCTCTTGCATATTTAGTATGTTGCTAAATTTCTCTACTTGCAGTTGGTTATTGCAATGGGTAATTGGTTGGATTCTCAGTTGTTTCTCTTCATGGCATCTCATATTCTCTTCTTTCATTCTTTGTCATTGAAGCAAAAAGGGGGAGAGATGATATGTGTTTTTCCATCAAGGACAAAGGGGGAGTTTGTTGGCTTTCAGTTGTTTATGATTTGTGGTTTGTCCTTGATGACAAAATTGGTTCTCTAATTTGGAATTCTTAGCTTGGTTGGTGATATGATATTCGGTTACATCGGTTCAGTTACATTAGTTTATTCACATATGGTTGGTGAATGATATGTAGTTACATGATATGCAGTTACATGATTTTTATTCAAGATTTTGATATATGATGATGCTAACAGTGTTTATCATTTTGACAGGATGATTGATTTTCAGTTTGATCCTTCAAGTTTACAAGTCACAGGAATATTTAGTTGGTCATTATTAGTTTTTCCTTGAATGATATATTAGTGCATTATTAATCTCATATCATTTCACTATTGTATTGTTTTAAGGCATTCATGATATTTATAATTGATTTGTATAATGATGTTTACATCTAGCTTCTTGAGATGGATTTTGGCTCAGTTTGCATTGGCATCATTGATATCACTGTGGTCTTTGCACTTGAAGTATTTCAGTTTGATCGAATAAGGTGATTCAAGTATATTCATTAAGGTGTTTCAAGTATATTCATATTATTTTGCTAAGGATTCTTAAGCTTCCTTGTTACATTGAAATGTAATCATATTGTTTAAGGAATTTGATACACAAATTTCTTTATGGCATTTCTAGCAATCACCTTGTCAAAGGTATCACTGTAAAAGTGACATAAAAAAATTTCTATTGGAAAGAATCGGGCATGCTAAAATATGTGAAAGCTTATCCTAGTTCGAGGCTCTTGGGTATACTAAAGCTTAAAAGCTTATTTTCGAAGCTTGGTAAAAGGAATTTTTTATTTCATTATTTCAAAGCCCTCATTAGGGAACGATAGGTAGAAAATCACATGGAAAGTATGTTCAAGGTTTGCAATGATCAAGTGGAATATTGTCGGCAGCTTGAAGTGACAAAGCTCGAATACACTGGAGAAGATTTGTTGGAGTCTTTTAGTTGGGTAGTAATGGAACTCCTCGACATATCTTTATGGTATTTTTTTAGTTTTCTTCCACTGTAATCAATAGAAAAATTCTTTTGATGCTTACAGGCCTTGAGATAATTTGTTAAGGAAGTTGTTAAGAATGATAAAAGGATTATCTTTTTGAAAGGCATGAAATAGTTTTATTCTCACTTAAATCTATATGGGTTCTTGTGAGTAAATCTTTAGTTTTGAAATATTATTGATATGGGCTTAACTTTTGTTGATTATGATTAAAACCCTTTAGGGTTTCTGGATGATTCTTCTCAGGCTGTAACAAAAATACTCTCATTTGCTCTGCTTAAACTTGTTAAAGAGTTTGTTAAAAGACACCTGTAACCCTAACCCGAGTTGGTTTATAGTTATTTCAACTAAATATAGAGGTTATTACACACAATGTCTTTAAAAGATAACCTTTAGATATTTTTCTAGGTTACCTAGAAAAAGAAAATGAGACTTCAGGCTTATCCAGAAGTTGTATTGCATTGAAAATATTTATAACAATGATTCTCAGATTATTGTATTTAAGGAAGATGTTGTCATTCCCATACAACATTCTTCAATCTGCTTATTGAAAATATTCGTAGTCTTCTATTGAGAAACTAGGATTGCAAATTGCACTTCTAGGGTATTGATAGTATACTATAATGGTTATGCATTGTAAAGGAGTTGGTGCTCTTGTATCTTGTGAAGTTGGTGCTTCTAAACTTTGTGGAGTTGGTGCTCCTGAACTTTGAAGAGTTGGTGCTCTCAGTGAATAAAGAGATATTTTTTAAGTGGCTTTTATTCCCCAAGAGGGTTTTCTACTCAGGACATATATTGTGTTATGTGATGATTTTTCTTATCTGTCTAATCTAAACGTGCCATTAAACGCATTGAATGGTTGTTAATTATCAGTCTTCATCTCTGCCAATGTTTATGTCAAAATATCATGAACAAAAGGTTTTTTTATTAATGTGGGCTCTAATACATGTGAAAGTGTAAAACATCTTAAGTTAAACCTATGTTAATGTTATGTCTATATGTTTAATTCATGGTTGATGCAAACACAATACTACTCATGCACAAGTTAAATCTATTCTACAAACTATCATTTGATCTTTTGGTTCAAAAGTCAATTAAATCCTTGGATTTGTAAAAAAATTGTGACTTACATGAATCACTGATTCACCCCCCCTCTTAGTGATTATGTTCTCTATTTTAGGTTTACACAAAGTTCAACTAGGAATTCCTCGTTATGTCTAAAACTGTGTGAAGCCCAAATCTATTAAATTAGGGCATATGTCTAATGGCCTAGTGTGATAGGGTAACCCATTATCCCCCTTCACATATCAAACTATTTTCTTTTGTTTTAGCCAAATGACAAATGCACATTTAAGGGAGAAGTCTTCAATATTCCACCCAATTTGTATAACCCAATGAAACACATGGGTTATAGTTAAAATTTGGTGATGAAATATAAGTAAGGAATTCTTATAAAATAAAATAAATAAAGAGGCACTTTATTTTGATCTCCAATATCACCCCAAGGTACATAGAGAGAACATACACAAGTAGAATAAGTAGAAGAGTTTGATGTGGTCAAAAAGATCATTAGAACCTTACATCTTAAATATGAAACTAAGGTCTCAACCCTTGAAGAAAATAAACATTTTGACAAGATTACCTTAGATGATTTACAAGGAACCCTTACTGCTTTTTAAATGAGAACAAGAAAAAGCAATCCAACAGGAAAAGAAACTGCTTTTAAAACTTTAAAAAATGAAGATGTAGTTGAAAGTGAGTCAAGAGACTGATACAAAAGAGTCTCACTTTGTTAGAAAACTTAAAAATGGATCAAGTAAATACAAAGGTAAACTTCCCTTTAAATTTTTCAACTGTGGAAAAATTGGACATTTTGCAACTAAATTCCCCTATGTTGAACAAAAAAGTGATGATGAAAAACCTGACAAGCAATTTTAAAAGGTCTATAAACCTAAAAGGAAATTCAATTTCAAGAAGAAAAAGAGTTTGTTCATCAAAGATGAATCAGATAGTGAGACAGAAGACTCTTTAGATGAAGAAGAGACTTTGTTTATGGACAAAGTCAAACAACAACAAGATATAAACAGGAAGACTGATTTGGAAGATGGTGAAATAAATCTAGAAGGTGAGTTAAAATGTTCTTTAAAGGAAATTAAAAAACTTAAAAATCAAGTCCTTGCTCAAGAATGGAAACCAAATCAAGCAATAGTCTCTTTGAAGACTCGGCTTGAATAATCTAAGAGAATTGAGGACTTTCTTAAAATAACAGTGAGTTTCAAAGATAAATAAATTCAAAGATTGGAGCAAGAAGTTTTTAATCTTAGAAAGAAAATTGAAGGGTATGAAAGTACAATAAAGCTCAATGATGTTTTGATTAAAGGTAAAAAACGGGTTTTGAAGGGGCCCGAAACCCTTTACAAAAGACAACATCTAAAAAGAGAAGATAACAACAACAGGCAACAATTATCCCATTGAAAGCAAACCATCAGCAAAAAAGAAGCCATCCAAACGCACTACATATTCTTCAAGGTCTCAACAACTTCCATGTTAGTATCAACCATCTTTTGCATATTGTACACAGTATCAGCCACCTCCATCCCAAAGGCCCCAACCTAAGTTTTCATTCTACTTCTAGTCCTGACCCCAGGCCCACTAGTTTTTACCTCTTCAATCAAAACCTTACCTTTAGCAGTATTCTTCTCACCAACACCGCCCACAACCAGCACTTTACCCCCAGCAACAAAAGCATCAATAGGCCCAGACTATTTTCTTTTTTTAGTAGTTATCAGACGAGAAATTGTCATGGCAGAAACTGAAGTGCCCACAAGTTTGGGTGCCTCACCACTCTTTAGCGCCACTTTCCTCATAGCAAAATCTGGAGTACCCACAAGCTTAGTAACCTCACCACTCTTCATCAACATTTTCCCAATTTTATCAATTTTATCCTCAAGGGATAAAATTTTACCTTCCAAATTTTGCTTCAGATTAATGGTTTCCTCTGCCATAGTATTAGCCACAATGTTCAGAGATTCCATTAAATTGTCAATTTGTCTTTGAACCGAAAAATCCTCAGTCTTACTGGCCACACCCCTAATCCTAACATGAATCCTATTAATTTCATGAAAAAACCATTTAAAAATTTTAAACTACATATTAGTAGTCTCACGCGATGAGCCCAACACATCAAAAAAAACTTCCCTATCATAATTTTCAACCCTATCCTCCACAACATCATCCTCATCAACAAAACTAACCTGAATTTTCTCATCCACAACATCCTTACCTTTATCAGTAGGGGTAGGAGACATCACCTTGCAAATGGAGCAGGTGAGATCCTCTACAATATTCTTCCTTTTCAACTCCTTAACCTCCTCTTCTTTGTTAGAACCCCTAGTAGGACCACCAGCCACAACACCAACCTTCCCCTGCATAAGCCCAATATCAGCATTCAGAGAGGCCTCACCAAAAACACCACCAACAAGAGAGAGGGAAACCCTTCTCCAAGATTTGACTGGAAGATCTCGGCTCCCTACTCTTACGACTCCCTACCTTAGAATCCTTAGCAAGTTTAAATTTAGGGGGAGGAGAGGAAGCTTCCCTATACAAATCAGTCTTATCCTTGGCAGCTTTAGGAAGAACCGTTGCAACTGCATCATCGCTACACATAGTGTAGTCGTCTTTGTCGACCGGCTTTCTATTCCTTGTTTTACTAGGAACAGGGGAAGAGAGACCCTCCTCAAAAGAGGCACAGGATTCTGGGGCATAGTCAGCATCACCATCTTTTCAGACTCTGACTTTTTGTTCATAACAAGCCTCCTCCTCTTGGATCTTTTGCTAACCCTTTCTTCACCCGACTCAGTCTCATAACCCTTTTGAGCTTTGCCAACATTATCCTTTGGGGAAACCAGAGATATGTGCACCTCATGCACTTTCACATGTTCATAAATCAGAAGAATTAACCCAACATGCAGAATCGGGTTATCAGGGTTTTTCATGTGATCCTTGATCCCCATATCCAACGACAACAACAAATAATAGGGAAAATAAACCCATTTCTTATGCCTAAAATGATTAAGCAGAGGAAAATGGTAGTTATTAATGGTCGTGTACCTACCCTCCAGGGTAACATACCTCATGACTTCTTCCACCAAATCACACCAGAGCTCTTTCAAAGAACTCCTATACCAACCACCACTTTTAACCTTCCTAAGATCAGCTGCCTCGTTTCCTTTGAAGAAGATCGACATAGCATCCTACGAGTCTTTCTTGTCCCTAAAAACCTTCATTCCCTGTATGGCCAAACCCCTAATTTGAGCAATAAATTATTCATCCACCATGACATCTCTGCCACCCAAATTAAGGTTTATGTCATTCCAACCTTGAGCAACCATCTGAGTAACCTACGCATTGAAACCATGCAATCTTTCCATATAGATAGTTAAACCACCCTTCTCGAGGATCTTCCAAACCTTCATCTTTTGCTTAACAGTGTCACAAGACTTGGGTTCAGCACGATTCTTGTCCCCACCCATCATGAAATTCAATGCCACACACAGCCAAAACCACCTAAAAATGATACTGACACCACCTAGGCCAAAAATACAAAAAAGAAACCTCCAGAAGCTTTGGCTAAAGACACCTGGAATCCATGCGAGACCCACCGTAGGACAAAAAGGTAATAATGAAATGTAGCTCCGAACCAAGTGAAATTTGTCCTTCGAAATCAAAACTTTAATAGCCTCATTCAAATCTTTCACCCACGTGATAAAGGACATACATCCCGCCATGCCAACAAGGATCCACCAGATATTAGCTCTCATTTATGATAATCACTAATGCTTCAAAAGGAATGGAATCATTAAAATTCCATACCTTTTGCTCCTTAACCCCAAAGTCAGTGAAAAAATCAGCTAACTTATTACCCTCCCTCAAAATATGGGAAATATAGACATTATCAAAATAATTAATGATATCAATAGAATCCTTAATCAAGGCTTCAATAGTCCACGATGAGGGAGAGACCAACTTCAAATTGTCAATAATATTTAGGGAATCACACTCCACCCAAAATTTCTTATATCATTGGCATTGAGCCAATTTGAGACCATGGTAGGCAGCAACCGCCTTCGCAATGTGGTTTATCTGGGTTCCAAAAGGGAGCGCCACAATAGAGATAAGCCTACCATTTGAATTTCTAATCACCCCCCCACAACCAACAGGTCTCAGATTTCCTTTAGCTGCCCCATATAAAGCTCAATGATGTTCTTAACAAGCAGAAATTGAATAAGGATAAACTTGGAATAGGGTTTGAAAAGGGTGAGCCTTCAATTGATACTTCAAAGAAAAAACCTAATTCTACAAACAAGAGTTTCAAACCAAATCATTTTGAATCTGGTAAGAATTATGTACATTCTTTTGAAAACAAAAAAATGTTATTCAGATTCAATCCTTATTTTTATGGTTATTGCTTCTATTGCAACACGTTTGGCCATAAAGTGAGAACTTGCATATTCATGACTTCTAGAATGTCAAGGTTTGGACATAAGCAATACTTTGGTTTTGTAAACCATTTCAGATGTCTTAAATGCAACACTTTGGGACATACACTCAAACAATGCAAAGTTGATCTGCATGATAAACAACAAAAAACAAAAATAGTTTGGAAACCTAAGTTTGTCAAAGGCGTAGAGCAATCAATGCTAGTCCAAAATTCTTTTCATACTAAAAAGGACTTATAGGTCCTTGATAGTGGTTGTTCTAACCACATGACAAGGGACAAGGACAAGTTTATCAAACTATAAGATTATAATGGTGGATATGTGAAATTTGGTGATAACACTAGTATACATATTAAAGGTAAAGGTTCACTTCTACTAAATGAGGACACACCCATTTATGATGTGTATTATGTGGAAGGTCTAAAGAACAATCTACTTAGTGTTAGCCAATTTTTTTATAGTGGCTATCATGTCATGTTTACTTCACAGGGATGTGAGATCAAGAACAAGTCTAGAAAGACTGTTGCAGCTAGGAAAAGGACTAAAGGTAATGTTTATAACCATTTATACACCTCTAGTAATGATAGTAATGAAGGTATGTGTCTAATGGGTCAAGTTGAATAAATATGGTCATGACACAAAAGATTAGGACATATAAACTTTGATAATCTGTTTAGAATCATAAAAAACTAGAATGTTAGAGGTTTACCAGTTCTTAATAAACCAAAAAAAATTGTGTGCAAAGAATGTTTAAATGGTAAACAAACTAGAGTCAGCTTTAAGTCAAAAGAACATTCTTCAACTAAGCCTTTACAGCTGGTGCATACAAATTTGTGTGGTCCAACTAGAACAAGGTCAATTCATGGTGAGAGGTATTTCATGTTGTTTGTGGATGACTATACAAGAATGGTATGGGTTACTTTTCTTAAACATAAATCAAAAGAATTTGAAAGATTCAAGATCTTTTGTAAACATTTGGTTGAAAAAGAATCTGATCTAAAGCTCAAATGCTTGAGATTTGATAAAGGAGGAGATTTCACCTCTCAGGAATTCATTGATTATTGTGAGCAACATGGCATTAAAATACAATATGCAGCTTGTAGAACACCTCAACAAAATGGGGTTGTTGAACGTAAGAATAGAACTGTGAAGGAGATGGCAAGAACCATGTTAGATGAGGCTAACTTGCCAGACATGCATTGGAAAGAAGTTGTTCATACAGTTGTATACATTTTAAACAGAGTGCAACTTAAGGTGAAATCAAAGTTCACTCCTTATGAATTGTGGCATTGAAAAACTACCTATGTAAAACATTTTAAAATCTTTGGCAGTAAATGCTTTATCAGGAAAGATGATGAACATCTAGGCAACTTTCAATCAAAGTGTGATGAGGGTATCTTTTTGGGATACTCAACTTGACGAAAATCCTACAAATGTTATAATAAAAGGCTCAATAAGATTGTTAAGACAATAAATGTGAAAGTTGATGAAAGACTACATTTAGAAACTAATCATGTGCAAATTGATGAGGAAGAATCAGAAATAGAACTTGAGATAATACCTAAAGATTTTGAGAAAACAAGTCCTGTAAATATTGTGCCCAAAACTCCTTCAAAATTTGTTGCTAAAAATCATCCACATAATCAGATCATTGGGCATAGAAATATTGGAGTTCAAACATGAAGAAAAACTGCTCAACTTGAAGAACAAGCTAAAATAGCAGGCATGTAGCTTTTTGTTTAGTCACTGAATTTGAACCTAAGAACTATGATGAAGCTCTCTTGGATGAATGTTGGCTTAAGGCTATACAGGAAGAAATAAGTCAAATTGAGAAAAACCGAACTTGGGAGTTAGTCCCAAGACCTGATGATAAGAATGTCATAGTGGGTTTACAGGAATAAGCTTGATGAAAATGGAAAAGTTGTTCGCAACAAGGCAAGGTATGTCTGCAAATTCTATGCTCAAATGGAAGGTATTGATTTTGGTGGAACCTTTGCACTTGTTGCTAGGCTAGAATCCATTAGAATATTTTTGGCTTATTTTGTTTATAAGAATTTCATTGTTTATCAAATGGATGTCAAGACTACATTTTTAAATGGCTATTTAGATGAAGAGGTCTATATGGAACAACTTGAAGGGTTTGTTTGCAAAGACAAGCCTAATCATGTTTATAGATTGAAAAAGGCCTTATATGGCTTAAAACAAGCACCTAGGGCATGGTACTCTAGGCTGGACAATCATTTGACATCAAATGAATTTGTCAGAGGTGGTGTTGACAACAATCTCTATGTCAAGATTGAAGGTATTGATATTTTGGTTGTTGAAGTTTATGTAGATGATATCATTTTTGGCTGCAATAATGATGCTTTAAGTAAACAATTCTCTCATATTATGGAATCTGAATTTGAAATGTCAATGTTAGGAGAATTGACTTTCTTTCTTGGTCTTCAAGTTTCTCAACTTGAAAGTGCTATATTTCTCTCTCAAACCAAGTATGCTAGAGAGATGCTTAAGAAGTTCCAAATGGATGGATGCAATCTTGTTAGTGCTCCAATGGTTATAGGTTGAAAAATCACTAAGGTTGATGATTCACCTGATGCAAATCACTTTGAATATAGATCAATGATTGGTATTTTTCTATATTTAACTGCTTTTAGACTTGATATAATGCAAACAGTTTGCATGGTTGCAAGATTTCAGGAATCACCTAAGGAATCCCATGTTACTGTTGTTAAAAGAATCTTTAAGTATATTCAAGGTACTCTTGATTATGGTCTTTGGTATCCTAGAAGTAATGATTTCTCTCTAATTGCATATACAGATACTGACTAGGTTGGTTGTTTGGATGATAGGTAAAGCACAAGTGGTGCCACATTCTTTCTTGGTGATCGGTTAGTTGCTTGGCATAGTAAGAAACATGAATTTGTTTCTCTCTTTACTGTTGAGGCAGAGTACATAGCTGCTACTTCTTGTTGTACTCAATTTCTTTGGATGACTCAAACATTATCTGATATGGGTATCACAATTTCTAAGCTTATTTCTATTTTAAGTGATAATAGAAGTGTGATAAATATCTCTAAGAAACCTGTTATGCACTCTCGTTCTCAACACATTGCAATCAAAATTCACTTTCTCTGAGAAAAAGTGTTGGCTAATGAAGTATGTCTACAATTGGTTGCTTCACAAGAACAAGTGGCTAATATTTTCACTAAACCTCTATCCAAAGATGTCTTTGAAAGGTTGAGGCTCAGATTGGGAGTTATCTCTCAATCCTTACTTCATTGATTCTTCTATCTTTGGTTCAGGGGGAGCTTGTTTCTATATTTTTGCATTCACAACTCTCTTGCATATTTAGTTTGATGTTATATTGCTCTACTTGCAACTGGTTATTGTGTTGGATAATTGGTTGGCTTCTCAGTTGTTTCTCTTCATTGCATCTCACATTCTCTTCTTTCATTCTTTGTCATTGAGGCAAAAAGGGGGTGAGATGGTATGTGTTTTTCCATCGAGGACAAAGGGGGAGTTTGTTGGCTTTTAGTTGTTTATGATTTGTGGTTTGTCCTTGATGACCAAATTGGTTCTCTGATTTGGAATTCTCAGCTTGGTTGGTGATATGATATTCAGTTACATTGGTTTATTCACATATGGTTGGTGAATGATATGCAGTTACAAGATTTTGATTCAGTATTTTGATATATGATGATGTTGATAGTGTTTATCATTTTGACAGGATGATTGATTTTCAATTTGATCCTTCAAGGTTACAAGGCACAGGAATATTTAGTTGGCCATTATCAGTTTGTCTTTGAATGATATATTAGTTCATTATTAATATCATATTATTGCACTATTGTATTGTTTTAAGGCATTCATGATATTTGATTTGTATAATGATATTTACATCTAACTTTTTGAGATGACTTTTGGCTCAGTTTGCATTGGCATCATTGATATCACTGTGGTCATTGCACTTGAAGTATTTCAGTTTGATCAAATACAGTGTTTCAAGTATATTCATATTGTTTTGCTAAGGATTCTTAAGCTTCCTTGTTACATTCAAATGTAATGATATTCTTTGAGGAAGTTGATACACACATTTCTTTATGGCATTGCTAGCAATCACCTTGTCAAAGGTATCAGGCACTAAAAGTGAAAAAGATTTATATTGGAAAGAATTGGGCACGCTAAAATATGTGATAAAGTTTATCCTAGCCCGAGGCTGTCAAGTATACTAAAGGTTAAAAGCTTGTTTTCGAAGCTTGGTAAAAGGCATTTTTTATTTCATTATTTCAAAGCCCTCATTAGGGCACGATAGGCAAAAAATCACATGGAAAGTATGTCCAGGGTTTGCAATGATAAGGTGGAATGTTGTCGGAAAATTGAAGTGACAAAGCTCGAATACACTGGAGAAGATTTGCTGGCATCTTTCAGTTGGGTAGTTATGGAACTCCTCGATAGATCTTTATGGTATTTTTTTAGTTTTCTTCCACTGTAATCAAGGAATGCAAAAATTATTTTGATGCTTATGGGCCTTGAGATAATTTGTTAAGGAAGTTGTTAAGAATGATCATAAAAGGATTATATTTTTGAAAGGCATGAAATTGTTTTATGCTCACTCAAATCTGTATGGGTTTTTGCAAGTAAATCTTTGGTTTTGAAATATTATTGATAAGGGCTTGACTTTTGTTGATTATGATTAAAACCCTTTAGGGCTTCTAGATGATTCTTCCTGGGCTGTAACAAAAATACTCTCATTTTCTCTGCTTAAACTTGTTAAAGAGTTTGTTAAAAGACACATGTAACCCTAACCCGAGTTGGTTTATAGTTATTGAAACTGCATATAGAGGTTATTACACACAATGTCTTTAGAAGATAACCTTCAGACTTTTTTTGGTTTACCTGGAAGAAGAAAATGAGACTTCATACTTATCCAAAAGTTGTATTGCATTGAAAATATTTATAACAATGATTCTCAAATTATTGTGTTAAGGAAGATGTTGTCATTCTCATACAACATTCTTCAATGTGCTTATTGAAAATATTCATAGTCTTCTATTGAGACACTAGGACTACAAATTGCACTTCTAGGGTATAATTAATATGCATTGTAAAGGAGTTGGTGCTCCAGTATCTTGTGAAGTTGGTGCTTCTGAACTTTGTGGAGTTGGTGCCTGAACTTTGAAAAGTTGGTGCTCTAAGTGAATAAAAAGAGATTTTTCAAGTGGTTTTTATTCCCTAAGAGGGTTTTCCACTCAAGACATATATTGTGTTATGTGATGATTTTATGTGTGTGATTTTTCTTATACGTTTGATCTCAATGTGTCATCAAATGCATTGAATGGTTGTTAATTATCAGTCTTTCATCTCTGCCAATGTTTATGTAAAAATATCTTACATAAAAGAATTTGTTATTAATGTGGGCTCTGATACATGTGAAAGTGTAAAACATCTCAAGTTCAACCTATGTTAATGTTATGTCTATATGTTTAATTCATGGTGGATGCAAACACAATACTGTTCATGCACAAGTCAAATCTATTCTACAAATTATCATTTGATCTTTTGGTTCAAAAGTCAATTAAATCCTTGGATTTGTAAAAAGTTTGTGACTTACATGAATCGTTGATTCATCCCCCACTCTCAATGATTAGGTTCTTTATTTTAGGTTTACACAAGGTTCAACTAGGAATTCCAAATGTGTGAAGCCCAAATCTATTAAATTAGGGCATATGTCTAATAGCCTAGTGTGATAGGGTAACCCATTATCCTCCTTCACATATCAGACTATTTTCTTTTGTTTTAGCCAAATGACAAATGCACATTTAAGGGAGAAGTCTTCAATATTCCACCCAATTTGTATAACCCAATGAAACACATGGGTTATAATTAAAATTTGGTGATGAAATATGTAAGAAATTTCTATAAAAGAAAATAAATAAAGAGGCACTTTATTTTGATCTCCAATATCACCCCAAGGTGCAAAGAGAGAACATACACAAGTGGGAAAAAAAGGTGATTTTGATCATCAAGTTCACCTTGCAACCTAAAAGAAGAGCATGCACAAATTCTATCCATAAAGACACTTTCAAGATAAACTAAAATAAAAAATGAAAAATAAAATTTTTAATTACCTTTAGAAATTAAAAACTGTGAGTGAAAATAAGTTTAGAAATTTAATCTTTGACATGCAAACCTATGCAGAAATGGAATTACTCTCAAAAAATTAATCTTTGTCATATGATTTCACTAAATTCAAAGAGGATTATAAACAATAAATGATCCCTAAAAAATAAAACAATAATATTATCAAATATTAAAATAGATGTTACAAACAAATTCCTTTTTATTTCCTATTCATTTTTTAAATTGTCAAATATTTGATTTCATACACACAATTATTCTTTTCACAAGAAAGCATGCAAATGTGAATTTAAAATTTAAATATATGATAATTTTTTTAAAAATCAAGAAAAAACAAATATACCGCTATGGAGTGCTCAAAGTAATCTTATCAATACCTATAAAAACATTAAAAAATGACTCAACAAGAATAATTTATGTCAATTTGAAAAATAATGTCTCTTTTAAAAATTAAAAAGGTGCCCTTGGGTCTTGTTGGTAGGTATCCCTTCCAAAAAGGTGGTAGGATGGTGATAGGAGAGAGGTGCTTGGGTGGCACTTGGGGTAACATTAGAGTGGCACTACGGAAATGTATAAGAGGAGCTAGAGCAATATTGCTCAAGTAGTACGATGGCAATGTGGTAGGGGAAGCAACACACAAATTATGATGGTAATAGTTATTTGATGTTTCAAAATTTACATATGTAAAGAGATCAAAACAATAATAAAATCTATTTTAAAACAAATATAACTTCTAATAGAGCACAAAGGAGACCAAAATCAAAATATTCTCACCTTCATTTATCGAGCAAGAGATCTACTTCATTGTGGTTACTCAAGGATACATATGAGATTTATGTAGAATGTACATATTAATCTCTAAAGATCATGGATTTATTTGATTAAGGATAGGGTAAAATTTATAGATGTTTAATTGAAGATGTGAATAGTAAGGATTTGATCTTTGAATGAATGGTTGAGATCAATTAAAAGTGAGTGGAAAAAATTAACTAACTAAAATATTCAAAAATGAGTATGATGGATCCGTAGTGGGCTTTAGTATGGGTGGGTAATTAATGTTTTCAAATAGACACATTTCATACCAAAAGGGGAGGAATCAACTTTCTTGCATAAGAAAGCGGATAACATCATCAACAGGAAAAAAACCCAAGGCCGGCCAACCGAAGACAGAGGGACACCCAACACAAGCCTAGACGATATCCAATGCAGCAATAGGGAGGGCTAAACATCCAAACCCCCAACAACCTCCATAGTAAAAGAACCCTGAAGCACAACCCTCTCAAGGCACAACAAGCTCATGGCAAGAAGCCATAAGTGCTACAAAGGAACATTCACCAGATGGTAAAGGGAGAAGCCCACCTCTGGCCCAAACCAGGAACTTCCAAAATGGCTCTAAAAGAGAAGAAAGAAGCAACACAAGAGTCAAACCAACAATGCAACTCAAACAAAAAGCCAAAGGATAGAAGACAAAGCAAACAACACCCATCAATAACCAGAGAACCATGAGCCATTGGGGGCCACGAAGCAAGTGGAGAGCCAGGGAAGACTCCCACATAACACCGAGAAGTAGATCCAAACACAAAAAGAGAGCACATATAGCTCTAATGAGGAACAGGGACCTGCACACCACAAGGGTACAAGAGAAAAAAGCCAACACACAACCCAACACTGCAGCAACAGCAACAACCAACCGAAAAAACCACAGTAGCCTCCTGCAACCGCCCAGTGTCAGGAAACCAAAAAAAAACCAACAACAAGCCAAAAGTCTTCATCATCGTCATCTGAGTCTGAATCTCCCTCCCCAACTTCACCTGAGGAATTCAAATTTGGATCCCCGCTCCCTCTCCCGCCCAAATGCTTCCGCTCCATCATTCGTTTGTTGAATCTACGAAATGTTATTTAGTGAGTATATTCATGTTTTTAATACATGTATATAGATATGTATAAAGATGTGTTATATATATATATATATATATACTTGAAATTGTTCTTTTTGGTTAACATGAGGCTATGGTAATAATTTGGTGTTCCTAAAATTAATGTAAGTGGTGATCAAGATTGTCAAGTTAGATAGAGGTCATCTAGCTTCATTCATGCATCATTATTAAATTATTTTGGATGACATCACAAAATTCAAATTAGAGGTTTTGGACAATTTGGCTTGCAATTGTATTATTATTATGTAAGTGGGGCATGTAATTCATTTAAAACAAAAGTACAAGGATTGATACATCGACACATATTATCATGTGTTATAATAAAAGAAATAAGAATATATTTGTATTTTTGCATAATGATAATTTGTGAATAGAACTAAATGATAACATACTATTGATAAATAACTATATTTTAAATATTATTGTTATAATTTTGTGCATAAATATAGTTAATACATGACCTACAATTAAGTACATAAGAGTCGAGAAATAGTCAAAATGAATACTCATAACTAAAAAGAAATAATTAATTACTTTGTAAAAAAAATTCTCGATTTAAGAGAATTTACACCTTTATAACCATTTCCTTTGTTGCTTTTGGAGATGATATAAAGATAATTTATACAATGCATGTAACATCTTGAAACTCTTTTCCATATAGCATCATAGTTATAGTTTTTCAAGCTATAGATCTTTTATTGAATTACTCTATTAAAAGCATGTCTGAAGTATTTATAATTCCAACCATTGAATTTTAAATAAAGATAATTAAACAAAAAAAAATTTAAAAGAAGAAAAAAAATATTTTATAAAATAATTATGTAACATGCTTTGATACCATGTTAAATTTCTAAAAACAACTTATTTTAAAATTTATTAAATTTATTAAGAAAAATAATAATTAATATTAGCTAGGGCTTGGGGTTTGCATTCCTCGAGGTCAGTAAAATAGTGTGCCAATTCTTGCTCCATTGACCCGAGGTATAGGAATGGACTTTGCCACAAACATTTTAGCCCGCACAGGTAGTAGAGTTGGCTTGGGCAGTGGGTTTGCTCCCCATTGGTCTTGAGTTCGACTCCACTCTCGAGTTTAAGAGGTGAGACTTCTTGCGGACGGACTGCTAAACCGTTGGCTGGGTTGTGGGGACACCCCTATTGTATTAAAAAAAATAATAATAAAATAAATACATCATATGAAAAAAATATATATATACATATTTTCTATAATTATTATACAAAGCTTTAATTATTTTTTATATTTAAAAAACATTTAGTTATTTATATACATTTCTTTGATAATTTATCTAAAATGAAAACTAAGTTTTAGTTAATTTTGTGGGCTAAACTAACTTTTATTGTAGGCTTTAAGTACAATAGGCCAATTAGGTTGAATATTTTACAATTATATTTCTCATTAAATAGTCAAGAAAAAATATTTTCCAATGTTGCATACAATTTTCAAGCTTTATTTAAGGTCTCACCGTATATGAGTATTAAATTATATGCCAAATAGTATATGGAGTGAGATGAGTACTTTGATTTTCATCTAGGCTTGCTATTCCATATAAAGAGATTCAATTATTTGATCGTGTCCATTTCCCTTACAATAATCTAACCATTTTAGAATAATAAAAAATATATGCTTATTATTTAAATTGTGGAAGTCAAACATTGTTATGTGAATACTTGTTTGCTTTTTTGAATATTTTAGATCTTACTTTAAAGTTATAAGACTTAGTAGTTCAATTTTATTTTATTTTGTTCAATTTCATATTTAAAAATTATCCATATGTGATGATATTTTCATCTTGCCTTTCTTTTTTCAAACACATATACATTATATAAATGTTGTTTGATATAGAATTGATATATTTAAATAGAGTAATTTGAGTTTCATAAAAGCATGCTACTCCATATTAGTCCATTTATCTTTACAATAATTTGATATTTTTGATGTAAAAAAAAAAGTTTATTGTTTAAATTGTAAAAACAAGGGCATTTTTGTAGCAAATTTAGAAGTTCAATCTACTCTTCAATTTTAAAATTAAATAAAATAATACATTTTAATATATAATATTTTCACTATACACAAGATCTTGTGTTTCCCTCCTAAGACACATACACACTATACAAATGTCATTTGGTATAGAATTGCTATACCTAAATTAGGCAATTTGATTCTCATGCAAACATGCTACTCCATATATATATAAATGGTTGCAACACAAGATGTTGCTATGTAAACATTATTATTTTTTTATTTTTTTGGTGAAGCTTTTAGATCAATCTGAAAGCTCTTAGTGTTTCAACCCATTATTTGCCCAATTTCATTAAAACTATGTTTTTAATAAAAAAATATCAATATGCAATCATATTTTCATTATGCACAAGATCTTGCATTCTCCTCTTTAAGCACATACACTTTATAAATGTTGTTTATTATAGAGTTGATATTACCTAAATTATTTGTTCCCAATATGACAATATTCATTAAAATATATGTATACGTTGAAAGCCTCTAAGAAATAATAAATCTAATTATTTAATAATTTCACCTTGTGTACTTAAATGATCCATGAGCACATCTATTATATTTTTACATAAATTCATATGCATGAAAAAGATATGACTTATAAGACTAAAAATTTAATAATCCCCTCAAGATAATTAGTAGGTTGAATAACAATTTAATAGAAATAGTCTTGCATTCTTAAGAGCATTGATTAAAAAGAACCATAAACTATATTTTTTATTTATATTTAACTTAAATCAAATAGAATAAATTTATGAGTGATTCGTTATAGAAGAAAGTTATTAACTATCATTAGCTAAATTTTATATTAGAATATAAAATTAGTACAACAAAAAGTATTATTCTTAGGGTGTCTATTGAACTTATCACACTAATATAATAAATGTTTTTCTTAAAAATGATATTTCTCAATAATTTAAGACAGATATATCTAAGATATTTAAGTTGCTTATTTAATAATGATTTAAAACTAATAAAAAGAATGACAGAAGGTTCTTTTACTATGAATGTGTTAATGAACTCTTTTGAACCAAACAAATATCACTTATAATGATCCCCACAAATCATTAAGCTCCACTTTCCAACACTTACAATATTAAAATCTTCCATCATGCAATGTTCATTTCGTACACTTCCTACCAACACAATGGTAGAAAAATACAAGGGAATGTTATTATTATAGCAATTTGATTATGCGGTAATTGAAGTATGCAAACAAAGGCCATTTGTTCCTTACCTCGATCATGCAATGTTCATTTTGCACATTTCTTACCAACACAATAATACAAAAATACAAAAAATGTAATTATTAAAACAATTTGATTATATGGTTATTTGAGTATGCAAAACAAAGATCATGTGTTCCTTAAGACATTCCTAATAACAAAACAAGAAACTTGATAGCACTTCTCTTTATAGCTCACCAAAACTATCATAAAAACAACACTTATTTATTCTCTAAATACCATTAAGACTTCGCTTCTTATGTCGACCCTATCTTGATTTCTTGGGGGTACAGAGAAAAGAAATAATTCTAGCAAGAACCTCAGTTCCACTACGACTCAGTGACATTGACTGGGAATGGTTCAAACCCCTATATATCATCCGGACCCGGCTGTGCAAAGGGCTATAAATTTTATTTATAACTCACCAAGAGACCATACTTGTTATTTTTATAAAGCCATTTGCTCCCCATTTATGTCATCTTATCAAATTCTCTTTATAGCTTGCCAAAAAAAATTCATAAAGCGACCACGCTTGTTAATCCTCTCTTCGTAGTCTCATATGATATAAGAGGTTTTCACCAAGACAGTCTACACCAGTAGAGGAAGACTGGAATTAGAATTAAATTAGCCCCTGATTCCATTATCATGAACACAATCCCAAAAAAATTACAAGTGTTCGCTCCCTCCACATTCTAATCTCATTCCACTTTCATTTAATTTATCAATTCAAGCCGTATACAGTTTCAATGTAATCATCAACTGTCTGGCAACCATTGCCATCAGCATCCAATTAATGTGCAGCACCCAATGTTGTCGTCATTACCACATCTAACTACCTCCTATAGGTAAGCCTTTTTATTATGAATTAAATATATAACCAATTACTTTTTGTTCAATTAAGTATACAACCATGCCCCTCTCTCTCCCTCTTCCTCCTCCCTTCCCCGTCCCACCAACCTCAAAACATACAAGCTAGGATAAATTAACTTATTTAGATCCGATGATAAAGAAAATCAGTCACTAACAAAAATTCATAACAAATCTAACATATCAGATGGCCAGCCTTCTAGTCAAAATTAGTAGCAGGAGATCTGACTTGAAAAAGAGCTTGACGACAAACTAGGCTGTTTGTCTCAATCCCATAGACTGTTTAGTCTCGTGGCCGTCATTAAAATCTTTCATTCATTCATTCATTAACTTATAATTGACGTTTTCATTTATATTCTTGTGCCCAATCATATTACAGCAAATTTACACTTTTCCATATGAATTAACAAAAATTACTGACTTAATTTTTAGATCATCTTCACACAAGAAAAATACGAAGATTCCAAAATAACAGGGACTTGCTTAAGATTCTTTTAGGATGTACTCATGCCAATTCTGTCCAAAGAAAATAAATAGATATTTGGTTAGAAGTGTTCTTCAGAAAGCATATATTATATGGTGTATTTAAACATGATACAAACAATATACAAGATCGTAATGGGTATTACGTGATTGAGATTATGTATACAAGTATAAAAGTAAAAGGTTGGGATGAGAACAAATAAATTACATGTTTTATGAAGAATGGAGTCAAACTAACGACACCTAAAGATACATGTACACATATATCCAAAAAATCTAACTATAAATGCATTCTGAGACCCAAGTTGTTTGCAGTGTATTTACATAGTTCATATTTTACTAACCTGGCTTTCTTATTCGACATTCAGAAGGCTTGTTAAAGATATCTTTCCACTGTTGGATTTAAATATATAATGATTAGATCACTTCATGTTCTTTGTATTGTAAGCTATCACTACACACGTGGAGGCATGCAAAAGCAAAAGATGAGCTATCATGTCCAATAAAATCTATCAATGACAAATGAAATAAAAGGTGAGCTCATAGATGAGAACGCAATCGCGTACTATTCCAACCATCAATAAACTCATCACACTTTCAACACACGCCAACAATATATTTTGACTTCTAACGCGTCACACCATAATATGAATTAGTTATTCATGAAACATGGGCTCAAACCTCCTCTGAAATCAAATATAATGCCATATAGTCTTCCCACTCCAGATTATTTCTGTGAAACTCCATATAGATTTTCATGTGTTAAGCTTTACTAAAAAAATATTTATCAGCTTTAACGGCAAACTTGAGAATATAAGACAATTTGCTTTGTTAATATTTTAAAAATGGCAATAATGTGAAGTATCCTTCCAAAAAGCTTTTGGCTGTGCCAATATGCTAAATATCTGATACTAATCAATTCATTCAGTCGTTAATACCTGTCATTAATATGTTTCATGGTAATTTATCTGATATTGACATGTTTCATATTAAGTTTAAGTATAAAAATAATTGTAAAGTAATACGGAATTTTCTCCATTAGTATCATGTTTTCAGTTTTAATTTGGATCCTGGTTCGGGTGGGTTTGGTTCGTGGATCAGACAATATATTTTGGAAGATCAGATTTATCTACAAATATATATTTTATATTTACAACCAAAAAAACAAAAATATTAGAAACAACATACATATTTCTTAGCATTTTTATATACAAATATTTATAAATCTTACAAAATATTATTAAAATTAATATATAATATACTAATAATTAATTTAATAAATATTTATATATTATTAATTTTAAAAAAATCACATCAATTACCAAAAAAAAAACTATAGTTTTTACTCTACTAAAATTAGCCCCAAATATACGAAATCAGTGATCTTTATAAATACGAAATGATAATCAATAATAATTACGTATATAAAGATTACCTATTTCTTTTCCAAGGATAATATGAAATCAGTAATCCATGCGTATGTCAAAGGATGAGACATTGAATCTAACGGATAACATTTTCTTCCCAAAGAAAAAATACTTACGTTGAATAAATATATATTCAGCCTAAAAAGAATTTAAAAATACCCCCATTCATAGAATAAAGACGCTTAGCCATGATATAGACCGCCATGAATGCATGCAAGACCACCATTAACTTCTGCCAGCCAAACCAGTCCAGACAATCGCACCCTTTCTATAGTTGATCAGGGATGAGTGATAGGGCTCTTTTTGAAATGGAAAATCAGCTAGCAGGTTGCATCGCAGAACCATATGCTTTCGGGTAAGTGCATTATTCAGTCAGTGTGATATGAGCATTCGCCAGTTATTATATTAGTGCATAGATCATAGCCTTTTGATTCGGTAGTGAGTTCACACAGACTCGTCGTTGTTCACCCAAGTTCTGTTTGGGTTCTCCTAGATTCGTCTGAGACTAACCTGCAGACTGTTTGCCACCTCCTGATGGAATCCTTTGCCACTGAATCAGATCCTGAATCCAGTTCAGACCGAACCCAGATCCAGCTACATATACCACATATCCATAACAAAGCTTTAGTGCTGTCAGTCCTAGTAGTTGATTGTTAGGCTTCAATGTTGCATCAATCGTTGTCTTTGTAAAAGGGTTTGGGCCCTTGAAAATCCCACCTTTACCATTAATCATAAAGGAATTTTGTCCTTTCTAACTCCCCAAATAATACTTAATGGCATTAAAATCAGAAAATCACAAATTCTTCCACAAATCTTCCCAGAGCTTCATTACATTGTATTATACATTGGTTAATGTTTTTGATTAAGATAAACAGGGATTCTGTAAAAAAATATCATAAAAAAGAATAAAGTAAACAGGAAACTATACAAAGCTGCCATAAGGCAAGGCAAAACAGGCCCCAGCTGTCCAGATAGAACAAAGAAACAGCAGCAGCCAAGCTGCTAAGAACAACAACAAGCGAATGAAAGTGTTGGGACACCCAAAGTCCCTCATAGACTATACCAAGCCTAGAACAGGCTGGCCTCTCACCCCACACTCGAACATTAGATTGAGGAAGTGATATAGGAAGACCTTTCTTCCTCCTTACTAACAGTCCAAGAGACATTACCATCCAAATCCTCAGAATGAGGGCAAGCAAGGGAGGATTCCCCCACGGAGAGCCTGTCAACACATGAGGAGAGAACCATAGAACGGCAAGGTGAAGGGTGGCCATCCACCACATGAGTAGTTCGGAGTTGGTCCAAAGCCAAGGGCAGATTGAGCTGTGAGGTCAAGGCAAGAGGTTCCTCAAAAGGGTCTGAGGGACATGTCAGAACTGCATCGGAAGCAAAAGACTCGTCCTCTTCCTAAGAGGAGTCATTCTACTGAAAATTAGGAGCATGAATAGTTAAGTGATATCATTGGCATCCTTCCACCACGTAGCATAGCCCTTGCAAGGCGAAAAAGGACAATCCATAGCTAGGTGACCAATAGAGAAGCATCAACAACATTTGAAGGGGAGGCCCTTATAATCAAGAGGTTGAGTCCAAGGCCTATCCCCAACCATTAAAACCACATCCCCATGAAGAGGCTCGGAGATTCCAATATCCACCAAAATACGAAAAAAAGTAGAGTGCCCCATGTAGGAAGTGGAATAGTCAACTTTCAAGAAGCAACCAATAGAGTTGCCTATGGCCTCATAACATGAAACATCCCAAAACTGCAGAGGAAGGTTCAGAAGTCTAACCCACACCGAACACACATTTAGTGGCTCAATAAGAGGGTTAAAGGAGGTTGATAAAGGCTTAACGGAGAAAGAGTGCTCCCCTCAAGTCCACAGCTTGCCCAACACCAATTTTTTGTCCTCGGAAAAGGCAAAGGAGGCAATGAAAAAGCCTTTAGCACAGGAGAAGGGCTCAATCTTACCTGCCACAAGAGACCTCCAGGAATCCAACACCCACTTATGAAGATCAGGAAGAGAAAGCCAAAGATACCTGCACACCAAACCCTTACATTAGTAGAAGTCCTCATTTCCCACATCCTAGCCACAAGCCATCATCGGGGATGATTTGGCATGACGAAGAGGACGAGATTTCTCCCTCAAAGGGAGAGCAACATAGGAACCAGCCACTTGAGGAAAGCTACATCCAATAGTAGAAGCAACAAGCAACAGAAGGCATTGCCAAACCATTGAGAGTGCCAATACAGGAGTCAGGGAGAGGGTTGTAAATAACCCCAACACCACCAGCTACGGAAGGCGAATAAACCTTGGTCGCGAGCACAACACCATCACCAAGGTTAGAAACAAAAGGCAATGTACCAAAAGAAAATGGCACACCAACAACAGCAGCAGATAAACCATTAATAAGAGACACCGTAGCTGCAACAAACCCCCACCAACAACATAAGAAATAGCAACAGTAGATGATCCTATCACAAACGGTGCACTAGAAACAGGAAGCACACCCAAGACAGACGAAACAACAGTAGCAGATGACCCAAAGACAAACGACACATCAGCAACAAGCAAAGAGGAAGCATGGATCCCTGCAACAAATGGTGAACAAGCAACGATAGGAGCGGGAGAGCCCATTTCATATATGGACTAGTTAAATTCCCATTGATTAATGTTATGATTTCACACTATAAAAATAAAAATACTTAACTAGTAATAGCTTGCACTATCACAGATATGGCAACTATAATACCCACAAAAAGTTTTCCTGTTTAAAATATGTTCTATGTCCATCCATTATGTTTCATGGTCTTTGAAGATATTCATGTTATACTTATATTTCAAATGCCTCATACCTGGTAGTAGTAAAAAAAATTACCAATACACAGTTTCGTATGTAACACCCCATTTTAAGCAACGTACACTGGTGATTTAACGACAATCCATGCTACCAACTGAAAAAAGGACGACTTTGGATCCTATATGTAAAAAGTTGGAAAACAATTAAAGAAATATTTCCTTGCCAAGCTCAAGAACATTTCAAAGCCTTTCCACTTATTCAGAATCTCATGGATTGCATGTTGCCAAAAGAGTGTTTTTAGGGGAAGACCTCAAAATTGGATGCCAAGATTCAGTTTAAGTCCACAAGGCAGCTGAATTATATCAACGTCAGATACAAAATGTATTCTCACTGTTCTCTTGGAAGTCCATACCAAATTGCATACAACATTAAATAACAATCACTATTAAATCCCTTTCTGTGAGGGCTCAAGACCTTTATCTTTATGCTTGCCCCAAGAGAGGTATTTTTGTGCTAGTTACATAGCAGAATCACACAACAGCAAAAACAAAATTAAAAAATCTTTTGAAATTTGATTGAAGTGAAGTACATGAAAAGAATATACACAATTCAAGAAAAACATTTAAAACACAGCACAATTTAAAACAGAGCTGCAAGAACCATGTAACAATTTAACATTCTTGAATCTTCACTTCCTAAAAATGATGCTTGTGACACAGCTTGCAAACCCAAGTTAGCAGTAGAACATTTTTAAAATATCATTCTAGCTAGAAAATATTAGTTTACAACCGAAACAAAGGATTATATGTCAATTCTTTTCCATTCCCTAAGAGGTCAGGTTTGTATTTATGCATGTTGTTGGTGCCCAACGTTGTAGTGCCTAAATTTGCTTGGTCAAACCCCCTTTGGGCATTTCGCTTCATTTTCCCATCACTTTTAACCGATCTGAGTGAATTCCAAATGTGTCCCCCTTAGTCAAAATTGCAAATATATTGTTCCTCCTCATCCTTTATATCTCTATCATACATTGGGAGTTGCCAAAATCCAAGAAATTTCTAAGTGAGCTGTTTTTGGTGATTTTCTGTTATTTCTGCAAAGTTGGGGAATTTTAATGGATTACAAAGCATTTCTTGCTAGTCCAATATCCAGTTTCAATGTCCAACCCCGCCTAAAAGTTTCAAAAGATCTATCACTCTCTTCATTCCTTCCATTTCCCTTCTTATTCGTCATTTGTAGACTTTCAAAGTGGATCCAAACTTCATCCTTCTCCCAACATCCACTACCCATTTCCTCTTCCACAAATTTTCTCTACACTCTTTCGTCTCTTCCCATTTGCACACTTTTGGGGTCCATCTAGATGTCTTCCTCATCCTAACCTCTGGTCTTTCTTCGCTTCCATTTCTTGCATTTCATTCCATTCCCTTATGCGGATTCCTTTGCACATCCAAAGCCCTATTCCAATATCTTGTTACAACATCCATTTTCGCATCGAATTCTCACAAAACACTCATCATGCCTTTTGCCTTTCATTTCTTCTTGTGTGGAGTTAAACCTAACTTCTAAACATCCAATTTCACATTGAGACATCGTGTCTTAACACCAAGTTTCTCCCATGCTTTTCATCCGCTCCTTTCACTAGTTTTGCATGATTTCAAGGTGCTTCCAAATTCCCATCAAAAGACTAATTCCAATATCTTGTTCTATGAGGAGATCCAACATCTCCCTTTCTCATCTCTGGTTCCTCATTAGGCTTCCACATTTCTTCCAAATTGGTCCTTGCACTTGTCAAAATTTCCAAAAGCACCATTAATGACAAATTTGACCTTGCAACTACTAGATTAGTCTTTCCCACCCAAAAAGCATTGTTCATCCCAAGGGCATGAATCCAAGTTCGAAAGCAATGATGGATTAAAAAAAAAGCCATGCCCCCATTAATGCAAAGGTTGAGTTCTTGATGCAGATAGTTTCTATGCAAGTTCCAAGCTGCCATTTCAGCAAATTTCATGGGATTTTGACTTGTTTCACATGCCACAGTAATGACATTCAACTCTTGTTTGAATTCCTACAAGGATTCAAGCAAGCCAAAGGTTATAAATATTAGTTCACTTGCCTAAACAATGGTCAATCATTTCTCTTTTCCATGGCTCATCTCATGGTTTCTATAGTTGAATTTCTCCATGGCTCCATTTGCAGATCTTTATGGGAATTCTATGCTTAAATTCTCTCATGCCACATTTTCTAATAGAATTGTACTAGGTATTTGATGAATATAGACAACATTCTAAGTCATTGCAAGCTTTGTATTAGTCATTTCTCTATTACATTTGAATTTCCACAATTTGGAGATGATAACTAAGTATACTTATTTATTGATATTATTTTTTGTGGTGTATGTATATGCACAACTCATTTTTTGTGATTTCAATATGTTGTCTCTCATGGCATGCTATGACTCTATAACCCAATGGATAAAGCACAAGTCATGGAGGTAATGATCCACCATATGCTCAAATTGGACACATATTTCACTAGTGGATTAGGGATAGGAATTAGTTTGTATGCGTCTCATGACTCGATATTTCAACCAAGGAAAGCATTTATAGCAAGCCTTAAGAGTTCTTATCTTGGAGAGTCATGCTCTATATACCCACATATTGTAGTTGTGCAACAATGTCCTTATCGATTTAATGTGAAGTTTTATGTGCAATAAGTTAGTATTTGATCTAGTGATAGCCTTTGGGACGAAGTGTACACTAGGTACTACTGCAACACTTTTAACTTGTTCATCTTGTGTTGTGATTAATCCTATTAAGGATACCTATATGGAAGCCCCCCTTGGACCTAGCTGAGCTCAAAGTGAAGAAGAGATTACCCACTCTCAATGATTGGTCATAAATCACCCATGCTTTGTTGATGAGCTGATCTATCCACCTTCATGAACGACATATCCATAGCCTTAAAGTGGACTAATCCAGCAAGGAGTGTGGATAGGGATTTCAAGAACGAACATGTCATTTCGAATATGCCCAAACATATCATGGGTAGTTGATGACAAAGCATCCTTTCAATTGAAGTGGCTTTCCACGTCAACTAAAAACAAGTTTGTTGCATTTCAATAATTGGACTTCCCATGGTGATGTCTTGGAACTTTGAAGGTCATCATGCTAGAGTGGGATTGTTTGTATTCGTCTTTTCTCACCACTTAGCCTCAAGTTGGAAGTAAGCATTATTTTTGAGAAAAAAGGTGAAACTATTGCAAGAATAACTTCTAGAAGCAAGGAGATAAATTCTAGAATTTGTTTCTCAAACAAAGATTACCACATGATTAAAATTATGTGATTGCAAAATCAGCAAACCATATCAAACATAGGATTTATGTGGAGAAACTCTTTCAAAAAAAAATCCACACAAGAAAGAGGACAAGTATGCATTAATCTTGAAAGGAGGGATACATCCACACACTAACACTCTTCACCCTGACAGCACTCTAGCAACAACTTAGCTCCCAAAGCGTAGCACTGCAAAATGAAATAGCCAACTCATGTGGGGCATGTCTTATCATACAAGATTCCCACTACTCAATCCTAACACCTAGAATTGAGAATATGCATTAGTGATCCAAAAGTCAACCATAACCACCATTGTTGTGCTCCACCTCCTTCATGAACGCATATGACAACTAATATCAAAAATCTGAGGTAACCTAAATTATAAAATAATTTTTAATACCACCCTAGGCATCCAAGGACACTTTCCAAGAGTGTTGGAAATGCATGAATAATACATACGTATGCAAAGTAAATGGCACCTTATTACTAACATTATCCCACTTAGTATTATACATTGCAGATACATCTGTCGATAAAAATATATAATTAAATACAACTATCAAGGCCCATGGCCTTCCTACACCAAGAGAATTTATTTTTGGTCACTAGCTTCATAAGAGAAACTGCAACATTATTCAAAGCATCAACCTTCTCTAACAAGACCTTACTATTCTCAACTATTTCTCACACAAAGTGATACTAAATATCAACAAACTAAGTGCAAGCATGATACATAGAATTATTTGCCTAAAAAATAGAACTCTAATTATCACATCCAATTTTAACAATCCTTCAATCACAACTAATACCTATACCAAGTCTCTGTAACCAAACCGCCTCCTTAGAGGCATGTGTAGCAGCCATATACTCTACTCTTGGAGTGGACAAAGAAAATATGGGCTGCACTTTACTCATCCAATTCATTGCACCTCCAAACAAAAGGAAAACAGAGCCACTAATGGACCTTCGACTATTCAAGTCACTTGCCTAATATGTATCAACAAATCCTTGTATGTGCAATGACTTGTCCACATCATCAATACCATGAGAACACAAATAGTAATTAGAACTTACACACAAATATCTAAATACTCTCTTAACAAAAGTTCATTGCTCTCTACCATTATTAGACATAAACCTACTCAAAACTTCCATTGCTTGGGTAATATATGGTCTAATGCAAATCATTGCATACATCAAACTACCAAAAGCACTAGCATTTAGCACATTAAGCATTCCATCAAAATCATCATTAGAGTTAGGACGCATGCCTAAAGTAAGCTTAGTATCAAGTAGAAACGGAATACTCACTAACTTACAATCGTGTAGACTAAACAGTCACAAAATTATATTTACATACTTACTCAAACTTAAACAAAGATTTTTGTGTACCCAATCCCTATTGATCTCCATCCCAAGAATCTATTTGGCAACCCCCTAGGTCCTTAATATCAAATTTGCCAAAAACTTAACTTTTGAACTCCCTAATCATCGCCTTAGTGTTACCAATAAACAACATATTATCCACATACAAGACAATGATTAGTACCTAGTCATCAATAATCATAATATAAACACAACAATCTTCCTCATTCCTAAACAAACCCAATTTCAATGCAAAGGCATCAAACTTCTAGTACCACATCTTGGGTAATTGTTTTAGACCATACAATGATCGTTTCAACATGCAAACCAGCTATTCATTTCCTTTCACCATAAAACTATCAAGTTGTCACATATAAATCTCCCCCTCAAGATTCCCATGCAAGAAACCATTTTAACATTCATTTGTTCAATCTCAAAATCGCAAGCTACAACAATAAATAAAAAGAATCTAATAGAAAATAACTTAGCAGTAGGAGAGAAACTTAACTAAAAACAATTCCCTCTCTCTAAAAGTGTCCCTTAGCCACAAATTTGGCCTTATATTGCTCTAAACAGCCATCTACATTGAAAAAAAATAAAATAGTATACCCATTTTCAACCTGTGGGCTTTCTTGCCTTGGGCAAACTAACAAGATCTCAAGTATTACAATTGTCCAAGGCCATCATCTCCTCTTGCATGGCCTAACATCCATAACTAACCATCCTCCAAAAAGAGAGCCTCCCTAAAAGATCTTGGTTCATCATCAATACTCAAGAAAGCAAATACACAACAAAAAATTGGTGGGCTATACATATCAATTGGGTTCTATTATCTTGTGGACCTTCTCAAATTCGGAGCAATTGGTTATATGTGTTCTTATGCTTGCCACTTGAACATAATTCTAACTCTTTCCATTTGTTGAGGATCAAACAACTTAGACAAGACTTATAAATATTTTTCTGGAGAGATTCAATCTACGAGAGCAAAACATTTTTTATTTCTATATCTACTTTGAAGATCAAGACTCCCATATATATGGTTGAGAAAAGACACACCCTTTCGATTGATGTGACTCTTGAATTTTACCCCTTTTAACAAGGCCGACACTCAATCATATATATATATGTATTTGATTTATTGAAAGCAGATTATACTTAGGATAGGAGTTTTGTTATCAATAATGATAATGTAAGATTACAATCATTATGATCTCTGACCAAAGCTACCAGTCATCAACAGTCCCTCTTAGCTAGGGAAGAGGACTCCAATCAAGTATTTATTGATATCACCTAACTTGTGATATCAGAAGATGTGAAATGCTTTTGAAGGCGACAGGTCTCATGACATACTTCATAACACATCTTCACTATTCAATACTCCCTCTAGGCTAAGGAAAATAACTTCCACTAAGTAAAACTGATATCACCTAACTCGTGATATCAGAAGATATGGTATGTATCTGAAAGTGTCAAATCACATGACATTCTTCATAACATATCTTTATTATTTCAATACTCCCTCTTTAACTAGGGAGGATAACTTCCATCAAGTAAACGTGATATCACCTAACTCGTGATATCAGAAGATATGGTATGCTTCTGAAAGTGTCAAGTCACATGACATTCCTCATAACACAGCTTCATTTGTTCAATACTCCCTCTTATCTAGGGAAGATAAACTCTATTAGCACTCCCTCTTAGCTAGGGAGGATAAACTCCAAACAAGTATAAAGTGATATCACCTAACTCGTGATATCAGAAGATATGATATGCTTTTGAAAGTGTCAAGTCACATGACATTCTTCATAACATATCTTCATTATGGTATGTGCACTAACATCAAGTCACATGATGTCTACCATAATTCATGGCATATCCACGGATATATATATATCCACCATGATCATCTCTTTAAGGATCACAATGATCTTCAGATGACATCAAGTCCCATGATATCCATCAAAGTGTCCAAGAGATACTATCATGACATGTCCACAGATATCAAGTCACATGATATCTATCATGATAGTTTATCATTGTAGAGTCGTCACTTTACAATGTCAAATACAAGTGTTCATTATTAGAAAGATCGTCACCTTTCAATAATGTACACAGGGGAGTAGGCCCATAAGGTCATGGAGTCACACACATGACAAAAGAGTTTACACATTAAACATCTTTATATATTAGTACAACTTATAAACAAATTTGAATTTCAAACATAATATCAAATTACATACCAAGTTTTCTTCCCGAAGAGTTCAACCTTAACTCTGGAGAGAAGTTGTTGAGTATGTCCGCTGTTTAAACATTTGAACTAATATACTCCAACTGGATCACTTTCCTTTCCACCATATCTCTTACATAAAGATAGGGGATCTCGATGTGCTTAGATCAAGAAGTCCCACAAGCAATTTACGAAGCCAAAACTGCTTCTCTTGCCCCCATAGAGGTTGCATTGTAATCAACTTCTGTCGAGCTTTGTGCTACAAAAAACTATTTTCTACAGATCCAAGAGATCATAGCCTAAACTGAATCAAGGTTTCCAAGTTGATCTAGTTGGTCTTTTCTGTAAAGAAGACCATATCCAATAGTGTCGTGAAGATATCTCAATTTGTGTTTTACAGCCATAAGGTGAATTTCCTTTGACTCACCCCTGAACTGGTTTAGAGCATTCACTAGGACCTTCCATTTGCAACAGGAGTGCTTTATCAACTGAGCTACTGGCCCCTTGTGACCAGCCCATCATCAGTCCAGGTGTGGCTTATATCCAACACCCCCCCTTTAAGTTAGATCCAGGGACTTGTCGTCATGGAGTCTCTCAACATGACACCTCATCTCAGTCTCAAAGATGAACAAGGGCTTTCACCTCATATCTCTCTATCTCAGAGAATTATGCATTACAACAAGTGATGATGTGACTCCCTTCTGAAGCTCTAAAAACTTGTATCAGCCTCCTGACCTCCTCATCCTAAATCGTCAACAATACTTTTTGCTACCCATCATCAACACCATTAAAGTACGGTTCATCCTTTTTGCTACCCCATTTTGTTGGGGTATATAATGTGTAGTCTTCTACTAAACAATACCTACATGCTTACAAAATTCATCAAATTCCTTCAAACAATATTCCCCACCATTGCCAAACCTCAACACTCTTATCTTATAATCTATTTGTTTATCAAATAAGGCTTTAAACTCCTTAAACTTGGTGAAAACTTCAAATTTAGAAAGTATAAAATAAATCTAATTGTATCTAGAAAGATCATCACTTAATGTGACATAATATCAAAATTTACTCATGAAACCAACATCCATTGTACCAAACACATCCAAATGAATGATTTCTAATAATCTCTTAGGTCTATTGCTTCCAATGGAAAATGAAAATCTATTCTATTTTCCAAGAAAAACCATCAAACAACTTTTTATTAATAATGGTCTTAAAATCAATTTTCACTTATGTGACCCAACCATTAATACCACAACATACATGCATTTTCATTCCAATTACATTGGCAGAATTACAAAAGGTGGTGGCGTTCAACCTAAACAACGTGCCAATTTGAGATCCTCTAGCAATCACCAAGTTCACTCTTACTAACCTAAAACTAGCCAAATGTCACATGCACTACAAAATCATTTAACTTGGATATAGAAAGTAAGTTTGTTGCAAGACCTAAAATATGCAAAACATGATCAAGGGATTTAACCCTTCCATCATTGAAACACAATTGTACCTTTCCCTCACCAATAATTTCCTTGGTTTTTTTGTCTACAAGGAAAACCTCTCCTTTGTCATAAATTTTAATGTAGAAAACCACTCCTTGTGAGGAGCTATATGGTAGGCGCAACTTGAATCAATAGGCCAAGCATCATCATTTATAGCATTCGCAAAAATAAATAAAGCATCATTGTTACCATCATTAGAGGACTTCCGTGAATGAGTCAAAACCCTTTTTCTTTTTTATGTATTCCTTCTTCACATATCCCTTTTTGCCACCATTCGTACATTTTACACTACTCTTCCCTAAGGTCTTAGAACACCCTTTAGACTTAGATATAAAGTGTAGTCTTCTACTAAACAATACCTACATAATTACAAAATTCATCAAATTCCTTAAAACAATATTCCCCACCACTACCAAACCTCAACATCCTTATCTTATAATCTATTTGTTTTTCAACTAAAGCTTTAAACTCTTTAAACATGGTGAAACCTTCAAATTTAGAAAGCATAAAATAAATCCAATTGTCTAGAGACATCATCAATTAATGTAGCATAATATCAAGATTTACCCTTAGAACCAACATCCACTGGAACAAACACATCAGAATGAATGATTTCTAAAAATCTATTAGCTCTATTGCTTCCAACAAGAAATGAAGATCTATTATGTTTTCCAAGAAAAATCGTCAGCTAACTTTTTACTAATAATTGTCTTAATCCCTTTTTCACTTTTGTGACCCAAATGTTGATTCTACAACATAAATGTGTTTTGAGTACCATTTACAATGGAAGAATTACAAAAGGTGGAGGTATTCAGCTTAAATAGAGTCACAATCTATGATCATCTAGCAATCACTAAATTCCCTAGTACAAAACTACTAGACTTGCCAAATGTCACATGTGCTCTAGAATCAATTAACTTGGATACATAAAGTAAATTTCTTATATGACTTGGAATATGTGAAACATAATCAAGGGTTTTAACCCTTCCATCGCTAAGACACAACTATAGATTTCCCTTACCAACAATCCACTTGGTACTATTGTCTCCAAGGAAAACCTTTCTCCATCATATGTTGTATGTGTAGGAACAACCTCAATCAATAAGCCAAGCACCATCACTTATAGTGCTAGTAGAAATAAACAAAGCATCATTGTCACTGTCATCAAAAGAATTTTTTTGTGGAGGAATCTGAAACTTTTTTCTTGTTTTTGTATTCCTTCTTTACATGTCCCCCTTTACCATAGTTCCAACAGTTTAATCTTCCCTTGATTTTAGATTGAACTTTAGACTTAGATTATCCTTCTTCTTATCCCCTTTAGGCCCTCCTTTTTCTTTGGACCTTCCCCATACATGCAAAGCACCTTTTGTGCCTTCATTCATGTATTTTCTTCTCATTTCCTCTAAAAGGAGAGTAGCAATAAGATTGTCCATTTTCAACTCTACATCACTACCACTAATGGCAACAATTAGATTTTTCCAAGTATCGAATAAAAAAAAAAATAATAAGATGCATTTATCTTCCTCATCCAACTTAACATCTATAGAAACAAGTTGACTTAAAATCAAAATAAAAACTCAAATGGTCTACAATAGAATCACCATTTTTCATTTTCAAGCAATATAACTGTCTTTTGAGATATAACATATTAGTAATATTTTTGGTTTGATAGATATCGCCTATCCTCTTCCACAATTTGTGTATTGTTGTCTCCTCAAAAACATTCAAGAGCACAAAAGCTACAAAACACAATTGTATGGTTCCTTGTGTCTTCTTGTCTAGTTAAAACCAATTTTCATCAAACACATTCAATGGCTTCTTTTCTTTCAAACAGCCAACCACTGATCTCTTTCTTCGAGGAGATCTTCCATCTTCAACTTTTACATCTTGTATCTAGTACCATTGAATTTGTCAATATCCATACAAGAAGTAAAAGCCATGGTATACAACTTTTTCCCCGAATCTGTAAAACCACATAATGCAAAAGCTTCTACTACAGCCAAAAAAATCTTCAACACTTACTAGAAAGGTGTCCCTCTATTGCAGAACCATTATCTCTGATACCAAAGTTGAGAAACAAGATTAAACTATTGCAAGAATAACTTCTACAAGTGTATACAAATCTGAATTTACTTCTCAAACAAGGATTACCATATGGTTGAAGATATGTGATTGCAAAATCAGCAATAAGAGACAAATCAACAAACCATATTAGACACAAGATTTACAAGAAGAAATCCTTTTGGGAAATATCTCCACATGAGAAAGAGGACAAGTATGTATTAATCTTCAAAGGAGAGATATACCCACATACTAACACTCTTCACTCTTGCAATGCTCTAGCAACACTTGTCTACATATAAAAAATCTCATAAAATTACTATCTCATGCTCTCAATATATAGACACAGAAAGAGGACGAAACCATAAACAGTTTACCAAAACAATGGACACCAAAACCATGGTATCATGCAAAAACCCCACGCCCACTTTGGAGTGCATCTTCCAAGAATTGCAAATGCATCAAAGACTTCACATGGGCATACAATCAATTGGCCCCCTAAACAGAAAATGTAACCACAAAAGCATCTTAGGTGCCATAACCCCTGACTGCTCAACTCCTAAAGGTGTAGCACTCCAAAACGGAATAGACAACTAATGCGGGACCTATCTTGTCATACAAGATTCGCACTCCTCAATCTTAGCACCTGGAATTGGGAATATGCATGTGGTGGTCCAAAAGTCAACTATAACTACCACCTTTGTGCTCCACCTTTATGAATGCATATGACAACTAATATCAAGATTCAAAGAGAATCTAAATTACAAAATAATCTCAACCCTAGGCATCCAATGACACTTTCCAAGAGGGTTGGACATACATGAATAATACATAGGATTGCAAACTAATGGCACCTTTATCCTAATATTATTGATATTGTGAGGAATGCTCTAATGGGCTATCTTACTAAGTTTCAAAGTCATAGTATCTTAATACAACCATCTGAAGATGATCGAAAACAGTGAAACAAGTTAGAAGACTTTGCTGCCCTATTTTCCCTATGCCTATGAGAAAACATAGTCAAATGTGAGCAGGAAAGATTGGAGAGTTTAAATCAGAAAAACTTTCTCTCATGATTAGAGGGATGTCACTAACCTATTCAAACTCACAAACATCCAAAAGGATCCCTGTTTGAAAGAAAACAATCTTGCCTTGTGAAAGGCATTTTGGTGCAAAGGTGAAGGTTGGAAGTCAATGGGTGATCCCTAGAGAAACTGTAACTACAATTCTAGTGTCATGGGCATGAGCATAGAGTAGGAATTATTATTTTTTGAATGGGCAGCACCAAATGGAAATTGTGGGGCAAGAAAATTATCCAAAAACACCAGTATTTGGGGCAAACGAAAAACATTTTTTCATGCTCTTTGAGTGAAAAATGCCCATTGGGAAGAAAAATAGAGGGGTTTATCTCTAGAAAACAAGAAAAGAACTTGGTTTTACAGAGCAGAAAAGGAATTTGCAGAGATAGAACCAGAAAAGGGACATCAAGGCCACTTGAAGGTTGGAACAACCAGGAAGCTCTCAAAGGAAGCCAACAACAGATTTGAAATGGGGTTTCAACTCTTATAGAGAATTAATGAATTTCTGAATTCATCTCCAAGATTGCATCAAGAAATCAGGAGGAGAAAATTGCCCTAAGTGTTTGACAAAATGCATTTATCCCATCTTCTGCTGCAACAATTAAAGAAAGGTTAGAATGTTGTTTGTGTGTTTTTTGGAAGCATTTATGACTGAGAACATTGCTGTAGGAGAAGCAAAATCTGATTCAAAAAGTTTGTGTGGTTTATGCTTGTCTAAATTGCCTTGAGAAGGCCTAAAAACTCCAGGCTTTGTTCCAGTTTGAGTACGTATGGGGTTGGAACCATAGCAGCAAAAATTGTTTGGGGAAACAATCAGCAAATCGAAAGTATAAATTTTTTTGAAAATATCTGGAAAAAATCAGATTTAAAAAAATAAAAATAAAAATTGTAGAAAAAGAGAACTACTTTTTTTAAAAATTTAAGGGCATTTACATAGCATAGAGATATAGAGAGAAAATAAAATAGAGAGTTTAACCCATGAATTGTAGAAAATAGGATTTTGTTGTTTATGTTAATATCGTTGATTGCGTTGCATTGCACAAAGCATAATTCATAGTGCATAAATAATAACTAGATGGTTACAATTGATAAAAATTCAATTACAATATAAGTTGTACAAAGTCAATCTATAAATTAAGTACAAAGTTCCAAAAAACAAATGTAGCCAATGAATCTTGCTACTACAAATAGAGCTATGCTAGAGGGTTGCAGGTCCAAAAGATGAAGCTCTTGGTTCAAAGCCTCTCCTAAGTTATTGAACCTCATGACTATCCAAGTTGGCTTCTAGTATCTCCAAATCCTCAGGCTCAAGAAAGCCATTAAAAAGACAATTTTCCTTTGTTGAGCAGACATCATAAATTACAAAATGGGAATCAACTGGTTCATATTTGTGATTTAACAGTACTTGGAATTTCTAGAACAATGTCAAAGAGAACTATATGAAGAGTGTGAAAGGGAAATTATATGACAAAGGAAGCAATTGCAAAGTTCAACTTAATAAGTTTTGAATCAAATAACTCAAAATAGAGTAATAGAAAATGCTTTTGAAACAAAATCTTCAATTTCAAAAGACCATAAATGATATTGAAATGTTCTCATTGATAACTATTTAGCAGAATTGTAAAAGAGTAAAGGGAGTGTTAAATATTTTCTATTAGATAATAAAGACCATCTAGTACAAAAGAAGAGAGCAACTATTTGAGCCACAATTTTAGCTATTATTATTCAAGTAAATTTTCCTTTATTTTGCATATAAATAGATGATGGAGTTAAAAACATTGATGGATTTTGAGTTGAGAATTTGAGAGATTATAAGTACAAGTTCCAATGGAAAATCAAAGCACGAGGAACATTCCCTTTCAATGGGATAGTTGCTGCTGAAATCTATCCGGATCATTAAAGATAAAATATATGAGGCTAAGTTACCGGTTCGGGTTCGGGGACGGGTTCGGGTACGAGAACCCGATACGTGGGTACGTGAAAAATTTTTTTAGGGGTTTGGGTACGTGTATATATATATATATATACAAAAAAAAAAAGAGAAATATACAGAATTGTAAAACTAAATCATTTCATAGTATGATACTTGATCATTGATCAATGCCAAATGCCAAAGATAAATATTAAATGTCAATTCATAGTTGTATTTGACTGATTTGAAAGCAAATTGGGTACAAAATGGCATCCTCATGTGGAATGCGTTGATGTTGATATTCTTAAACAAAATGAAAATAGAAAATTGTTTCTGTAAAACTGAAAGTAAATACTATATTAATATATTTTACAAATTTACATCTTCCTCTTTCCCATAAAAATGAGGTGCGACATGGAGTTTTGTATGGTTTCAAAAGCCTTAAATGCGAAGACTTGTAGGAAAACTATGGAAACTTGGACTTGGAGAGTACCAATTAAATTCAATGGGAGTTTGAGGGCAATGTCTCCAATGGGGTCGAGGGGCAGCGCCCCTCATGGGGGTTTGGGGGCAACGCCCCCAGCAGGGTCGAGGGGCAACGCCCCTCAGGGTTTGGGGGCAACACCCCGAACGGGGTCGAGGGGCAGCGCCCCTCGTGGGGGTCTGGGGGCAGCTCATATTGAAACCATACAAAACTCCATGGCGCACCTCATATTGGGCTGGATTAGGGTTAGGCGACAAAATAATAATAAAAAAAATGTTTTTTATAAGTTTTGGGCCGTGGGTTCTTCGAGGTACGACCAGGTACATGCTTGGTACCTTCGGGTCCACGCACCAATTGACTGGGTGCGTCCTGGGTACGCACAGGGTGCGCGACTAGGCTTGTGGGTTCTCCCGGGTGCACACTTGGTTTTGGGCCGTGGGTTCTTCGAGGCACGATCGGGTACGAGCCTGGTACCTTCGGGTCCACGCACCAATTGATTGGGTGCGTCCTGGGTACGCACAGGGTGCGCGACCAGGCCTGTGGGTTCGCACACACCCGGGAGAACCCACAGGCCTGGTCGCGCACCCTGTGCGTACCCAGGACGCACCCGCAGGCAAACCCGCACCGGGTTCGAGGCCTCCGGGTGCGAATCCGGTAACTTAGATATGAGGCCTACATTAAGGGGGATTAAGATAAGCCCACAAGACTAGGGCATGACTTCTCTCAAGACATGTATTAGTTTGCATGATACCTATTTAACATGCATGGAATGCTACACTATATATGTTCAAAGCATTTATGTATTGCTATTGTACTCCTTGTAGGCCTTCTGAACCTCCATGTATATGATGATCCTAAATGGACTGTAGTTCCCGAACAAGTGCAAGGAATGCATTTAAGCAGTGAGTTTCACTGATTAACAAGGCATTAAGCTTGCATAATATATAGGAAATTTTAAATTTTAAATATAACCACAACAATCCTTCATTTTGATATAAAATATTGCTAGAAGTCATTTTTTACAGCACTATAAGCTGATTATTATCTTTCTAATAGGAACCATTATGTTTCCGGTTCCACAATGTCTATATACTATTATGTATATACTTATGCTTCCCACTTGATTATACAATTGTTACTACCCTAACCGCTTGTTATTAAAACTTGATGGCCAATGTTGAATTGAAGCCCCAAATTATCACACTTTGTTAGCATCTGAAAAAGAAGCTTGTCCCAACCTAACCTTGATAATCTAAACAACCACCTTGGTATTATTGTTGACAATTGAAATGTTATAATTCTTTTGAATAGTTAGGATCACAAGAATTAAAAGAAAACAAACCTCTTGAGGTTGATATCAAGCCAATAGACTTTTGTTTCAGTTTAGTCTGGCTTTCTATATTTACTTTTGGCAAGTACTCTTATAAGGTTCAAATATGTTAAAAAAATAATATAGAAGCCTTACTTGGTATTTATGATGATGTCTACTATTTCCCACTAAATTGTGTCTTTGAATTTATATACATTGAAAGCATTACTACAAGCCTAAGGCAAATGACAGCGGTGTGGAATATAGAGAAAAAAGCAGCACCTGTCTTAACCATTCCATGTTAATGTCCTTAACATCAAATGTAGAAGCATACCAAAGAAAATGAATTTATTTTAATGTCCTTAACATCTATTAGAAATGCCTACCTGTGATTTGCCTCAGCAATGGCCAGCGCTCAGTTTTGTGCTAAAAATCAATGGAAAACCTGATTAAATAGCAATGTCATGCGGTTAGGGTTTTTCAATGGGTTGGTTGGGCGATTGTTTCACCATTTTCACACATTTTTTTCACAATTTAAACCCTTAAAAATTGTTGAACATCGTTGAAAATCACGGCTGATTAAATCGGGATGTTTTGGGGAAAAATCGTTTGGGTTGAAGATTTTTTAAAATTGGGATTTTTGCGATTTTTTGAGGATTTATGCTTCTATGGTTGGAACTATGTCAAAGTAGGTCGTGAGAATCATTTTGACTACTCATATCCCCATAAATTTCCTTGTCTCAATTTAATTAAAGTTTCATGCAATTTACGGAATTGCTAGTTAAAAATACCTCACTAAATGATGGAATTTTCAAATTTCTAGCAAATGGCCACCTAAAGGGTGAGAACAGCATAATAAGGTCAAAATAGTGCAAATAATTGTTTCGTGCTGCTTGCACACAGCTGCCATTCATTTGATCCTCAGGCTAGACTGTGTCAATAGACCTCTATAATCTTTTTTATATAACACTTTGATGGCTATCGTTTTTGTGGAGTTCACTACTAAAAGCATATTACAAAACATGCAGGCAAAAGAAACAGCTGAGTGCTTGCCATGTTCACCATATAGCTTTGTGTATCTACTTCAGAGATCTAATTTGTTCTAGTGCATACCCATTTAATGGCATAGAAACTCATGATTTCCAGTGAAACAATAAACATCTTAGCCCTAGTCACATGGAGATCCCATTGCACAGTGATGTCATTTCAAATCTGAACATGGCAGTAAATGAATAAGGGTACAGGCTAGGACACAAAAACAGTCTCACCAGAAAAAGTGGGTGCAGATAGGATCCTTGTCTCAATAGTGAAATTTTCTGGTGACTATTACTCGGGAAACCTGTTACACCCCGGAATTTGTATAGTTACTATTCTAGTAATGCTTAGAGCATTCTGATTGTAAGGGAGGTTTTGAATGAATAAAATGTGATTGATCCTTGTTATCAATTTGAGAATCTGTTTACATGTTATGATTGGCTCATTCTGTATTCTTGATTGATGTTATTCTTGGATAAGCAATGAATAGAGGAAAGTAATTAGTCTTGTTTTATATATTTGATTTATATATACTGCAAATATTGTGAGCAATTGACTGTCGTGGTTTTGTGCCATGGATGCAGGAACAGGAACTATTCCTCCAGGTGGAGGGGAAACATCACTCGGGAGAGGAACTTGGTCGGCTAACTGGTAAAGTTGATTATATGAGCATACACACACTTCACTGAGGGTTTTGGGAACTGAGTCAGATTGAGTTGTCATGATAAGTCATCCTTAGGCTTAGGAGTTTCTGATTACTTCTTTACGCTCTATGAGTGGTGTTACTTGATTGACTGACTTCTGTTTTGTGAACCTTGAATGTGAAATGTGAACTGATAAGTTATACTGATGCCTGGAATTTACAGTTAAATGTATATATACATGTTTGTGCAATTACGTATATTAAAGGTGCTCTGACTGGCCTATAATACATGTAATTGGATAATTGGAAATAAACATGTATAGATATATTTAAATGTAAATGTGGATATATTTATAAATATATTTAATAATATATTTAATATAGACATTATTATAGTTTAATCGATAATGAAATATATTGGTATATCTATATTAATATTTGGATATTATATAGATATATTCATATATTTTAATAAAGGTGAAATAAAAACTATAATGGTTTATATTAAATATAGTGTTAAATGTATTTATAACATTTTAAAATATATATTAAAATGACTTTGCCTTGGAAATATTTGAAATGGACTTATATAGTCATTTGGTAATTATTTGCATTTACCATATGGAATAAAGGAATTTCGAAATTTATAACCATTGGAAATATATTGGAAAATATTAAAGGAAATGTAATAGTTTGAAACTATAGACTTTAATGAATTTTAAATCAGAAGTTTGAATAGCTAAAAATCGCGGATTTCTTCACGGGAAGAAATCGCGCGACTGTTTGAGCTGAGAACAATGGAAATTGCAGTAGGAGAATCCCGCGCCCAGTTCGCACATTATGGACTTGGTCGCGGATACTTGTACGCCACCATTCTGGACGCGTGGGCGGAAGGAAGCCAAAAACGTCTGTGTGTAACCCTTGACGTTTTCAACAGCGAACTTAAAACGCCATTTGTTCATACAGTCCGCCATATTTGAGGGCATTTTCAGTGATTACGCCTGTACGTGGATGCTTCACAAATTCGCCATGTGAGAGTTGAAGCATTCTTCGAAAATAAGGTTGAATCATCACTTAAATTTGCTGAGTGTTTGGTTATTTGTTTGCCACTGCACATTTTGACAATGTCAATAGGAGAGGTGTCGAATTCTCATGCCTACAATGTAGTAAACATGAGAATTCGAAACCTATATAAAGAGGTTGCTCTCATTGTTAAACTTACCACTTTCCTCTGCATTTGGAGTTACGAATTTCATTGCTGTTTGAATTTTCTGTGAGTTGCAAACCACCGTTGCTATTTAGACTGTGAGAGCCATATTTCACCATCACTGCTGTTGCATTTCCTGTGAGTTGCAAACCATCATTGCTATTTAGATTGTGAGAGCCATATACAATTTTGTGAAAGCCATCTACAATTTTGCTGAGAGCCATATATCATTTTGCTGTGACTGTATTGCTGAGAGCAACATTCCCTCATTACCAAGCTGCATGAGAGTTGTATTTGTTCATGCTGTGAGAAGTAGCTGGTAAAGGCTGTGAAGAACGATGGAGGAAGAGCTGAAACTACCGATCAAACTCATTTCGCAAAAAGGAAATCAGGCATGAGAAATGTCTTTGTAGAATTTTTGTCATTGATTTAAAAATGAGTTATTTGTTTGCTTGATTATGCTTTGCATTATGATGTAGTATGAAAGGAAAAATATTAGAAAGCCTCTATTTTTCTAAGGAATTGTATTGAATTGGGAATAGCTTAATTTCATTAGAAAAGGCTTATTGAATTAAGAAATAGCTTAAGAGCTTGTTGAATTGGAAATAGCTTAAAAGCTTGTTGAAATGAAATAGTTTGATTTCATAGGAGAGTTTGAAAAGGAATAGCATAAAAGGGAAATGTTTGATTACTTCTTAATAAAAGTACTTTATGTTTTGTATTACTTGAATACTACTTGAACTCCTTAAATAAAGGAAAAGGAACTAGTTATTAAATACTAAGACGAGAGTGGATTCAGTACCAAGGTAGTCTAAAGCTTTAGAGTTAAATAGGTTAACTAGAGAAAGCTATGTACTCCATGGATAAAGATTTCCATGTTAGGAAGTACCAGAGGGACCCCTTGTTGACTGTACTCCGTTTCCTGTTTAAGTAGTTGAAGTAGGAAGTCTAGGGTGATTGACTACCCACGGAAAGGACTCAACCTACGCGTAGGATAAGGTAGCCTTAAGTCAAACTGAACCTGACTTGGTGCAAGTGATAGATGACCATCAGTTTAAGTACTGCCGAAATGCTTTGGCCAAAGTAGTGTAGTATACCTAACGTCCACTTAGACTGTGAGACGAATTACATTATCAGTTCACAGTAGTCCAGGTTACATGCTAGATTGAGATTGTGAGGGCACAAGGATTTAGTTATATAGGATTACACACTATGCTCAGTTGGTCATACAGAATCGGTTACCCAACCAATTTCTTCGTAGAAGGGAGGGTCGTCTACTTAACAGTAAACGTGCGGGGGACCGCAATATAAGTCCGTGGTTGGTGGAAAAGCACCTGAGTGATGTTTCTCCTCCACAGTAGACTTCTGATGAACCAAGGTTTGAAAGGGAAGATCTTGGACAGTCTTATTCCTATTTGCTCAAAAGCTTCTGAGCTATGTTTGAAACTTGTAAGATTCTTACCTTGCTTTTTAATTGAAAGAAAAGTAATCATGAAAGCGTACTCTGTTATTTACTTGGAAAATAGAACAATGATGTATTGTGTCATTTATTTCTTTATGATGAAATGTTCAATTAGAATGAAAGAAAAGTTATTTACTTTGTCATTATAAATGTATTTCCTTGAATCTTATTAGTGAAAGTAGAAAATTTTTGTTTACCCGGTTTTGGGGTTGTTACAAAACCTCTTTGAATGTATTATCTTATTGTAAAACATTACAAAAAACAAAAATGACAAACTTCTAACAACCCTCATAATTGCCAAACAGTATTAAGATACCGCACATGTAATATCAAACCAAAAAATTATCTGGGCTAGATCCATTAAATTTTATGCTTTGAACTGTGAATGAACTATGAAGTGTTATGTTGGACATCCTCAAAGCTGGAAACAGCAAAACTGCTCAATTTAGTCACAAGCAATTGTTTGCTGGAATTGAATGAACTTGAGCATTTTTATGTGATTTTTGCCGCTCGTTTAAGAATAAGAAATAAGCATTAAAGCTATTCTATACAAACGTATATGAAAGACAATTCCTAGAAACAGCTTAATCGCCAAAAGGAAATCAATTTTATGTACAAAAATAATAAAATTCACTGGAATTGAGTAAAATTGAGCATTTTATGTGTTTTTTGCCACTGTATTAAGAATAAGCAATAAGCATGAAAACTAGATCATAAAAATGTTAAGACAGACAATTCCTAACATCAATCCATACACCAGAAAGAATGAAATTATATCTAAATTTTTCTTCCTCATTTATTCACATGGTCAACCTTTGAGAGAATTGCTCATACACGATTGAACAGCCTTAAATGTGACCCAGGTTGAATTGTCAGATGCATATTCAAAAATGTAAACATTAGGATATGAAGTTATCCTATCCTGCAAAGACTCGGCAGAAAACTAAATATATGCAAGATTCCTATTTAACAAAGTCAAATGAATTGCACTTAAGTACATCTCTGAATCTGCAATTCTACCAGCTGGTTGTGGGAATTGAGACTTCTTCAACTAATTGCTCATACCTCTTAAACCATAGGCTCAACCCATACCTGAGGATATACCTCAATATAAGTGAAAGATAAACCAACTATTCTTCTTTCCTTGTATTGAAAAGTGACAGTGACAGGAAGGCTGAAGAGAAGTATGGAAAAAAGGGTAAAAGATCTGAACAAGAAACTTCTGAACATTGCTACAACTAAAATAGGAGGAGAAAAAGAGACATTCTGCTCACAATCAGAACAGTATATCATTGGCATACTTCGTGTCAACATAAAACAATGCCAATGGTCTAATAAAAGGAGAGGAATTTTTATAATATTGGGATGCTTTCAGAAGTGTGTAGAACAGCAACATCAGGAAAGAATGCCAATGCTGGTGACCTCTTTGCAAGACAATAACAAAACACTTAATAAAGAATTTGAAAGGACAAAAAGGCTATCTTGCATACCAAATATTAGAATCCAGCTTTAAACGCCAAACTACATTGCAGAAAACAGAGGAACCAAGATTTCAGTTTCAGATTATCTCCGGCCAAATTCAATCTTTGAACTCGTCGTCACAGTCTAAGCAAGCCTAAAAACAACTGTACCTGTTGCAATATCAGGTAAACGTTAAAGAATAATAACAAATTTTATACAGTTTAAAATATTTATTCATAATGATGTAATAATAACAATGTACTTTCAGCATATCCTCACCCAATGGATATTTATATGCTCCACCTCAGCTAGTGGATTTCAACAGAATTGGATATTGAAAAATAGAAATCGATTCAAAAGGAACCCAACCATTACTCATAAAAATTTTGAGATCATAGATTCATAACTCATATATAGCATCAATAAAATCCAAGTATCTTACACAAGCATCACATTATGTCCAAGAAGCAAACAGCAACTCTTGTCAGGAGATGGTGCTAATAGAAGCTGTAGTATTGCACTTAATAAATTTCCAGGTACTGTAAGTGGATGATGGAGTCTGTCCATGATAAATGATTTCTTTTCTCAATTTTTATTTTTGTGGTGTGTATCCGCAAAAAATTAGAAAAGCATCATTTCCTGAAACAACTTAAGCCTGAATGGTGCATCAGCAAGCACGCAACTTGCAACCATAAAAAACCACTGCAAAAAGTCAGAACTTCTTGTGATACAATCTTTCTCATTAAAATTTCCATATATATTGTGGACAGAAACGTGATACTCCATCAACAAATTGAAATTGCTGTCTTAACTCTCTCTGCAATTCTCATGAAAATATAACATAGTAGCCAATGAGCACTTTATGTTCATTGTTTATTGAGGTTGCAGTAGGCTGACTTTCTCATGTATATATGGCAACATAGTAGCCACTGAGCACTTTATGTTCAATATTTATTGAGGTTGCAGTAAGCTGACTTTCTCATCCAAGCATGTCACAAACACACACATATAAGTTGCCAAATCGGAATCCAGGACAGTATGGTGGTACAGCAAAAAAAATTGGAGCTGGGAATGTTCTGGGTAGGTCCATACAAAAAACATATATATATACAAATTTGCAGCCTAAAAACAGGGATAAAGTTCAGAATACCACACATTGTGCATATGCTAAACGAAACTACAATAAATATTACAAATACAGAATACTAAATCGATATCAATTTGGCAAACTTGAATGTCATAATATATATTCATTGTTCAATATTAAAATAATACAATCACTAATCAACATCATATTTAATGCAGTCCAGACTTAATGCTTAAGTAATATTAAAGTACGACTAGTTAAAGTAATATTAAAAATTTAAGTAAAAAGATCCCTCAATATGGGAGCCTGAAGGAGCTCCTTTCTTGGCAGGATGAGGCTAAATTTGACAGTCCACCTGACAGAAAGCTTTAATGAATATTTATTCAGTATTGCCCTTCATGTATGATGGTGGCAAAATAACACAAATACAGTCATACAGCCATCAGATTTGACACCAGCAGGTTCCAAGAAATTTAAATTATCACCATGTAATAATGTAAAGTAGCCCTTCATTTATAAGTGAGAATGCTGAGAATATTCCGCTCACAAAGGTACGCAGAGATTAATTTTTGCCAACATTATAAGAAATGAATCCAGGTTCAAGTCTGAACAAATTTGAAGATTCCCTATGATACTTTACACTCCGGCGAATAAAAATATAGGAATGTTTTTCCTCCCAATGAAAAAAGGTTAATGATCCTCTAAAATTACTCTACAAAGTGTTCAGATGATCATAGCTATGACCTTTAACCTGCAACCATTTAATGATATGAGATTTCCACAATCCATATTGAATGTATTAATTCTGCTTCTGGATTCAATTGTGTGCAAGTTTTTTCATCAAAATAAAATAAAAAAACGTTTTGGATCACACTCCGTGATCCATCATCAGGATAGAGAGCTGAAGGAGACGCAAAATGATGAGTTGCAGACCCAGATTGGTTTAAGAAGAGAGGCAGGAAAGGCACACAACACAAGAAGACACATAAAAAATGGATAAATCAAGAGATAATAATTGAAAAGGAAGAAAAGAAGCAATTAAGATATTAAATAAAGTAAATAAATAGAAAGAAGGATTAAGAGATAAAAAACAAAGCAGATAATTACCACATGAGACTATTATACATAAAAAAATACAGGATATATATAAATATTTATATGAATAAGTAAATCTACATACCAATATATTTAATGAAAAAATGAATAATGAGACAAGAGTACATAATAAACTTCTAAATGCAATTTTTTTTTTAAACCTAAGATATATCATAGAAATTTTTAAGCATTCAAGAGGGACAACCATAAAATCATAAATTAAAAATCATTGCTTTAAGAGTTCCTTGAACATAAGAGTGACTTTATAGTTGCTTTTAATTTTTAAGTGCAGTGAAAAGAGTAACTACCTAATCCCAAGCATAGTCCTCGTATGCAAAAATATTTTGGGTTAGTGATGTTTTAGGAAGGAAGAAGCTTATTTTGTCCATCCATGAGGTCCCAAAGGATTTGTAACCAGCCAATAGTCAATTGACACGTTTTGACTAGGTGAAGCATTTTTACATTTACAAAGCTTGCCAACGCTCACAGAATAGTATGGCGTAAAAAAGGGGACATTACACACCTTATTAACAAAGGAGGTGGAATTTGTAGAAAATTCATTGAAGCCCATCAAAGAGATATGGAAAGAGACAAGGGTGTTTGTTTTCGATGGATGGAAGGATGCCCAAAATCGACCCTTGATCAATGTGATTGCAATGTCCCATAAAGGGGCAATGTTCTTGGAAGTTGGATTGTGAGGCACAAATGAAGAATGCACTATTTATTGTTGGCATCCTCATACAGGCCATAAAAGAAATGGGGCCTATTAACATTGTCCCAAACATAAAGAACAACCTAGAAAATCGCAAAGTAGTTAGTTTGTTGGTCAAGACACATTCACACATCTTTTGGACACCTTGTGTTGTCCACTCACTCAGCCTTATGCAAGAAAAGATGAGCAACAAAATTCATTGAATCAAATAGGCATATGCTAATACCAAAAAGATCCAAACGTTTATCACCAATTACATGTTGTGGACCATATTCAAATTATTCTCAAATTTGGAGTTGCTAAAGCTAAGTGAAACAATACAATTTTAAGTTTCAATTCAGTCTTTTATTAAGTATGCTTTCTTCTTTCTTTTTTTTCTTTTGAATTGGTTGTTGACACCCAATTTTCCTCCAACACTATTATCTAAAGACAAAATGTGAAGGTGCGGGAGGCACTTTCTAACATGCTCATCAGCCAACTTTGGTCCATATGGAGGAAATCCAACATTAATAAGGTAATGAACATTTAAAATATGAACCTAGATGACATTTAGCGGACCTATATGCAATATCTTCTTAGTTTCATTCAGCCCATCTTAAATATGATTTGTTATACTGACCATAGTTTGCGGACTCTGTTGGACTCGCCGCGGACTCGACAGACTCGGGAGTCCGTTGGCTAGCCGAGTCGACTCGCCACGGACTCGGGAGTCGAGTCCAGGAGAGTCCTAGGTCGGGACTCGGGAGTCTTGACCCAGGACTCTCCTGCGCGGCTGGGCGTCAAAATGGGTTAAAAAACATGTTTTTTTTAACTTTTTACTTCATTTTAACTTGAGTGTTTGTGATTTACAGGTCTGCAATTTGATTTCAGGTTGAAAGAAGCCAGGAGAATGAACTAAAAAGATCAAAATAGAGCCAAGTAAGTGATCTAACAATTCTTTTTTTTGTTTTCGTGCATTCAAAATCAAAAAAATCAAGAAAAATAAAGGGAAATGCTGCCAAATTTTTTTCTATTTTCCTTAATAGCTTAATTCCTACTATTTCTAGCTTGGTTTTGCATCTTTTTTTTTTTGCAAATGTTTGAAACTTTGAATCACATTTATTTGCTGTTTTTTTTTAGCAAACCCTTGCTGATTTATTTTTTTCCATGTTCAACTTGAAACAGCAATGTCATCTTCAAATCCAAAGGGAATGAGAAAAGACCTATGTTCCACCAAGTTTTCAGTACGGGGGGACGGTGAAACGGTGAGACGTGTTTCGGGGACGGCATATTTTTTGGGGATTTTTGGGGACGGGGGGACGGCTATATATATATATATTAAAAATATAGGGAAATTTCAGATATTCATATAAGTAATGATAATCATAACAATGAACATTGATAAAGGTGCAAATGTAATCACCAATCATATTGACATATACATTTTAGAGTCGAACAAATTAATACTACAACTACTTAATTGCTTCCATAATTCATGTCAAACAATATGTGCATATGATATAAAATTTTAAAAATAAAATGCCCAAAGGCTACAAGTTTGCACTACAAATGTCAAAATGACAAAGTCACAAGTGTCCAAACCATAGTAATAGAAAGTATGATGCTGCCTCTACTTGACATTTGCCAACATTGCATCAAAATCAGACTTAGAGTCTAAGTCACTACCAATTTTTCTCTTGCTCACTTGCCTCTTAGCTGCAATTTTTTTTTTGGAATTTAAAAATTAACTCAAATGGTTTTGAAAGCAAGTTTTTTGTTTCATTTTAGGCTTGGGAGGGTGTGGAGTCCACTTAGAAACAATAAAAAAATAAGCATTTTTAATTTCAAAGATTTTTTTCTTTGTAAAAACTTTCTGGAAAAAAGGGGACGGTTGGCTGTCCCCAAGATGGTTAGGGGACGCCTAGGCATCCCCTAACCGTCTAGGGGACAGTAGGTCATCCCCTTGTCGTCCCCGAGACATCCCCGCCAATCGGGGACGTTTTGAAAAAAAGGGGACTTTTTGGGGATGGCTGCCAACCGTCCCCAGTCCCCGAGACATCCTCAGTACGGGTACGGGGGGCAAAAGGGTAGGGGACGCATCCCCGTGTTTCCTTGGAAAAGACCCTGCATAGAAGTATGGAATACCAGGAAATAAAAAAGGTGAAGTGACATGTACTGAATGCCAAAAATGGATGACAAGAGGAATAAACAGATTAAAATACCACCTTGCAAGAATACCTGGGCAAAATGTGGAGGGATGCACTAAGACAACTCCTGAGACTATTAGAGAGATGAAGGCCCTTCTTGCTAAATATGAGCTAAAAAAAAATGAAAGACAAAAAACAAAGGATCCCCTAGCAACAACGATGAGTGGATCCCATTCTACACCATCTATGCCCCATGGTGCTACAAGTCCAAGCATCTGTGCTCCACATTCATCTTTTGGTGAGAGTCCTGAGGGTTCCTTTTCTACTACTAGTGCTAGCCAGGGTCCTTCATCAGAACCAAATTATTTTATTCCACATAATGTTCCAAGAGCACAACCTTCACTTGAAGGTACTGGTTGGAATAAGGAAAAGTATCATGAAGCTAGGATGGCTGCTGCAAACTTTTGGTACTACAATAATCTACCTTTCAATGTTGCAAACAGCACATATTGGGAAGGTTTGGTGAACACCCTTACAGTTGCAGGAAAGGGATTTAAGACCCCATCAACTAGAGATTTGAGTGGGTCATTGCTAGAGGAAGCCGTGAAAAATACACAACTTGTGGTTGATGAGCAAAACAAATTTTGGCGAAGCAAAGGTTGCAGCATTTTATCTGATGGGTGGACAGATGGACGAAACAAAACTCTCCTAAACTTTCTAGTGGCCTCCAATGGTGGATTGGTATTTCTAAAATCTATAGATGCCTCCCATGAAATAAAAAATGTTGAGACTTTATGCAATCTATTAGATGTGGTGGTCTAGGAGGTTGGAGTTGATAATGTTGTCCAAATTCTCAAGGACAACATAGCTACATATGTAGTTGCAAGTAGGCTACTTATGGAGAGGTATCCCACAATTGCATGGTCTCTATGTGTTGCACATTGCTTGGACCTATTGCTAGAGGACATTGGGAAGATTTCATGGGTCAAACGAGTGGTTGAAGATACAAAAAGTGTTACAAAATTTATCTACAACCATACTTGGGTGCTTTCTTTGATGAGGAAATTCACAAATGGCAAGGACCTTGTGCGACCTGGAGTGACACGATTTACTAGCCACTTCCTCACATTGCAAAGCATTCTTGGTGCCATTGGTCATCTCAAGCAAATGTTTGTGTCTGATGCTTGGAAGGAGTCCTCATTTTCTAATAGAGTTGAAGGGGAGAGGATTGTTGCCATAGTTTTTGATGAGACATTCATAAAAAATGGAGAGGAGTTGATGGGGGTTAAGTAGCAATCACACAAAAAAAACTTATACATGATAATCTATTTTCTGTTTTTATTTTTTGAGGGGTTAATTTTGTTATAATTTAACATTTGTTTTCATTTTTTTAGGTGACAGAACCTTTGGTGAGGGTTCTTTGTATGGTGGATGGAGATGGCATGCCAATGGGTTTCATCTATGAGGCCATGGATAGGGCCAAAAAGGCCATATCACATTACTATGGCAGCAACAAAAAGAAATATGAAATCATATGGCGCATCATTGATCGGAGATGGACAAACCAACTCCACCAACCGATTCATGCCTTTGCCTACTTCTTGAATCCGAAGTTCTACTTCTCGGACACATTTAAGGCGGATGAGGAGGTCATGGAAGGTCTTGTCACTTGCATTGATAGGATGGTGCCTGATAGTGAGTTGAGAGATAGGGTGTTTGATGAGTTGGAGGTGAGATTTGTTACATCTTATTTATGAATTTGCAATGTTGAGCCTTGACTATCTATGAATTTTCTATATTTGATTTACTTTTTCTTTTATCTATTCAAGGTCTACAAGGGTGTAGAGGGGAGACTCTTTTCCTCCCAACAAGCAATTGAAAAGAGAGGAAGACAACAACCAGGTAAAAAATGAAATTAGAAACTTGATTCTTACATATAGATTTTTTACTTTATTCTTATTTCTTAATACTTAAATTTTTAAAGCATGTTTTTGTAGATCTATGGTGGGAGACTATGGTGCTAGCACACCAAATCTTCAAAAGCTAGCCATACATGTCTTGTCGCAGCCATGCAGTGCTTCTGGGTGTTAACACAATTGGAGTTTATTTGGAAACATTCACACAAAGAAAAGAAACAGGTTGACTCAGCAACACCTAAATGATTTAGTTTTTGTTTGATACAACCTTCGCCTTCGAACTAGAAAGGTGGAGGGTGTTTCACACGAGTCCATCAACTTGGATGACACTGATCCATATGGTGAATGGACTATTAATGAACAAAATGATGAGGCTGATGTCTTCCTTACTGATGAGGATCTTGCTGAATTAGAGAGAGCAGCAGAAGAAGAAGCAAGATTGGATGCCATGGAGGACGACGAAGACACATTTGAGTTCATGGTTCCCCTGCTTGATCTCCTAGTCCTCGTTTGGATACTATAGCACGGGCACCTTCTAGTTCTAGGCCTCCAAAATTGAGTACCATTGGGAGGGGAAAGAGGAAGATGTAGATTACACGTGGTTGTTAATGTTTTCCTCTTTTTGACATGATTATATGTAAACATTTATAAACGTATGATGCTGTTATACATTGAAACTATGAGTATTTGATGACTATGAATGATTAAATTTCAATTATTGAGTGTTTGATGATCATATGACATGTGTAATCTTTGAAATATGAGTGTTTGATAATCAAATTAAGCTCTTATGTTCTCTAAATGCATTAATTTGTTCTTGTTTTTTTGTAAAACTACGGTTTTTTTTTTTTGAGTCTTTTCCCGAGTCTATCCCCCGGTCCTATTTTTGGGCTGTCGAGTCCGCGGCGAGTCCGAGTTTGCAAACTATGATACTGACAACTCAATGATTGAGAAGATAAAGACCATGATAAATAAGAATGAGAAAAATCTTGAAGAAATTATCTTCAAACAAATGCACACAATTCTTGTTGAGTAGTGGAATAAAATGACCACCCCACTTCATCTTCTTGTTGGGATTAAATGTCATGCACTTTGCAATTATTAATACTTGATTTAATTAATAAATTTATATTTAGCAATTTGTAATTATCACTTAGTGTCATAGAAGTTATCACTTAGTGTCATAGAAGTTATTAAAAGCAACCATGACAACTTAGCATGTGTGTAAGAGTTGTCATTATAGAACAAGCATGAAGAGAGGGAGTTAAAGTGTGTACTAAGAGAGAATCAAGGAGTATCTTTCCAAAAAGTCGAACAAGTCCAAAATGGTAATGCCCAAGGTTCGTGAATGAAGTTTCTCATTTAATGATTTAACTCACCATTGTGTGGAGTGTTCGATTTGGGGCCTAAATTTGCCCATAGTATCAATGCATGGATTTGGAAACTATTCAAAGTTTTTGATTTTGGGCTTGTCTATACATTAAAATTTTAAATGCTAAGGATGGAGGCATTATCATGTGTATGCAAGTACTATTATGTTGTCAAACCACTCCAAAAGTATTTTTGGTATGATCTACGAAAACTTGACTCAATGGTTGTATTGTAACTTTTGTTGTAGTGAATGCAACCGGTTGAAGTTTTGGAGGCTAAGTTTTTTCCTATAAGTGTTTTCCTAGGGTAAACACTGGTGACTATGTTATTCATTATGTGCTTTATTTTTTGTTAAACTTTGTTATCTTTTTCTATTTGCACTACCCCTCACATAGATTAGTTATGGAAGTTTTATCTTACTTCCTTTCATTTGGTATCAAATCCCAGCTAGTTCTTGACATTTGAGGATAGGAAAAAAGGTTTTTTGATTAATCTTGGTTTGAGTGGTAGTTGCGACTAGAGAAGATTTTGTTATCAAGAAAAATAGTGAACATGTCACAATTGGATATGGGCATATGCAACGACACAAATTCTGAGATATGAATGCTTAAGATGGAGGACTTGCTTCTAGATTGAAATCTATGGATTGTGGTCTTCCAAAAACAAATCTGCAACAATAAGGGATGAAGATTAGGATGTGTTAGATCATAAAGGTAAAAGCCTCATTAGGCTTTGTCTAGTGGATTTAATGCCCTTGAATGCATTAGGAAAAACCACCATGGAAGCCCTCTAGAAAAAGGTCCTAGGTCTAGGTACATGCCTAAAAAGAATCTACACTACTGCAACAAGGAAATTACATACACCCCTAGT